>VZTX01029653.1:112320-301340 GCA_013400915.1 Pardalotus punctatus
ACGGAAAGTAGAGGAGAGGAGAGGAGAGGAGAGGAGAGGTACACAAGCACAGGGAAGAGATTATTTTGCAGTTCTTCTTGGTTTTCCAGACCCTGTTTTTCCGGTGCCATCTGCACATTTACATGGCCACACAAAGTCATAAGACCTAGAGCATAATCTCTTCTGTCCAAACTCACCTTTCATAGCAGCAAGAGAGGAAGTTTGACAGGGTGAGAGAGGAAAAAAGTATCTTTTATACCTTGGGTGGTAACCATGAGCATAAGGCCATCTTTAAGAGTGGGCAAAAAGAAAATAAGAAATATAGCAAATATTGTCAAAAGTTAGGACAATCTACCTTGTCAGTGGTTTAGGGATTCAGTGTTTCTCCAAGATTAAAATTTCACTAATTATAGCTAATTATAAGCTATAGCACTGAGGTATTCAGAATTTTCAGCTTTGTTTCTGAGCCCATATACTATTAGAGCCTCTGTTTGGAGAAAATAATGGTAATACAACATGGCCTATGTCCATATGATTTTGGATATTAGCAGTATCCCCACTCACTGGTCTGAAGGCATGTGGTTCTTGTACTGAGTATTGCTACAAAAATTCTACTCATTCCTTTTTTGCAGTTTATAGACCATTTTGATTTATATTATCACATCTCTTTTTTTAGTCTTTGACATTTATTTCTCAGGCATTTATATCCCATCGCATCTTCTTTAGAAGAGTGCTGATCAGAGGGTGTATATGCTTACAACCCACATATCCCAAGGCTGGGGTGTGTATGGGAGGGTGATTACCTATTGTGTGTTGATATAATTTTGGGCATTATTTATGAAAATGTATTTAGAAAAGTGTAGGTGCTTATTAACATTTTGAAAGTATCTAGTATTGCAGTTTCTGTTATATAGCACATTGATTCAGAAAGTGTAATTTACTGATTGAATTATGGACAATATATAATTAATCAACAATAAACTATTTCCAATCTGATTTGATAAAAACTGTGATTTTTAAGCAGGCTTTTTGCTGTGATACCTCATGAAGTTACTAAATTTGATTAGAATTCTATCTTTTTGATAATTTCAACTGTTTGGATACAGTGATCCAGAAACATAGTCCTATGTAATAAATACCTCTTTACACATTGTTCTTTGCTCAGACACCTGCAGTATGTATTTTAATCAAAATTGGGGGAAAAAAAATCAGACACCATTTTCTCTTTTTCATACTAAATCCCAAGACTGAAAGATTGCTGAGAACATACATTTACTAAGTATCCTTTGTAGGAACTTATCAACGAATAAATTTCTACTTCCTCACGCTCTGGCTACTCCAGCATGGGATGTCATCTGCAGGAGACAGTTCTCCATGAACTTCTCCAACCTGTGTCCTTCCCATGGGTTGCAGCTCTTCAGGAACTGCTCTGGTGTAGGTCCTTTCCACAGGTTCAGTCATTCAGAAACAGACTGTTCCAGCATGGGTTCCCCACAGGGTGACAGCTCATTCCAGAAGCCTATTCCAGCATGGACTCTCCATGGGCTCACAGCTTCCTTTGGGGCACATCCACCTCTAGGAAAACAACTCGTGTCACCATCATCTTCCCTACAGGCTGCAGGGGAGTTTCTGCTCCAGTGCTGGGAACACCTCCTCTCCCTTCTTCTCTGACCTTGGGGTCTGCACAGCTGTTTCTCTCACTATTTCTCACTCCTCTCTCCCAGCTATTTCTGAACAGTATTTTTTCTCCTTCCTTAAACGTATTTTCAGTGAGGTACTACCAACATTGCTGATTGGCTCAGCTTTGTGTGATGATGGTTTTGTGTTAGACCCAGCTGGAATTGACTCTGTTTGATGTCGGAGAAAGTTTCTGGCCTGTTCACACAGAAGCCATTCCCACAGACCCCCTTGCCAGCTACCAAAATTTTATTACTTAAAACCAATACAAGGCATGTGACTGTGTGCCAATATTTGACCTGAAACAAACTCAGAAAAGCTAATTTTCCTATGGAAGCAGTTTTTTTTTAGTTTGTGTTAATACAGCATCATGATCACAGCATCATGGTACATAGCAATATAAATATCTTTACTAAGATGAAGTGGAGCTGCTTGCAGAGATTTCCACTACTATTTTGTCACTGTGTTTTCTCTGAAGTCAAGAGTTGGGGCTTTTGTTTTGTTTTGATTTGTTGGGACTTTTAAAAATATGTCATTAGGTTTTTTAAATTGTATTTCTACGTCATGAAGAATTGTAATATCCTGAGCCCCTGACCACCAGAAGTACTGTAGGAGAGTGCAAGTAAAGAACAGATATATGGCTCTTAATTAGACAATAAATTAGGACAAGTGCTCTCAAGGACACAGTCATTTCAAGCGTCTCTTGAGAGGAGAATTTCAATGATCAATACAGTTTTTCCTTTGTGAAGGAAAGGGGAATAGTAGAAAAGAGAACAAAAGTATTTTAGTCTTTTTATTTTTTCTCTTTTCTTTCTCATTTAGTCATTATTTTGTATTTCATGCTTGTAAAAACAGTGATTGTTCCAATTTAAAGTACTAAAAATAGACATTTGTAAAGTGTTTTCAATACATAAAACATATTAACAGCATTTCTTTAAAATCATGACATTAGGTCTTTATTTTTATAAAAAATGTCACTCTCTTCCAAGGTATCACCATGCTGAAAGGTTATGTGTGTAAAGAATTCTGCATAGAGCCACAGAAAGCATGGCAAATTAATTCATTGTTACTTAGCTTTTGCTGCAGATTTTCATTATAGATGAAACAGACACAGTGGACATTTTTATCCCTTCTACTAGCTTTAAGGCATTACAAGAACTGCACACAATAAAGGGTCACATGAAGGGGCTTTAACAGGAACAATATTTGTCCTCAGAGAGTTTGTTTTCCTAAGCTAAAATTTATGGTTCATTTTACTATTGAACTCATAATAATATATATTAATCCCTAGTATTAAATGGTGTATATACTTTCTGAACTGGTGTTGGGTGGATAGAATTAATTTTCTTCTTAGTAGCTGGTATGGAGCTGTGTTTTGGCTTTGTGCTGGAAACATTGATATTTTAATTTGTTGAGCCTTGCTTGAACAGTCAAAGCCTTTTCTGCCTCTCATCCCACCCCAACAGTGAGGAGTCAGGTACACAACAAATTGGGAGGGGACACAGACGGGACAGCTGACTCCCTCTGACCCAAGGAATATCCCACACCACATGACATCAGGAGTAGTATCTAAAGATGGGGGAGAAGAAAGGGGAGATGTTTGGAGTGATGGTGTTTGTCTTCCCAAGTTGTTGGCTGCCCTCTGTTATTCGTGGGATTTGTGGAAGCAGGCAGGGAAGTCAGGCAGACAGGCCCCAAGATGGCAAAGAAGAGAGATTTATTTACAAGAACTTTTTATATACACTAATAAACTAGTAACCATCAGCCAAAGAGAATCCGCCCTCTAAGACCATTGGTCACAGCTTGTACAACATCTAACACAAAACACAGAGATTAAGAAAGTACAAGAAGTACAGTTTATCTATATTCTCCATGAGAGAGAAAGGAAAATTCTAAAACAGTGCAACTACACCAAGTGACTGTTACATGTGATGGAGCTCTGTTTTCTGGGGATGGCTGGACACGTGGCTGCCCATAGGAAGTTGTGCATGAATCCCTTGTTTTGTTTTGCTTCCATGCACAGCTTCTGCTTTACTTTTTAAACCTTTTATCTCAACCCATGAGTTTTCTGACTTTTTTGGTTCTGGAGGTAGAGTCACCATCTCTGAAAGTGTTAGGAAAATGTGTGTATATGGGGCTTGGGGATGTGGTTTAATGGTGAACATGGTGGTGGTCAACAAGGCTGGCAGTTGAATTCGATGATGTTACATGTCTTTTCCAACCTTAAAAATTCTGTTATTTTATGATTCTTGTCCCCATCTCACCAGGACTCTGTGTGTGTTTGTGTGGGTGACCACCTGTGTGGGATTTAGTTGCTGGCTGGATTTAATCTACAACACCCACCAAAATAAAGTTAATGCTGGTTCTGGTCTGAAAGTCTGACCCAGATATGGTTAGAAATCAAGAAAGGATCATGGGAAAAACGTCACATAATTTATTCTGTGAAGATCTCTCCTAGACAACTTCTGTTGATTGTTACAGAAAGCATGGTATTACGCCACAGGAATTTCAGAGATTCTTAGGACTGCTGTCTCAGTTCCTCAAAAAAATCCAATAGCTTAAGAAGTTTCAGTGTGGGATGGGTATAAGACCTAGTGAAATTTCCAGATAACTGCTTGCCCATTCAACCCAGTAGATGCAAACAATACTAGAAGGCTTGGAGCTGTAGCCTTGAAAGCACCTGGGAAAATTGGGTGGCTTTAATGGAAAGCTTGGATCAAAGTTCTCAGTCAACAGAATTCTGGCAATTACAACACTTCCCAAGCACGTGAAAATATGTGTGGCACGCAGAAGATTACACAGCAGAGCTATCAGCAGACAACAGCAGAGCTGTCTATTAGCAGGCCCTTAACAGATTGCTTTGTGGAAGTGTGGCTTCAGAAAAATAATTGACATGAAATTTCAATGAGTGTGTGTATATAAATGTATACAATTATATACATATACAGACAAATATATAATGTTACATTTAAAGCAATATATATAACACTACACCTTGAACATATTTACAACTTTTGAGACAAGGTCTTGAAGGCACTGGCCATGTCTATTGAGCACCACGCATCATCCAAGCATATCCTCTTCAGTAACCTAGTTCTTATAACACGGTACTCACAAACCCATCAGACTTGAACTAAATCCAGGTCATCATGCATTGTCTTTTCTATATTAATTAGTACCAGTTCAAAGTTCTAATTTAACTTCATTAACTTAGGAAACATTGATTTCCTTGAAGGATAGTATGAGCTACAAATGATTAAATAAATCCTTCAGAAGTTCAGATCCTTTTGAAAGTTTTATAGAAACTCCGAGTCCTAGTTTTGCAAAAATATAAAAAACCTGACTCTAAATAACTGATATTGCCAAAAAGAAATCACAATAATTTTTGCTGAAAATATGCCAGATAACTAGGTGTAGAACTATCCTAATTTGAAATCTTATGAGACACAGCAAAATTAAAATGAGTGCAAGGAAAGGGGGATTTAAAAAATCATACAAAAGCTGTTTAATCTGCGCTTTAGAAAGGAGTCTGATCTATAGCACATTTATTTTTCTTAAGCTGGATACCATTCCACATTTCAAATTTGGGAAAAATAAAGCATGTTTGGCACATTATAGCAGTCCAGTCTGTTCTCCTTTATAAACCATAGAACCTCATCTTGTATTGCTCGATTAAATCAGAATTTGCTTGAACAACAACCCATCTTTCAGAAAGATTTAAGTGATAGATTTATAATTAAACTATGAAAGTGGCACACATCTCAGATATAGATGGCAATTTTATGAACAGTACCATATTCCAAATCACCTATCTATCTCAAGCCCAAACAACTGTATATCACAGTCAATTTTAGTTCAGTCTCAAGAGGGGTTTTAAATCAGTCATCCAGAGGTATCCTGTAATAATTCAGCTGCTCTACAACTGTGCATCTGAAAGGCTGCAGTACCTGCAAACTGTACTTTCAAGTTTTGTTTAAAATGTTTCAGTGTCCTTTAAACTTCTATTTTCTTATCTTCAGTGCTGCAATCTCACTTGCATGTGCAAGGGAACTCACTAGGTTTTCTGTATACACCCCAAAAATTAGTTTCATAGGTGTCTTCTGCATATAGATGGTAATTCACTGGATGCTAAGCTGAGCAATGAATAACAAAAGACGTAATATTGCATAAAAATTGCATGTCCAAGACAATATCTATGCCATATGTCATCTCTTTAATGAGAAAGTGGCCTACAGTCCTTCACACTTCTTAGCTTTGTCTTTTGCATCCACATCAACATATAAATTCTATTTTGCTCACACTATACAATTTTCTTCCAGAAAAAAGGCAAAGTGATTGATTTATTTAATACCAGCCAACAGAATTTCCTAAAAACATACGATATGATTCCTGGTGACATATGGATTGACACAGTGTAATTGATCTTTCCCTAATTTTTTAGACTTTTTAGACCTTTAGATATTTCTGTACGTTTTGGGTAAAAAATCATTGGGGTGCTTCATGGCATGCTGAGACAAACCTCACATATATGCTTGAAAATTATGTCATATTTATACAGCATGAATGAGCAAAAGATTAGGACTCAAGTGCAAACCAGACCTTAATCCATTTGCGAGGTAATGGACACATGACTAGGGTGAGCTAGAACCTTGGGATAACAAGAATCTCCAGAATCTACTGAGCAAGAAAAGAAAATAATGTTCAAACTATGCAATAAAAAATTCATAGATGTATTCTGAGCTCAGAGAAAGCATTGTGTAGGTTCTGGTCCAGCATTTTTAGAAAACTTTGTTTAACATAGTCTTTCAGAGGTAGAATGACACTGTGCTCCTCCACCCCTATTTCACCTGTAAAATATTACACTGCATTTAACAGAAGTCTAGAGCTCATATTAAGCAAAAACCCTCCATTTTATAAGTCATTGTTTCCTCTTCTGGATGAGTACACTGTAATCCACAGTCTACAAATATTTAAAACTTATCGTTTTAAAACTTAAAGGATATTACTAATAAAGTATAAAGAAACACCTAATTTTAATCTAATTAAGTCTAATTTAACTTGGTTGGAGTGGATTTTTTTTTGTTTGTTTGTTTGGTTTTTTTGGTTTTGTTTTTGGTTTTGTTTGGTTTTTTGGTGGGTTTTTTGTTTGTTTTGGTTTGTTGGAGTTTGTTTTTGTTTGTTTATTTGTTTGGGTTTTTTTGAAGGAGCATAAATAAATCTATATCAACTAAGAATTTTGACATGCAGTTCTGACTAGAGCGCCAAGAAAATTATAGTGAAAGTCTAAAACATATTGTCAATGACATTGCGCCAGAGACAAGTAACAGCATAGTGATTTTAAGAAGGCTAATGCTGACCCTCTAGGAACTATGGCAGCATGCAATAAAGAAATACATATTGATTTCTCCTCGCTCACTTGAGACTTCATCCCAAAGGTACTGGGATGAAATTAATCAATTTAAAATAATATTAAAGTCTCTCTAAATAAAGACTGTAACAAAGTGGCGTTTATATTCTTTACTTGCTTTAAACACAAGAAGTCTATGCAGTTTCCATTACATTTGTGTGGGTTTTTTTCCACACTTGACATATAAGAAAGAATAGGGTGTGCTTAAGTCAAGACTAAATTGTAACGTTTTTTCGCATTGTTAAATATCAGACAATTTCCTTTTTTTTTTTTTTAAATTAACTGAAATTAAGTTTCCAGCAGGTTTAAAGACCATTGACCAGTTATATTAGTTTTCTTTAACTACAACAGACATTTATATTAAGCGGTTTAAATATTGTTAATTAGTTTCAGCATTTCCATATGAAAATAAAAATAACGGCATTTCTAGAGCACCACCTCATTGTGGATTTCAGACTGATCCAACAAGAAATTTCTTTAGAATTTGAAGTTCTCAAATTGCTTAGTACAACAGGTCAAATTTTTCCTAGTTGTTACACTGAAAGTCATCATCGATTCATCTCAGATAAATCAGTACCAATTTTCTCTTAAGAGCTTTCTAGCTAAGCAATGGAGCAAAAATTATATAGAGTGTTATCCATCCAAATCAGCTGTGCTCTGAGCAAGCACCAGTCCATATAGACCTCAATGAAAAATACAAAGCTGAACACTAGATGTAGGATGTATCAGCTCACCTAAATATTTCCTTAAAATATTTTCAGTATTTTTATTATTTTCCACAGCAGCTGGATCATATAACCAACCTAGAGTATACTGGGGAGAAGAACAGTTGTCATAGAATCACAGAATCATTAAGGCTAGAAAAAGACCCTGTGGGAAAAACACTGGGGGTAAAATTGCATTTTAGTAGATGGAGATTGCCATCAGTTTGCCCAACTGACTCCACAAAATATGTGCTAAGAGGGAAAATGTGGTTGCTACCTGCTGGTTGGAACGCAGGTCAGGTGGATCTCATCCAGCCCCATAAAGCTGTGAGTGTTTAAGTGCTGTAGCAGGTCACTGACCATTTTCCCTTGGATTATGTGGGCTTCATTGTGCTCCTCTTTCCTGTCTTCCAGCTCAGGGTATTGAGAGAACAACTGGCCTTACTATTAAAGACTCAGGCAAAGAAACCAATAATTACCTCAAACTTATCCTTTTTCACTATGTTTCCCCCTGCATCCAATATTCTTTAAAGGCTGTAAATTTTCCTTAGCCTTCCTTTTGCTGTTAATGTATTAAGAGAAACAATTTTCATTGTCATTTAAGAAAGTTGCCGGGTTATATTTTTCACTCTTTTAAACTTACATACCCTGTTTGTCTTGACTTTGGGCTTTTCCACACTTTCTCTGAATCTTTATTTTGGGACAATCTTGCTTTTTTCCATTATCTCTATTTTAATCCCATTCTTCTTGGATAACAGCTGTTTCTACTTGACCGATGAGTGACACATGAGTTGGAGATTTCAGCAGTACTGGAAAAAAAGAGATGAAAACTTCTTGATCACTTTCCATGTGTAGAGACTTACACTGATTTCATTAATTAACAAAAATAAATAAATTAAGTGCTTTTTAAAATCAGATCTAGAAACACATCACTCTCACTACTATGGTGGAAGCGATTTTCATATGTATACAAGCTGTCATTAAAGACTAGTATATGACTGTGCAACATAATTTCTGGCTGGGTCAGTAAATAAAGAACTCAAAGAGCATTAAGTCATACATATATTGCAGTTGATAAGAAAATGAAAAATGAGGCTAGTAGGTGGTATTATATTAAGAGGAGCTATGTGTAAATCCTAGGAAAAGACTACCCTATTTATATCAGCTATGATATGAAGCAGAATGGCACAGCAATTGTCAGAAAACCAAGATATAGGGTAAAGCCATGACATGGGATTTTCCCAGCATCTACTTTAATTTTTCTTTTCAATAACACTAGAAAAACTGAAGTATTGTGGTATGGCAAAACTTGAAAAAGGTTAAAAAATGAAATCCTTGTTTAGTAATGCAAAGACTATTAAAGTATGTGGATTATTAATTTTTTAAAGGATAAAAAGATCTGCTATGGTTGCTGAATGGTGCCGTTCTGAATAACGTAGATTTCTGACACATCTAGTGATTTTTTCATTTTCTCTTTTAGTAATATGTGCCTCAGCTACATATGTCCTGATCTTCAAATAACATATATTATTAAGTCTTCGCTGCTTCCTACTTAGGCTGTTTCAGTAATTAGAACATTTGGTCTTACTGAGCTGATGCTGATGAAATTTGTTTATATTCTACAAGTGGGTTTCTCGTGTTCAATTATTCTAGATCAAAGGCCATTATGCTGTCAGAAATCTGGTTGTGGATTCTTGTAGCCATTGATCAAGTCAACCATATAAAGTAAAAGCCTTGCTTTCTTGCTATAAAGCGTGGTTTCCCTCTTTTCAAATTATGGTTAACATTCTGTAGTTTCTCAAGCTCATGTATCCCATAGCGGTCTTATTAATGACAAAAGTAATACAACCTCAAAATTCCTACTTTTCCATTTTCACGTAAAGGGATTTAAAATATAATTTATAAACTGTGTTGGCCTCCACTGTTACAACATCAGACAGAAAGCGAATGGTCAGCTGTTTATCAACCATGACCTCCAGACCTTTATCATTCTTTAGCTTTGGTAAGACACTTAAAAAATATCTTTAAGGAGCAAATATACTTAAAAACTAGTCCACCTGCCATTGTGAGTTTAATTCTAAACAATGTGATGATACTGAATTTTTATGATAATATGTAGTAATTTGTGATAATAATGTAGTAATCCACGTAATCCAAGTGTTGTTCCTTTTCTAAGCAAAACCTCCACATTTCAATAAAATACTTAACAAAAGACAGTGCAATATTCTTAATTGTTTTCACTGCAACTAGAAAAGTGACCCAATTTTGTAACACTTTGATGGAAACACTCATTTTTATGAAAGTTATTTCTAATTTGCCCTAGAAAATAGCTACCCAAAGAATAGGAAAAGCCTCAGTTTTAGTTTTTCCTAAATAATAATAATGATTTTTTTTCAGATAATCTAAATTGTAAATTAGCTCTTATGAGAAGATTTCTGTTTAAATTCAGCTAGTGCAAGGCTCTGGAAAATCACTTTTTCAATGTAACATAGACTATCTGTCAAAGTATAGGGTACTGAGAGAGTATCACTGTAAATACAAGTTTCTCTATGGGATAGTTGCAAAGACTGTGATTTCTTCTCATGAATACAGCAATAACTTTGGCTGATTTTTTTTTTTTTTGACTGAAAAATACTGTGGTAAAAAATGAATTATCACTTTCTGGAACTTAATTCCATTAAAAAAATTGAAAGAAGGAGAAGGCAATAGTGACACAGGTTGTTGCACTGCAGCCCATGGATATTCAGAGTGGAGCACATCCCCACAATGAAGTCTGTAGAGGACACTGCACTGGAGCAGGTGTATGTGTCCCAAAGGAAGCTGTGACTCAAGGACAGCCCTTGCTGGAGCAGATTCCTGGCAGGACTTATGACAAACTGACCACAACCCCCATTCCCAGCCACCCTGCATCACCAGGGAGGAGAAGGTAGAGAAGCTGAGAGTGAGGCTGAGCCTGGGAGGGATGGGAGAAAGGTGTTTTTAGATTTGTTCTTCTCATTTTCCTACTCTTTTATTAACTGGTAACAAATTAAACTAACTTAATCCAAGTATAGTCTAATTTGCCCATGACTGTAACTGCTTAGTGGTCTCCTTGTCATTATCTCAAGTCATGAGCTTTTTGTTATATTTTCTCTCTGCTGTCTGGTTTGGGGGGAGGATTGCTAAAACATCTTAGTGAGTATCTGGCAGTCTACAAAGTCAACCCACCTCAGGTTACTGGTCAAGACCAGTCTACCACATTGACAAAAAAAAGGATGTAAGTATCACAGAATTTGTTCTCTGGAATTGTATCAGTGTGTAACAGTGAGAAAACTTAGGTAAAATTCAACTTCAGTATATGAGCCACCATGACTAAATACAGAAGGTTTTGCTTTTCAAGTTAGAATATCATGCAGAGAGTGTAGTAAGTATACAACAACTGACCAATCAACAGAAAGATCCCGTTGTTAAAATCACATAGAAAGATAAAGGTCTGTCATGGCCTCAAGGCCAGTCAAGTCACTTAAAATGGAACCTTCGCAATTTGTAACTGTCATGCTTTTTCTGGATGAATAGTTAATCCACCTAGAAAAGGTTTCCTTACTAAGACACAGCAAACAAAACCATGGGGTAGAGCCAATGATTTATGCAACTGACAGTTGGAAGAATCAATAAAGACATGGGAATGAGACCATCATGCAGACTAATTCTCACTGTGGCTGAGTTTGTGAAAGGCTTGCGCAGTTTTGTAACTGCAGTAAGTATTTCATCTCACAGAGAGGCTATGGTGAAAACTTATATAGTACAATGCTAATGGAGAAGCTCATGAATAAAATAATAATTTTATATTCAGGGTAGGCCTTTTACACTGAACAGAAATACGTATTAGAATTATGCATTGAATGGGGAAGATAATGAGAAACAGTATACAGCTGCCTCACTTTCTTAATGTTTATTACATTCTTTATTACATTTACACAGAAACCATGTTTTTCTCACTCTACAGATATCTTGTGTAGATAGGCGAAGAGCAGTGTATCTATATATATGTCTGCAAATTTTACATATATACATAGATACATATGTATCAATAAAAAAACATATATAAATATCCACAAATGCTCCTTTTTCCTTTGGCACACATAGCATGGCTGTGCATTTAGTATATCTTCCAGAGATAAATGTCAATCATCTTTTCACCCCAAATCCAAAATAAAAAACCCCTAAAATTTCTGATGAGGTCTACTGTCAAACACATAAACACATAAACAAATATGAACCTACCTTATCAGGGGGGTTGGACTAGATGATCTCCAAAGTCCTTTTCAAAACTGAGAATTCTCTGATTTTATGATGAAACTTTTGAAAAGCTCTTGTAAAACTTGAGAAGCAGAGATTTCTGAACAGACTTTCTTGTTTTGGCTCTGTGCTTGATGCTTGCCAGAGCATTCTGGTTCAAATTTTATTATCATACATCTGCTCCAATCCTGCAAATAATGCAAAGAGAGGCAAGCAGGACCGTAAACAACAATGCAGGTAAAATGAGCTTTTTTTCTTTCAACCTGAATGGTTTAAAATAAAAGTCTATGAGTTAAATCTGAACATCTGTGTTATCTGCCTATTATCATCTGGTGGAAGCACTCTCTGAACAGGGAATCTTCTCTCCATCAGTATGTTTTGAGGCAAGACTGCTTCAGTGTCCTGGCTTATTTCAGCTTATTACTTCTCCTAACCCAAGAGCAGTCATACAGAAGCAAAAAAAAAGAAGATGCATATGAGGAAGTCAATATTCATAGAATCATAGAATGGCCTGGGTTGGAAGGGATATTAAATATCATCTAGTTCCAGCCACCCTGCCATGGGCAGTGACAGCTTTTACTAGACCATGTTGCTCAGAGATCCATCCAACCTGGCCTTGAACACCTCCAGGGAAGGGGCATTCACTTCTCTGGGCAACCTCTTCCAATGCCTCACCACACTCACAGTAAAGGATTTTTTCCTAATATCTAATCTAAACCTACTTTATTTCAGTTTGAAATCATTCCCCCTTGGCTTTGAAATAATGCTATTTGACTTCTATAAATGGAGGCTAGTCTTGTTTACAAAACTAAAATATCTGCACACAAGAGTGAAAAAAATAGACAATGTGATATATTTTCTCTTAGTATATATGGAAGGCTGATAGTTTTTCTCCTTACACATGGGCATAAATTATAGATAATAATATGTTTAAATCCCTTTCAGAAATAAGATGTTATTTCTATCACTCTTCTGTGAGACTCCTGTGAACCACTGTTCTCTTTAACCTCACATGTAAAAATTATTTTTCTCTGGTTCTTTTTCTTTCTCATATTGATTACATTATGACCCATTGAAACAAAGATTTTTTCTTAATGTTTATTTCAAGTTTATGTAGAATAGTAGGGTTGTGATCTGGATCAGAATTTTTAGAAAACAATAATAGGAAGTGTATTTGTCTTTTGCCCCATTTTATGACTATAACCAGGTATGTATGTATTTTTACTCAGAGAATTTAAATTAGTAGATATTAGCACAGACTGGTTCTGATTTGCCTCAAACGTATCCTTAACCTAGCTGTCAAAATTATTGCTATGGTGAGCCGCTTTATTATGACCTTTTTTTGTTTGTCTTAATGAAAATAATGGCTTTTCTGTTGCAAATAATAGGAAAGAAAAGAAATCTCTAAAGTGCAACCTGCAATAGCAGATATACAATACGTATATTAGTTTATTATTATTGTATGTCATCAAGTTTTGTTACATATTTATATATGGCTGTTTGTTATCGTTATTGAGACAGACACGACATGTAAAAACTCAGGACAACAGCTCCCAGTCAAAGAAAGGAGTTCCACTTTATTTTACAAGGACTCTTTTACACTATTTTCTAACATTCATGTCACACATCCATTGGGTCTCAAATCACCACCCCACAATGTCATTGGCTACCTATAGTTAGAAAAATAACTCACAACAACACTAGCTGGAAATACCTTCAATATCTTGTTTTAAAATTCCTGCTTATTTTGAGCTTGTTTTGGGTTAGAATTGATGCCTGAGAATTGAGGCAAGCTAACAGTTCCCACTGCAAGTCAGCTCTCACTACAGGACAGCATTTTCCACAGTTTGTGTGTAGTTTCTTCTTTGGAAAGAATAGCTTATGTAAACTGAGAAATATTCCAGATATATCCTTATGTCTCATAAGTACATAACAAGTATTCTTGCACAATGTCCCAGGTTATAGACAAATTTTCCAGGTGGGAAGCACTCTGAATAAAAAGCCTTTCCCAGCAAAGGCCTCTGACACCCCCTCCCCCACCACAACAGAAGCTCTTGGATGAAAGTGGAAAAAAAAACCAACTGTTTATTTAATAACACACGCAGGGTGCCCTGCAAAGCACNGCCCGGCAGTTTCTCTCGGCTGCTGGATGCACTTAAAGCTACAGGACCACATTTCTAAGCACATATGCAAACGATAGGGAATACAAGTATCATAACATCACCCCAAGACACACAATTATTTTGATAATAAAATATTCTGCCAAATTATGTTCTGGAAACATCTTCTGATTGTTTCTATGAGCAACCCAATAAGCTGGAACAGTTGGCATTGTTAGGGAAGATTGCTGGACCTCAGGTATGCTGCAAGAGAGAAGAATGTGAGTGAAACAAAACCTGTACAAAATCAGTTCTTCTGATTATTTCTTCCTTCCTTCTTTACTTTCTATAAAAATACAACGTTTTCTACTCCATTCAACTCACTTTGCTAGAGAATAGGAAAATTTGCTACTACCATCAAAGTAAAACTGTGGCATAGAATTTATATCTACAAAACTAATCAATAGTCTTCATGGTATTGTATACCACCCATAGCTGACATCAAGCCTCTACATAGCTTAGCCTCAGATTTGGCATATATTTGACCTAATTTATTTTATATGTATATTTGTCAAAGGAAATGATCTCTGACACTTGTACTATAATCTAGACTGAGGAAAAAAACTATAACAATAAATATGGATATATAAAAACCAGGCAACTTTTTAAAGAGCCATAGACACTTAAGAGAAAGACAAATATTGGGATGTTAAAGTGATGCAAATATTAGAATGTTAAAGTGGCACAAAAAGGCATTTCCTAAGAAAACAGTTCTTGGGAAAACTGTCAAATATCTAAGAAGAAACCCATACAGAACACATATTTCTAAAAAGTTGTGAAATATTTACAAAACAAATGAAGGCAATGATCAGGATGGAAAATCAGAGCAGTGTGTCACTGAGGAAGAGAACTCGCTAAAAATAATCTCAAATTTGAAAATGCATGCTTAGGATCTATCTTAGGCTCTGCAGCATGATAGTAACTTGTAAATTATGAATAAGCTGGAAGGAGGTCTTTATGCAAGTGAGGTAATTTTCATAGCCAATAGCTATGTTGCTACATAATTGCATAAATGGATTCCAGAACTCAAAAATAAGTCAAGAAACATCAAAACAATACATTTTGCAGCCAGAATGCTAAGAGAAAAACATTAACACCATTGATTTGTACTAAAATGCTAAAATTTTCTAGATACATAACAATGATAATTTTTCGTTTCAGGCTTTTCCATCAACAATTTCTGGCTATGGACAAGGCTGCAAACAAATTCCTAGTTGGTAACATTATAAATATATTTTAAACAAAAAATGAAAAGATTATAGCACAGTGTGCTCTGTTGCAGGAAAAACAAAGCAACACTGAAGCAGAACAAAGCTTGTAGGAAGAATTTCTGGAGAAGTAAATACACATTTTCTTATTTTATGGATATGAAGTTTGGTTCCAGTGGGGTGTGTTTGCAAACAAAGCTGAAATATATGGATATGTATGAGTGGATCGGAGTGTTGCAGGAGGAACAAGATACAGACTCATAAATTCGTAATAACACTATTACCAAAGACTCTAGTGCTAGATATTAAACTACAGTTTATTTTTCCTACTGATGAGGATGTAAATGCCTCTGTACACATTTGTCTTCCTTTCTCTCCCAAATTTCCTTTGTCACCTTCTTATTTCTCCTAAGTTTTTTCTCCTTTTACCTTCCTCCACAAAAGCATGTTGCTATAGTCTTCCATCAGCCTAAATACTCTTTTTCTCCATCAAATTTTCCTCTCATTCTCTTCCAGAGGCTTTCTCTGTTTTGTTCGTTTGTCTTGAGCTCCTTTTCATTTCTTGCAGACAAAACATAGATGCTGGCTGGGTGAGTGATAAATAGAATAGAATAGAATAGAATAGAATAGAATAGAATAGAATAGAATAGAATAGAATAGAATAATTCAGTTGTAAGGATTTACAGTGATTATCTAGTCCAACTGCCTGATCATTTCAGGGCTGACCAAAAGTTAAAGCATGTTATTAAGATCCAAATAGCTCTTAAACACTGATAAGTCTGGGGCATCAGCCACCTTTCTAGTAAACCTGATCCAAGGTTTGAGTATCCTCTCAATAAAGAAACGCTTCCTAATATTCAGTCTGAACCTTCCCTGGCACAGCTTTGAGCCATTCACATATGTCCTATCCATGGGTCCCAGGGAGAAGAGTTCAGCACCTCCCTCTCCCCTTCGCCTCCTCAGGAAGCTGCATAGAACAATGAGTTCACCCCTCAGCCTCTTTTTCTTCAAACCAGAGAAGGCCAAAGTCCTCAGCCACTCCTGAGGACATGCCTTTCAGCCATTTACACTATCTTTGATGCCCCTCTCTGGACACATTTCAAGACCTGAACATACTTAACTTGTGAGGCCCAGAACTGCACGCAGAGCTCATGGTGAGGCTGCACCAATGCTGAAAGCAGCAGGATAATCACAGCTTTCAGCTGGCTGCTGCTTCTGTTTTTGATGCACCCCAGCATGGGTTTGCCCTCTGGCTGCTGGGGCACCCTGCTGGCTCACACTGAGCTGCTGCTGACCAGCGGCCCCAGATCCCTTTCTGCAGGGCTGCTTTCCAGCCATTCCTCTCCCATCTGTGCCTGGTGTTATGTTGAATGTCATACCATTGATTTTCTAAAGTTCAAATCTATCTAGATGCCTCTGCAAGTCCTCTTGTCCCTCGAGAGAGCCAACAGCATCTCCCAGTTTAGTGTCGTCTACATATTTAATTCAACTCCTTGCACTTCAAAGTGCATTCAACTCCTGCATTTGGAGGAAAAGACCTGTCCCTAGAATTGAACTCTGCAGGACACCACTAATGACTGGTCACCAGCCAGCTGTATATTTGAGGGTCAGTATAAAAAGTTTTACTAAAATACACAAAAATTCTTTTTGAAGTAAATCTTTCTGCCATTTGGTATTTTTGGAGTAATTCTTTGTGCAATCAGCTTAGTTCCTCAATTTTCTGTGATGTGGGCAGATAGAGGCTGTAAATCTTTTCTACAAAAAGGACTTGTGATTCTGATTAGCTGAGAAGCAGAAAAAAAATGCATTTGTGGCTCTATCTGTAGTTGCTTCTTCCCTTAAGCAAGAAATATTCTAAATTAACTTGTACAGAGCTGAGGATTTATACTGATGTAACACACCTACACAGCATCTGATCTGGCTTGGGTATTCCAGCTCTGTACTACATTATAAACTGTGGATATTTAATAAGAAGCCTCAGGGCTCAGACAAATGATCAAGTCATCCAAGTCATCTGAGCTAATTAATTGGCTGTGTTCTTAGTTTGCCTCTGACAAACTGAAATAAAATGACATCTTACTGAAAGAAGGTGTTGGGGGTAAGTTATGCTCTCTCTGTTTGGTGCAGCCAGACACCAGAGGTTTTAATTCAGGCTACCACATCAGCCAAGATAAAGCAGATATTAGCCTGAGTCTTCAGGCTCCCCTTCATGTTAGTAGATCTACCCGTCAGGTGTAGTGGTAATGGTACAAATGTCACTATTCTTCTGCATGGGCTTCAATTGCCTTATAGAATATTTGTGGATTTGCATTACAAGCCCAAGTAACTTTTCCAAACTCTGTTTTTAAAGTAAATCCACAGCTTTAAATATAGTCCCGGAATTCTAATGACATAGATGGGATTGTGTGACTTATGGAAGCCATTTGCACCAAGCTTTTGTTGTCATTGTCTATGTATCTCATTTATTTAAAAAAAAAAATTAAAAAAAATTTCATTTTGGTAGAGCCAGTGCTCCCCTAGCATGAGAGAGATTAGTTGAAGAAGGGAACCATTCACAGGGTACACAGATGTTTTGCTGGTGGACAGAGTCGATATCTGTAATACCTATGTTTTTAATATTAAGATAGCAATAGAGGAATCCTGTAGATATTCTTATCCATGTGAAAAAGTATTGCTTGGGCAAAATTTATATGTAACTTCCAGAAGAAAAAATAACATCACTAAGGGCTTTAGCTTTTTCATGTAAATATTTTTGAAAATCAAAAGAGCTATGTTGAGGGAGGTGATGAGAATAACTAAGTGTAACATCCCAGCAAGCAAAAGAGAATCCGTCTCAAGGAGTAGGGGCTAATAAATCTGGATATGTAAAGAAAATGCCTTTTTTACATGAGGCATTCAGTATCTTGAGACAGTAACTAAAAAAGGAAGAAACACTGCATATGAAAATAGTATTACAGTTTCTCAATATTTTGTGTAAGACAGGAAATTCCATTTGAATGCATTTTTTTCATTTTGCAGCATTTCCACAATAGTTTAATTGAATGACTGCACTATTTGACTGCTCCAGTCTTTGAGGTAAAAAAAAAAAAGCATTTTGAATCTGAGATCATAACTAGAGAAGATGATTTCAAGTCCAATTCCTTTTTCATTAGTAAAGAAAGTACACTGAAATGTTGATTCTTAAAAAAAAAAAGTTCTTTATCAAACAGCAGGGGGCAATGAAACATAAATCAAAATAAAAAAAGCTTCTTTACAAAGTAGTGAAAACAAAATAAGAGTATTACTACCTGAACATTCTGTTTGCTTTAGTGAATGTTTTATGAGCAGATAAAAACACAATGGGGATTTTTTGGAGAGGAAAAGGAGAATTTTTCATGTAACCTACAAAAGTATATGAGCAGAAGTATATGTAGTTTGTGATATGTCGAAAGCTCAATAAATTTTTTTCTGTAAAAATTTTTAAACAGTTTAAAGTGGCTACCAGTTTCAGGTCTATAAACACCTTTATGTATCTGTAAGTTGAAGGATATAAAATCTAGACAGAAATAAGATTCCACTGAAAGAGAAGCTTGATTTCCTATAAAAAAGAATATTATACTATCTTGTCACTCCTTGATTGCAGCATATTTTAGCATGTCATTAGATTTTTGTCATTTTTATTATTTATACAAAGCAGTGTAATACTTAAACATTTGTGAGTCTTATTTATTATCAAAAATGCCGACTAGTTTCAAATTTAAATACAATAATCAATATATGCTACAACTCCTTTTCTTAGAACATATTTAAGAGTTAAATGAGTAATTGTATATTTAGTCATTCAGATGAAAGAACACTCAACTTCTTATTCTACTGATATGGGAAGTATATAGCATACACATTTATGTCATATAGTATTTTATGTGAATGAAAAGGAGGCATTTGCCTATAAGAGTGTTAAAGCCCCCACAACAACAAAGGATGTAATGTGGTTGTCATAGGGCCCATTTTAGAAGTTGCATTCCAAGGAAGTAAAATTCATTAAAATGCCTGAGAGCCAATGCTGACCTGTGCTAATTGCCAAAGCAGTGTTGAGAGATGATTTATATGAGAGTCTCCTCAAAAACAGAGACTTGCAGAGGCTGTAAAGCTTTCCATGAGACCTAGCACTTGGTTTGTACCACTTTTTCTGCCTGTGTGTACCAGAAAGGAGAATGCTTCCCTCAGCCCTACATATGATAATGAAAGCATCCACTTCCCTGGACAAATCCATAACAACTCAGTCAGCTCATACCTCTTGTGAACCAAACCCATGAATGCTTGAAAACCAGGTGAAAACTAAAATAATTTAGTTTATTTCAATGAAAAGATTTGGACAAATGTTTATATCTGATATTAGGAAAAAAAGAAACTTTAAAAATAATCTTAGATCTTCTGAACTTGTCTTGTGATCATATTCTTTTCTACAGTAGAGTATTTTTAACTTACTTGGTAAAAAACTGGCCTTTTGTTGCCTTTTTATTACCTGTACCTATTAACTTTAGTAAACAGGACCAGTTGTCACTTTGGACACATTTAATGGGCTTATCTATATTACTAGAGACCACTTAATATAATTTCCAGCACTCTCTTTTCTCTCACTAGGTTTTCCTCTTTCATCTAGGTTTCCCAGGGAGCTCCAACAAGATCAGCACCAGCAGCAACACCAGTCAGACACATCAGTGACTCCTGGCAGCTCTGCCACATGCAGGATTGTTTTGCTGCCACTCCTGGAGCAAGAAAGATGCAGTAGATTCTTTTATGTAACATGCACAATCTTCCCTCAGTCACGGGGAGACTATTAGATATATTTCTTTCTGTCACTGTCTTTTCAGAAAAAATTGAACACTGAACATTAAAAGAAAACATAAAACAAAACTGGGAGATGTTATATTGTTATGTATCACTGCATAAATAAACTTAAAGGCTGTAAAATGGACAGTTTATACTAAAAAATAATTCTAACACAGATAACTATACTGTATTCTGACAACCCTGTATGCTTTTGTGCTTTAATTATGTGACCACATATGCCATTCTCTTTTTCTCTTAAAGAGATAACTGCCTCTGACATTGTCAGACAGAAAACACCGAAGGGTTAAAGTAATATTGCATGAAGTACAAATCTGTCATCTTCTAAGTGCCTAAGTTTTGCAAATTTAAACATAAATTATTTTTTAGTATTTCAATTATAAACTTTACAGTGTTACTTCATTACTTCATATAGATATTTAGTGCAGTTATCATAAAAATTTTTAAGATCTATGTTACTTTATTAGTCTAGACTTATGTAAATATTTGTCGCATGACAGAACATAATCTAAACGTTTTAACCTCTGAGGTAACAAACAATATTTTAAAATCCCTTGAAGGCTAAGCTACCACTGCTATAACAAGCAGAAATGTATTAATTTCCAATGAATTGGGGTTATTTCTTATGAATACAATGTTTTAAAGCTGCTAGTCTCCATGGTGCCTAAGTCTCTTATGTGTATTTATGTTAGTAATATGTAGGAATGCACTTTGGAAAGCATGATGTTGTAAGTAAATGACAGAGAGGAAGTGCACGTGTTACACAAAATTAAGGTTTGAGAAGGAATTAGAACAGTGATTGTGTCTGGATATGTCCCTAGGAACCCTTAAATGATGCTCTCAGTTGTAGTCCTTCTGTATACTAATGTGTAATTACGTTTATGAAGATATATCTGTTATAGCCAATAGTAGACTATGACTTTTAAGATGTTCTAGATATAGCAGATGTGTTTCTAAGTATTGTCTGTGAAATGTCACAAACATTTTATGTTACATTTTGTATTTCACTGCAAAACTCTAGTGTTGTCATATTACATATTTAGCTTCTAAAGTTGATTGATTGTTTCAGAGAAAAGTGTATATGGTATTCCACTTCTTATCTGAGTCAATGTTTTTCTCAATACTGGGAAGTAAATTAAAATAAAGTGTTTAAATCTACTGCTTATGATAAAGAAGAGCAAATCTTATTCTAATAAATGTGAAATACAACTTGTCATGTTCCTTTCACTTTGTAGAAATGCTACCACAAGGCTTAGCCAGTTAAGTCTAATATGTTGACATTTATTTTTGCTGCAATAAATGTTAGGATTATATTTTTGCATTAAATTCTGGCATTTTTAAAGATCATGATGACAAGTGATTTATTCTTCAAATCACTCTGGTTTGTTTTTACTTTTTGAATATGGATTTGGCCATGTGTCTCCAAGGCACTGTACAAAGCATATTTCATATGTTTTGCAACCTATTAGTTTGATTTAAATCCACTTTTTCTGTCAGGATTTATGCAAGGCTTTCTTGATGTTATTTGCTCTGAATTATTGCCAGAAATAATCACATGGAATCCAATTTCACACAGGCTGTGTGGCCTATGAGGTCTGTTGCTGTAAAGCTCCAAAGCTTTTAAAACTTTTTCAATTGGGGTGATTCTTCAATTTTTTTCAATATGTAGCACTGTCTTGCTTTACTTTCATATTTGTCTCTTCCCCTCAAATATGAAGAATTTGTTTGGGTTCAGTAAGTTCTGTGTGGTGGTTGGACATACATAAGGACAGGCAGAGATCACTTACCAATAACCATCACAGGCCAAACAGGCTTAGCTCAGAAAAATTAGTTTAATTTATTCCCAGCCAAATCAGAGTAGGGTAATGAATCCAAATCTTAAAATGCTTTCCCCCTGCTGGTTTTCTTCACTCTTGATTTTCTCCATCTCCTCCCTTTCTGCAGTGCAGGGGGACAGGAGAATGGGTGCTGTGGTCAGTTCATCACGTGTTGTGTCTGCCGTTCCTTTCCCTTCAGGGAGAGGACTTCTCACACTTCCCTTGCTCCAGACAGTCATCCATGAACTCCTGCAATGTAAGTCCTTCCCACAAGATTCAGTTCTTCACAAACTGCTCCAGTGTGGGTCCCTTCTGTGGGGTCACAAGTCCTGACAGCAAATCTGCTCCAGCATGGGCTCCTATCTCCAAAGGCCCACAGGTCTTTCCGGGAACCTGGTCCAGTTCAGGCATCCCACGGGGTCACTGTCTCCTTTGAGCATCTCCCTGATCCAAGGTGGAGTCCTGCAGGGGCTGCAGGTGGATCTCTGCTCCCACATGATCATCCATGGGTTGCAGAGGTGCAGCTGCTTCACCATGGTTTTCACCACTCTGCTCTGGTGCCCAGAGCATCCCCTCCTCCTCATTTTTCAGTGGCCTTGGAATCTGCAGGTTTGTTCCTCTCATATATTCTCACTCCTCTCTTCTCTGATTGCAGTTGCACTGCAGCTTTCTCCATCCCTTCTTAAAAATTATTTAAGAATCTTTAAAAGTATTTAAGAATGCAAAATAAATGCTGTTAAAATACTAAAAACTGTTAAAAACTGTTAAATACTGTTAAAACTACACCCTTTCGAACCACAGAAATGTAGAATATCAGGTTGGAAGGGACCTCAAGGATCATCTGGTCCAAACTTTCTTGGCAAAAGTATAGTCTAGATGAGATGGTCCAGCACCCTGTCCAGCCAAATCCTAGGCTGTGTTTTCTCTTTCAATACATGTAGAATATTTCCACTCATTTTTACGCATTTGCATGTCATATTTCAATGGTCTAAAATTGATATGCATTCTTTGGAAGGAAATATGGAAAAATAAGGGTTCTTGAGTTTTGGAAATGCACTAAACTTGTGTGCTCGAATGCCTCATTCAGAATTGACCCTTACAAAATAGTCCCACAAGTTTTTGTTTTCCAAAACACTTAGCAAAAACCCTTGTAATATTCTATTGCTTAATTTGCATTTATAAACATGCCTAGAGGCAGACTTAATTTATCCTGCCTATTTCTGATTACTCCTTTTCACCTCACCTTCATTTAGTACAGGTACATATGCTGGCAGAACTGCACTGCAGGAAAAGCTTATTTACGCTCAACATTAAAACAAACAAAATAACAACCCCCTGAAGCAGTTATAGCTAGCAAAGTGGGTTCTTTATGGGGTTTTCTTTCTTTTTCTGTGGTTTTTTTACCTACTGGTTCTCTGTTTTCTCTTCAGAAGCCATTTAAATTTTTAACTGAATACCGACACGTTGCTTAATTATATTTGCCATAAATCAATAAAGGCATCCACCAGCAGAGCACTAGAAGTATGAACTAGTTCAAATGGTATGATGTGTCCCCAGGAGAACTACAGTGCTTATCTATTCTCTGTAAGGGTAGCCTGATAACATGGTTTTTATACATTTCCTAAAGCCCTGATATTAGAATCCAACTGCATGAGGTCTAACCACCTTCAGAATAAACAAGTATCAACCAAAATCACAAATTCTAGCATCATTATTGTTTCACAGCAGTAGATAGAAAAGCTATGGGAAGAAAGGGGCAGTCTAGAGACATTGGAAGTAAAAGACAAGTATTAAGTGTTCCAGAATCAAATTAGTTGTCTAAGGCATTTGCAGTTTGGACAGGAGCAGTAATGAGCTTTTGAAGAAAATCCCTTCACTTATTATGTGCTGAGTTAGTTCTCAAAGCTGCTTCAGACCACATACACACACCCCCACACCCACACACCCACCCCCTTTCTGAGGAAATTAAACCAACAAATGCCTGCACTCAATGAATATCAAAGTACTTCACACCTATTATGCAAGTGTACTTGAGTCTTCGAAAACTCTGGACTTCAAAAACTGCTTTTCTTTGATATATAGACAGAAAATGCCTTCATATGTGCTTCCAGCCCTCAAGTCTTTGAGGTACCACTAATCCTTCCTCATCTACTTATTTAATTCAGAGCTCATTTTCAACCACCCCTCACAGGAACTGATCAAGTTTATGATCTGCAGAAACTGTGTTCTTCGGGAGCTGTGATCTGTGGAAAAGACAACATTAGGCAGAAAGTTAATGTGTTGTGTCTTCAAAGGTACTTAAGGACTGACAGGCTTATTCTTTTGCCCTCCTCTGATGAAGAGGTTTTGCAGCGTCCGTGTTCTCCCTGCTGATTTGTCCCTGTGTTACCAGAGAAGAGAGACAGCTTGGACCAGAAAAGCCATCCTGAAACACATGTGGTGCCCCAGAATCCAGGTGGGGATTTGGACAGAGGAGAGGACAGAGAGGAGGGAGATGACTGAGCCTGTCATCAGAGGCATTACCCAGGATGTTCAGCAGGATTAATAGTTTTGGGTCCATCTAGAGATAAGATGAAAACTCAGGAGCAAGATGCACTGGGTAGGTGACTGTTGTGGTGACAGAGCTGCCAAACCATACAACCAGGTAACAATAATAGGACAACAATAGGAAGAAGCAGAGATCAACCTGATCAGCTAATATGGACTCTCAGACTTCAGAGCTGTACAAGTTCTTTAGATGTTCCGAACTCCTGGAGGAGAGGGGACTGCTGGATCTGTAAAATGATGCAATTGCTAAGGATTCTTTCATTCTTAACACCACTGCAAGTGTATTGTTTGTCCCTTTAGTTAGACCATATGGGCAAGATTTTCTAGAGATATTTGCTAGGAAATCATGTTGGCAAACCTGATGATGATGATGATGATTTTGACCATCACATTTTTCCCCCAGATTTCCTCTGTTCCTGAGTTTTACTAATTTTATGCCATATTACCCCTTTTCCTCTACCATTTATATACTTATCCTTGTCAGATGACAATCTCAGGACCCAGTGGCACAGGTGCAAAAAACATCTACCTAAATTCAGAACAGCACCACCAAAATGTCACAGATGTCATAGCCCAGGAAGGAAGTACCAGTTTCTCATTTGAGTTTTAGTTACATTATTCATACCCCATATCTGCCCTGTTCCCGGAAAAAGAGTGTCCCATGACCTTGGAGTCAATACTTGGTCTGTTCCTTTGCTGGCAAATGTGTTGACTGGGTGTTCAGCATAAATCTCCCACTCTCTTGGTGCCTTATGCAGAGTAACGCTAAATTTAGTGGGAAGGAGGAGACAGCAGGCACATTGCACCACTTGAACATTTCACATTTAAAGGTTTGGCACATTAGTATTTGTATACATTATGTATTAGTATTTGTATAGGCAATGGTGGTGGAAACAACGGATGTGTCTCTTGATCTGCTGTCATCATCTTCATGAGACAGGAGAAAACAGAATGTGAGACATCCAGAGAGGTTCCCCAAAGAGCCCACACACAAAGAAACAAAGGTTTATGATTTGACAGTTCTCAGAAAGCTCTGAATTACATGTATAGGTGGCACTTTACACATAGGAGACCAAATTAAGACTAATGTGAAGTGAAATCTTCTAAACAGCACATGACAGAAATAAAATGAATCCCAACATCAACACTGATCTACCAATAGATTCCTTTTGTGACAAAACATTTTTTAAACAAATATAGCCTATACCAGTCATGATTTTCTTCCAATTAATTTTGCACAATGATTACACTAATATTGTTAGTACTGCAAGAGTAAATCTTCAGTTCTCTGCTTCTTTCTACAACCCTCTCCTAATTTTTCTACATCATTCCTGCATATTAGCTACAGATAATCCATCCTATTCAATGCTAGCAAATATGCAGGTTATATAATTACTATACTGATATTCAGTATTGCCTTGTTCATATTAGCATCTTTGGTTAGTGTCACATTGGGAACATTCTGTTAGTTTTTTCCTGTCACTTCCAAGTTCTTTTGAGAAACAATGTGTGGAGTTCCCTGTTATGAACTTACAGCATACACATTACTAGATATATACTGGATAATTTTCTTTCCTCATTAATTCATTGGTATAGATCAATGTGCATGAATCAGCAGCCTTTTTCATCTCTTCAGAATAATAGCTTGTATCATGCGACTAAAAGGCCAAAACTCATTCAGATAAGGAACTCAGAAGAAATATTTCCACTAAAAGCCGTATGTTTACTATTCTACTTTTAAGCTTCCATATAGATGACATTTGATTATTTTGATTTCATAATAATAATTTGATTACATCATAATTCCTCAGTGAATTCCTCTATTCGTATGCACAAGGAGCACGCTCCTCCTTGTGCATATGAATATACATATATACACCTTCTTGCTACTGCTGCAGATTTACTGACCATATATATAAACAATGCACTGACGCTAATATGGAATATAATTCACCCCAATTCCTTGTGCACTGCTTTCAGTGGTCTTTAAATCAGACTGCTGGCATTAGAGATTTACTGGAGGAGTTTGCAATTTAGTAAGAATTCCATGAAATTCCCCCCAAGCCGAGTCTAGACCAGTGCCTCCTCTAACCAGTGATGGCAATGGATATGAGCCATCAGTTGTGATATCATATGTATTTCCAATTCTATAGAACCAAAAAAACCCCCAAAAACTAAGAACAAAAGAGTCAGGATGTTGTTGATTTATTTTGTCCAGGGCCAGTTCTTCTCCTGGAAGTCTGTTACAATTTTTCCAGGAAGTTTACATAAAGATTACACAGTTGGTTGACATAATCTCTAAATTTCAAGAAACTGGAGACAGGGAGATGATAAGAGGGAATCTTAAGTAGGTGCATGATACATTGTTATTTAGCTGCTTGGTATTCCAAACTGAACTGATGCACAGTCTCCAAGCTGACACGTAATAGATATCTTTTGGCACAATTGTCAGCTTTTTATAGGTCCCTCTGGACAATAGCTCTGACATTTGGTATATTAGTCACTCTCCTTATATTGTAATATTCATACATTTGCTGAGGGTGAATTCTATGCCACCATTCAGATAATTGATTAAGATATTGAACACTTTAAAAAGCCCAACCTTTCCCAGTGTTGACACTTGAGGTATTCCATTTGTTACAGGTCACGGCCGATGTCAAACCAGTGATCACTACCCTTTGATTCTGGTGGCTCAGTCAATTTTTACATGATCATTTATCTTTAGTTGTTAAATGAATTTGTCTAATTTTATGAATGTATATTGTCATCTTTGTAGATCCTAGAGTTACACCAAATCAATTCTGTGATAACTCCTTGCACCCACTGCTTTCTTGTCCTCAGTCACTTCTAAGCATCAACATTCTGTTGAAATGCCACTGCCAGAGCCTCTGCAACTGAAAGCTCACAAGCGGTTTCATTATTGGAGAGATTTTTCTGGGGGAGAGATTTTTCTTTAGGGGGTACAAATAGGAGGACATATACATTACTTTTAAATGTATAGTGCATTGTACATGTTAAATATGTATGAAATAGGCAATATCATGATATCCTGAATAAAACCTACAAATTGAACCATACAGCCTTGAGTGGAGTGCAACCACTTTCCTCTCAAGCACCCTCCCCTGGCAAATCAGCAGGGAAAGTGAGTTAGATGAGGTTAAAAAAGAACATGTCCTCTTGTCAAATGATGAAACTGTGCACCTTCCTTCATGTCATTACAGTTCTCTAAATCTGCATTCTTTCTCATCTATGTACTGCTTTGCTTCTCTGCTTGTAATAAGGACATTCCCATCATTATTGACACACCATCCAGCCTTAGGCAGTTATGATTACCATATACCCAAGAAGAAGAATCTTCACCAATTACCAGAATGTATGACTTTCTCACTGCTCATCAAGAGTAAAAAATCTTTTTAAAACACATAATATGCACTTACATTGAGGTATTTATTGGAAGACTAGGTCTCCACATCAAATATATGAAAAAGAGAACAAAAAAGGGAAAATATATAAACTGAATTGTATGTTAAAAGTATAACTGCTGGGAAATAAATTTCTTGATGAAACCAGAAAATCCTTGCTGTTTTGGATTTTATTAATAAATTTTCATTTTAAAATGACACAATATAAAAATGGGATCACTATTTCTTGCCTTCTTCATCTACTATTAATTCCTTCCACATTTTGACCCTTAAAACTAAGCCTGTCCAGCAGTCCTCAACCCTCAAAACAGATAATGTGATATAAAAGCCAAATCTCTGTATGCCACCAGCTGTGCAGACAGTGATTGACCTGCAGTACCCATTTGCTCCTAACCAAACCTTTCTCTTTAATCATCAGGGTTGAGGAGAAACAGTGTGGGTTATTGTGGTCTTCAGTCTCACCCCCAGAGCTGTGAAACCACTCTTGATGAGGTTGATATTGCCTCTCACGGCACCACCAGTGTCCATGTGCATGAACAGCAGCAGAAACATACCCAAAGGCTGGACAAACCTCGGAAGTCTCTCCATATCATCTGGTATCTGAACCTTGGGCACGCAACAAGTCTCCTTAGACAGCAAACAGGATGGGAAGATGGGGGTCTCCCTTCCCCATGGGAAAGAGTCTCCAGCTATTACCACCTGCTGCTTTCCCTTGATGCTGACTTGCATTCCAGGCTTGGCTGTCTCTGACACCGCTCTAGACTCATCTTCCCTCATATTCTACCAGGGAAAATAAACTGTTCTGAAGCTGCAGATCTGTGTCTTTGGCCTCAGTCAGCTCACAGGTCTGGGTGTGACTCTTCCTCCGGTTTATCTCTCTGCTTACCTGTGCATAGTTGAGCTTTACATCCCTATATCTAGATAAAGCCAAACAAAAAATGGTTTGATGTGAAGATTGGTTTTGTAGATCCAGTAGGCTCTTTTGGTATGTTACTTCTAAACTGAGCAAGCTAAAATAATGGAATCATTTGAAGGACTGCTAATTTTACAGAGTGAGAAAGTGACTTGTTTGTCCACCTTAGAATGAAAGAAACCAATGATACAAAATAGGTGAGCACCCAACATTTAGCCAAAAAAAGGACAAAGGCTAGTTTTCCATCAGAAATTTTCATTAATGGAAATGACATCATGCTACTAATCAGAAAAAAAAAAAGACAAAAAATCTTTAAAGAACTCTCTATGAAAACAATAGTTGTTTTTGAAATATAAGATAAGAGTTTATGAAATGTTTTAACTCATCATATTGTCTAACTGCTGTCTCACAACTACCATTTTCTCTCTTTTTAGAACTATAGGATAGGGTAAAACAAGGTTGTTGACCACTCCAGTAACACACCCAAATGAAATGATGCTATTTTAGTTTCCACATACTTCAGAATGTCACAGTTACTGTTTGGATTCCATACAGAGTCAACAAATTCTTATTTTTCGTTTCTGATTGTGGCTTTTATATACAAGGAAGATCAGGAAATTTCAAAGGTGGTTTACAGCTAAGTTTTCTAACATACTTTCCTCTAGCTCTTTGTTAAATCCGTACTAAATGCAAAGGATACTACTAGAACAAATAAGCTTCAGTGAAAAATTGTTTGATCATAACAATTCTTTGTTCCAAACAAGAGGCAATAAACCCCCCCCCAAGTATATGATTCATATGCATTGTGCCTCAATTTACAGGAAAAGGTCAAAGCTCTAGGAAGTTTGCACTGTAATAAACTAAACTAATCATAGAGTGCAGTTACAATAACCTGCATACAGGAGAGATTTTAGATACACTACTGAGACACAAGAAAAGAGAGCATAGAAAAGAGACAATGAATGTATCTAAATTAAACTGTGAACACAAAAAGGAATGAAAAAACAACTGAGGTGATATCTGAAAGAAAATGAATATATTCTTTTAAGTATAAGTCTTAATAAAAGGTATGAGAGTGGATATAATACAAATCTAGTGTCAGGAAAAACAAAAATCAATGTGTGTTGTATAATAGGAATTCAAAGGATTCAGAAGTTTTCTGCTAATACTCTAATATGATTAAAACAACCTTGTTTCAGAATTACTGAGATTCTTTGCTATTGTATTTTCCAAGTTTTACTTTTTTGAGTTTTTTTTTTTTTAAATATTAATTATTTATTGATTATGGAAGGAGAACGTATTAAACTTGTTGCAGTTGTATAGAGTTTCAGGAAAAAAAACAAGCTCATCTGGATCTTTTTTTCCTGGATGATTTTTTTTCTTAATCTTTGCCTCTCCAATATAGAAGGTTTTGGACTTGTTCATAGACATAAAATCAAACATTAGGATTCCTTGCAGATAACTCAGGTAAATTAGAGTGATCAAGGTTACAAAACATTATTTTCTTTGGAACTAATCTCATTTTTGTAACAGCAGTCTTGGGAAGAATTTTTTATTTTAGTTTTTGCTAGAATTCTTTTAACCCTATTGCTCTTAGATATAATTTTGAAGGAAGGGGTGGACAACACAATATCATGTCCCATAGTGAAGTATGGGACAAAAACATTAGGGAAAAAAAGGGAAATTGGTAGTTTAACTTTTATTCGTTTTTTCCCAACGTCTGTAGGACACTACAGACTCCTCAAAATGTAGTGAAATATTTTATCTTTAACACCTAATTCTTCCAATATAAAAGCCACTTTATTATTTATTTTTGCTTCCAGAAAAGAAAGTGGTGCTTTGGATTAAAGATTAATAAAAGCAAATTACAATTCTTCTACAATTTGACCTTTATTTTAAAAATAAATATTTTCCTACATGTTAAACCTAGCAGATCCTTTTTCATTTGAACTCACTATCATTCATTAACTCTTGCAGCTGGTTCTGAAGTTTCTATAGTAGTGAACCCCAGAATTAACTTAGTTCTTCATCCATATTCTAACCACTGGGACATCAGGAAAAAGACAGGATATGGAAAGATATATTCAAGCTACTCTTCCTGTTTCTGACTTGAGTAAATTTAGTGTTCTTGTTACTGGAATTTTTATCATGTCTTTAATTTTTTTAGGAAATCATACATCATACAGAGAGACTGTCTCTGCAATAGCTGGATAATGAGATACTAAAGAAAGAAAATTTATTCAAGATAAAATCAACACAACTTTGAATCTTCCATAGTAAATATTAGTAGTGCTAACCTAAAGCCAAAGAAATCAACAGTTAACTGCCATCAAAGAAAAAAAAATTATTCATGTTTTTAAGTACTGTATATAGTTAAAAATGGGACAGAAAAGTTTAACATTAAAAAGAGTCTTACATCCTCCCTCTTAAATGTATATTAATATTTGCTGTTCAAACTGGCAAACTAACTTTCAGACCATGCAAGCACCAAATGCATTATAAACATGCAATTTTTTTAAAAAAACAGGGCTCAAGGAAAGGCAGTGGGTAAGAAGGATCCATCTTTTTTTCTCAGGGCCAAAACAATCTTTTAATATCCAAGTGAAAATCCTCTTCATAGCATTGAAAATTATAATGACTGGTTTGTGAAAGTAATGACAGAATTTAAAATAAATTTCTTCAAGGTTAATGAATTTAAATTCCCATATCCAAAACCTTCCCAGCAGTAAAATTCTCCCACTTTGAACCATTATTGGTGTGATATTTCTGTATGTTCACCTCAGCACAAAATACTGCATTGTACATTTAAAAAAAATACATCTTTTTCTGTGGTATGTAATATACAAAGAACAGTCTCTGTAGCAGCCTACAGGCAAAATTTGAGGTTTAAAAAGCAGTCTCTAGAGGAGCTTAAAAAGATGACAAAGTCAATTAAGTTATAAGAAATCCTTTATTTTTATGAAGAGGGAACATTAGACATTTTATTAACAGTCAGTGCTGTAGTGAACGTTTCTCCTTTGCAATTTAGAAATTCTGACTTCTGTTGCAAATTAATCACTACAGTTCAAACAGCTGAGATGCTTCTTAGAGGAACACTATGCAGGGCTTTCAGTCTCTGCTGAAAAAAGAAAGGTATCTTAATTTAGATGCTGAAGCCTACTCCAAACTGTTTTATTACTTAGACCTTGATAAATATCTTACAAAAAGATTTTATTATTAGCATGAAGCAAGACATTTCAGACAATGCATAAAATTGCCTACTGAACTCAAAGTAGGCTGCATCTTGGAAACAATCAATTCCAAATGTGGAACAGAATGTACAGTGATAAATGAAGCAGTCAGAGACTGTCACTAGTGCCTCTAACTGAATGACAAAGCACAAGAAACCTTCCACAGATGTTGAAATTATGAGGGAGCAAAGCAGGTGCTTAAATCCTATTTACTAAAAATAGAAACAATCATCAAGTTACAAAAGGAGCCTATATTTCATATGTCAAACCCAACCTGTGCTGTGCAGTGCAGTACTCCACTGCTTTATGATGAGCTTAGTACTTCCCATTTTGGCCCATAATGATGCACGTGCTCTAGATTTTACAAGTATGGTAAAGATTCACATTACATTAGATAAGTCTTGTTAAAGCCTTTTTTGAAAAAAAAAAAGCATTGTATTAAAATATATTTCATATGTTGACAAATATTAAGTTTTCAATCCTATTAACATTCACATGTATTTTTCTCTGCTAAACATTAGTAATATCTAGGAATTAAACATTTTATTAATTCTGACATTTGAAAACACGATAAAATCCGCATTGAAATAAAAACCAGGGAGACATTATAGTTACATTCATAATTGTTGTACTGATCTATTACTGGTATATCAAACCTGTATTCATTATGTTATGAAGTCCCTCAGGGAGACACTGTATCCTTTACGAAATGCCTTTTTTTTCTCTCTTCAAATTGCATTTTCAAGAATTCAAAACCTTATCTTTTCACTTTCATCCATCTCAACAAAAGAACACCATGAGCTCTATGACATCTCTGCGAGATAAAGATCAGGGCCATAATTTTGTGATATGTTTGGGTTGCTAATATGTCATCCTTTGTCACTTATCCCATCTAGTCTACCCACACAGCAAATACATATATTATTAAGAGCCATTACCACACTTTCATCTTGCTTTAATTGCACAGGAATATAAGAAATTTCATATACGTCCATATATATATGGGTATATATGAAAAGTCCCTTAATATGGACAGTATTTATCAATCTTTATCTTAGTATCTGCCAATCTTTTTGTATCTTAACCTTTTTGGGTCTGTTTGACCTCATCATATGCAGCAGTAGTAGCATCATAAAAACGTATAAGCAAAGTAAATCCCACTAAATGGTTTCAAAATTCCTTGTTTAACAGATAAATGGTGGATGCTACTCTTGGGATTGTCTTAATTGATTTTTCACTTATGCAAGATCTTTTCTGTAGGATTCTTGCCATTTTTAATTCTTATGCATTTTTCTGAATTTGGATTAAGGAAGGACATTATATAATTTTACTTATCAAATATTCTTTATCATTTTACAGCTTTGGATAAAACATTTGCCACTCTTGATAAATAACTTGGGCTGGGGATCAAAACTCTGGGAGAAACTGTTACTGCCTTTGGAAAGCAAAACCCCTGAGAATCAAATGATAAGGAGAAAACTGCTTTGCAGGAATTTATGTGGACATTTAGTGCACTGGTTTATAGAATGACTCATATTTAAATAGATGAAAAGACAAATGATGTCAAGCCTAGAGAAAGAGAAAACATGTTAAGACAGAGAGTCTTAACATGAGTTCCTAATATTCTTGACATACTTAGAATAATTAAAGAAGGCATTCATTACAGACACAAAATCAGTATGTACTGTACAATCAAAAAAAATTTTGCAGACAGTACCAGCTATAGGACATACATAGAAGAGGATAATAATAGGTTTATTTTTACAGATAAAAATTTTATTATTTTTAAAAGAATTTATATCCATTTCTTTGCTGAAAAAAATATTTTCTAACAGCTGCAACTGATTTAATGTTGAATTACTTTACCATGAGTGATTTAAGTTACGTTTATGAGATATCTGAATATTTAGTTAATTTATGATTGAGAAGAATATGTCAAACTTTTGTTGACATATTAAAGTATATGATACAATATAGCATGCATAAAACCTTGGGGAGGATTATTTCTGAATTAAATTGGCAAGTAATGGAGTGCATTAGGGAGAACATTGCCAGCAGGTTGAGGGAGCGGATCCTGCCCCTCTACTCAGCCTTGGTGAGGCACATCTGGAGTGCTGTGTCCAGTCCTGGGCTCCTCAGCACCAGAGAGACATGGAGCTCCTGGAGCAGGTCCAGAGTAGGGTTATGAACATGGTTAAGGCACAGGATCATCTCTGTTACAAGGACAGGCTGAGGGAGCTGGGCCTGTTCAGCCTTGAGAAGAGAAAACTGAGGGAGCCTCATCACTGTCTATCAGTGTCTGCAGGGAGGGTGTCAGGAGGATGGAGCCAGGCTCTGCTCAGGGCTGCCAAACAATAGCACAAGAGGCAATGGGCAGAAACTGATTCACAGAAGTTCCACCTGAAGATGAGGAAGAACTTCTTTACTGTGTGAGTGACTGAGCACTGGCACTCATTGCCCAGAGAGGCTGTGGAGTCTCCCTCCCTGGGGATACTCAATAACCATCTGGACACAATCTGGTGCCTTGTGCTCTAGGATGATCCTGCTTGAGCAGGGATGTTGGACCAGTGACCCACTGTGGTCCTTTCCAAACTTACCCATGAATCTGTCATTCTGTATTTTGAAGTGGTAAGCATAAGAATATGAAAATGTTGCTATGTTTTAATAATTGAACAAATATATACTTACATCTAGGGTTTTTCAGTGTAAAATTGTATTAATTGTTTTACAGGAAGCAAAGCTACTGAGCCAGAAGTTAATTTGACTTGTCTAAGAAATAAGCTAAACTAAGAAAATAATTTCAGCTGACCTCCTGCAAAAATTAGGGGTAATATTTTGAAAATATCAAAATATATTACTTCCTCAATAGAAAGACTTCATTTGGAAATGCCAGTATGTTTTATTTTTGCATCCTGAAAATGAATCCTTTTATGTTTTTATTTTATTCTCATGGAAAAAGAACAAGCAAACAAAAACACAAGGAGAAAAAGAATGGGCTAAATAACTTCTGAAATATTTTGTTTTATAGAAAATAGTTTATAGAATACACAATTATTGTTAGAAATTAATTCATTCATGCAGAATGTGATTTGTGTCTGAAGCAACTAAGATTATTTAGAAATACATTGTTTAGTAACGGGTTCTTAGAATTATTCTGACCTAGACTCTGATCAATAACCCCTTATATTTCACACTACAGCTGATCAGAGTACTGGAAAGGTTTACCATGGTCATCAAAGCAATTATCACTGATGGAAACAGAAAAACTATAAACTTCTTTAAAGATCTTTGCTTATTATTGTTTTATCAGTAAAGGTAAAAAACAAAAAAAAAAAAAAAAACAAACAAAAAAAAGAGGCAATGTACCTAATCAAACCCTAAACAAGGTTTAGCAGATATTCTTATTTGGTTTTATAACCTTCTTTATTATCTCCTCAGCTGCAACATGAAAACACACAATCAAATTCCCATGGGTTAATTGCTGTTTTGACAGCACAAGGGCAATAACCACAGACCTGTAGAGGCCAAACACTAGTTTATTATCAAGCTTCTTCAACAATTCCCTTACTAATGAAATAATTCCTCCTTTCTTATGAATACCTCCTCCTACTCTTCTATTAGAAATTTCCCACTATTCTCTTCCCTATGAAGCAGACCTGTCTCTTATTCTTACACTGGAGGCAGCTTGTTGGTCTCATCCTTCTCTTCTGAAGATAATGGCTCAGCCAAAGCAACGCTCAGAAGTGTTTGTGTTTGGGAAGCATTCAGCATTGGAGTACTAATGAAAGGAAGGAACATGACTGCTGTTTATCTTTGAAGGACCTTAATTAGTATTTCTTAGTTAAAAATACCTTAATGTTTAACAATGTGAAAGTCTTATACTGTTGAGCAATACACCTGATGTAGTTTTGCCAACATCATACATCAATTCTCCATTTGCCAACTGCAGATGGAGGTGCAGCTTTGACAGCTATCTTACTGCTCTAGGTTTGTCTTAGCTTCTGTCTGTAAGAAACTCAAAGTTCTTTTATCTTTGTTTAGGGTATTTTTTTAGCTTGTTTTTAAATATACTTTATATAGCTCAATATATACATATGAACACATGTATATAATACACATATCTTTCCTATTTGGACTGTGTATAGGAAATATAGTTCAAATCTATGGCCAGAAATGTCAAACTCCTAAATAATGCAACTACCACAAAAACACTTCTATGTAAAGAATATGTTTTCTCACAATGAATGTGGACTTCAAAAATTTGTGTGAGTACTACCATATGAAAAACAAGTAAATTAATACAGCTGTGAAAAATTATTTCAGGTTATTTTACAAAGCTCTTTCCTAGTTGAATATAATCACCTAAGTGGAGCAACAAAATTTGAATATTTAGTTATTTGGTCAACAATTTTTAAATTATTTTTTCTCAGAGAAAATGTCTCAGCACTTTTGTTTAGTGACAGCGCTGTTGACTTAAAAAGTTTCTTAAAAATATATCCTTGTTATGCCATTGAAATATTTTTTGTCCTGACATTATTCCTTGTCTCTTCCTGTATTTTTAATGATACTGAATCCCGAGACTTGATATGCAAGCAAAAAACAAGAGTGATTTCCACTATGTAGGCCTAGCCACGATGATCAAAGCTGTTTATCTTCTCTGATCTTCTTCCTCTGTCCACAACAACTGCATCACTATAACCAGTTCCTTACCTTTGTTATATTGTTTGTTTGTCTTTTCTCCCCTCAGATAAATGGCAGGAAGCTCTACTAGGGATAGAATAATGATGGTCTGTAGAAGAATATAAATCCTGTGCTTCCATAGCTCAGAAATTATTAATAAAAGTTTCAGAATTATCCTGGGCCAGATATTTATCCTTACTTTCAATTAAATAAATCGGAATGGGCAAGATATGAAAATAAAATACAAATTCTTGTGCAAGACTCACATAATCCTTCTGAGAAAGTGTACAGGCTGAAAAACACAACTCTGAGAAACAGGAAAAGATTTCTTTATCATTATTTGCAAAGCTGTACTTTAAATAGAAAAAATGTTTTAAGTTTGAAGGCAAAGTTCCAATAAGCAATGAAGTGTAAAACTTTTGTGAATAATCAGGCCATTTGACTGTATATTTGCTGTATTTATATGGCTAGCAACAAAGGTCACATGCCTAATCCATCTGTAAGAGCTGTATGAGATATTTTGTTTTCCTATTTAAAACAGGTGTTATGCAGGACATTTAACGGAAAACTTTCAAATGGCAGGGGACACCTTCAGTCCTGTAGGCCCCCTTTTTCTTAAAATTGCTTGTTTAATGTGACATACAACTATAAAGACAACCATAAAGAAGAGCTGTTTTGGACTTAATTCTCCAGTGGTATCTTCTGGAACTCCCAGAGCACTTCAAAAAAAAGCAAGTTTGCTATGGCAAATGTCAACTAAATAAGGAAAGATGTTCTTAGTTATTTTGTTATGTTTTAGATCAGGCCCATCAAAGGTCAGAGCTGTAAGCAGTATTTCACCCCCTCCTTTCAATGGTTTACTATCATCAGTAGTTATTCATGCTGAGCTACAGATTTAAATATAATTTAAAATAAAATTATAGCAGTATTTTTTTGTCATGGATATGCTCTAGGTTCCATTTATTCCATTAAATATCTCAGTGAAGTTTCCTTAAAGACCATCTGTAAAACTTCTGTTTCTTTGGTTACCTACAGCAAAGCTCTCATTTCCCTTTCCCCTCTGAAGGATGAGATTGCCTTCATCAATATAACAAAAGTGCACTTTGCATGTCAAACAACCTTGCATCTGGATAGGTCAAACTGGCACAGAGACACCACCTGCTGCTTTTTTATAGACTTGCTCAGTACAGAAGGTCACAACTACTTTTCAGGTGAATTGAACCCTAAGGACTCAGTAAGAATTTGTACCTTTACTTCCCCTTGAAAGGAGAAGGAGATGGAGATGATGGGGGAGTAATTTTAATTTGTGCAGGACTATATCAGGAAAAAAAAGAGACCCACAGCAGTGATTATTTATACAGTATTAATTACCCAATTTGAAACCTCTTTTACAATTCTATCTATTTCCAACTTTTGTTTCAAAAACTACTCTGAATTTAATTTGCTTCAGGCATTCCTTTTCTATGGTTTAACTGCCCTTCTCGAACTATAAGTACCTTGTGGACAGATATTTACATATATTTAAAGAGACCTTAATAACTTTCTACTTCACCTGCCAGTTTTATGAAGTTGTAAACTGTACATTGCCGTGAAATTCAGTATTTGAGAGAGCAAAAATTAAAACAAGTTATCAATGAACTGCAACCCAACAATGGCAAAAATAAATATATTGTGACTTCTATAGATGGATAAAAAATATCTGAACACACTGTCCTGCATCTTACTCTACCTTTTTTCGAGTCTCATCTGTTTATAAAGTACTATGTGCTAGATGGTAATCCCTTTGGGATTAATTACTATTTATACCAGGTTTCTTATATAGTCTGCAATCATTTCTCACTAAGATATTTCTAAAAGATATTTAATATACTATTGATGGAAATGATACAACTTTATTTTTTATTTTTTTTAACCTTAGTTGTGGTTTAGTTTGTCTTTGGCCAGGGGGAGGGGAATTCAAGTTTCTCTTCAAAAAACTCTGTTTACAGAGGATTTGAGTTTTCCTGGGTGAGGCTGGATGAACCTCAAAAAACAAAAAGAAGATTCCAGGACTCAGAGTTTAAGATAGAGACAGAGGCAGACGATAGAGAGGACATAAATGGACATTAACAATTATTACCCCCTGGTGTGCTCAGAAACATCTGGTCTGGGAAAAAAATTGATAAGAGAACCAAAAAATGAGGACCAAATTTGCATCAAAATGAATGGATCAATAATCAGTAGGAGGTCCAATACTAAGAATTTTGTAATATAGAACCAATGGAGGAGAATTTCATTGGGGTTTTTGTGTATAAATATGTGAAAACTTTGATAAAGAGCCAGGTGTGATGGAGTGACTTCCACTGCAAAACCCAGGCATGTTTGGATGGAATGATTTCCATTGCACATGCTGGTCAGAATAAAGTAATGCCTAATTCTCTAACACTTGAAAGATGTTGTTGGGGAGATCCTGTTTTTCTCGTAGTTTCAGTGACACTATAATATTGCATGTTTTATAAACCTGAAAGAAACACCAGATTATTCTGTTTTTTCTCTCCATTCCTTTCCCCCTTAATATGAATTTAGAGGTCATGGAATCCTGGAATGATAGAACAGTGTCACAGTTACAAAGAATAAGCTGCAGTTTGCCCTGGACGTCCCTGAATCTGCATAGATTAAAAAAATATGGTCTGTGAAAAGTGTATAGGAAGGAGAGAACTTCATGGAGAAAGCACATCAGAGTAGATATTTCATCTTTACAAAATTAAATTTTGGAGAGAAGTCATTGTGTGACTTGCTTAGATTACATTGACAAGGTTCTTCTGCTTGCCTGTTTTTTGGTATAATGAAGAAATATCAAAAAAAGGGACCAAGAACTCTCAAATCTTAAAACTTTTCACATGCAAAACCATATCTCCAAAATGGATGTGACATGGAAATTTAAAACTCTCATAAATGTCCATAAAACTCAGTCGTCATACTCACTGGTATACTAGAAAGCCTTAAAAGCATTTGGTGCTTCTTTTATAATCAAGCTTTCATATATGAAGAGTAATTTAACTGTCTTCACAGCACTTCTCCCTCTCAAAACAATGACAGAAGAACGCATTAGATATACTTCTACAATATTCTTTCTTTAGCAGAAATCACTAAGAGCTGCAACTGTGTAACACCTCCAAAGAGCAGCTTATTAGAGCACACAATGATACAATAAATTAAAACTAGTGAAAGGATTAGAAAGTGCTCAAAGATCTGAAAAAATAGAATGCTTCCTAGTTAAAAAAATAAAAGAAAAAAAAAACACAGGAAAAAACAAAATGAAAATATGCTAAAGAATTAAAATCTTCTAGTTTTCACAATGGGAGAATAACATCCAATGCAGTATAAAAATGATTAATTTTTTAGATTGATCAGTTTGAAAAAGGACGTGCTATAATTTCACATGTGAAGCTCACTGAATGCTCTAAAAGAGAGTAAATTTTCCAAGAACAGAGAAAACAATTATTTTCCAGTGTTCTTTCTTTTCACTGCCTGAAATCATCCAATGAAATTTTAGACAAATTAATTTTTACATTTGTTCTTGATATGGAGACATTTAAAAGTTTTCTCATTTTTTCATATTTCCTTGACATATTTCTTTAAAACATTAGCAGAACAATTGTAACTTCAAAACAGTAACTAGCATGAGAAGGTCCACAGTCCCTTCTGTGTCTGATTTCCTCTAAATTTCCACAGCTTAGGAGTCACCAAAGGACCACTTCTGCTTAGAGAAATATTTAGTTCGTCACCTTGTCACACACCCACACACACACACACACAGACATATATGCACACACTTTGCACGCCATTTCAAAAGCTCTGCACTAGCTCTCATGTTATTACTAATCATTAACTGCTATTATGATACAGTAAAAAGCAGTAATATGCAATTCAGATGTTATTTCCCTTGTAATATTATTTTTTAAAAACCTAGTCCTGCTAAGATTATTAATTGCGTGTAGATTTAAATTACTGTGCTGCATAAATGGGTGTAATATAAAAGAAGCAGGTGACCTATCACCCTTTCTTTGTTTCTTTTTCTTTTTTTGTTTGGCTTTTTTTATATTTTGACCTCCTAAATTCCTCTATTCTCCTCAGCTTTTGAGAAGCCAGATACCCTAAAACATCTTTTTTCCTACCATATGATAAATTATTATCTCATTGGCTTTGCAATCAACTGCTGTTAAAAATTTTTTAAAAAAGGCTTTCTGTAAGTTATTTAGAAGACTTCTATTTCTTGCAGTATTTACTAGGTGAAAAATGCAGCATAAAACCAGTTTCATAATTTTGCTAGCATATTGAAAGACCTACTGAATTTTACATTCACAACAGTCTCATTTAATAATGAGTTTCCCAATGTCTGCAAATCTTTTCTCATACAGATTGGAAATAAAAAAAAAAAATTAGTGAGACAGATTTCAACTTATTCTGTGGTGTTTCATTGCAATGTTCTCAGGGGACAAACTGTAAAATGTACAGACATAAATGCTGGAATGCATCAGGAAAGATATTCTACAGCATTAAGATTAAAGCACATTCAGACCTCCTCCAAAATAAAATGTATCATATAGTCACTCAGTGCTTAGATTCATATTTAAACTTACAAGAATGGAGAGGAGATTGACTGGCTTGCCTTATATCACTAAAAAAGTGGGCTGAAAGAATAACCTTTACATGCAAAGAGGCATAGATAATTAGATAATTTTACATTTTTTCCAGAGATGCATAGAAATTCTTCATTCAGTTTTTTCTGTTCACCTTTAAGAAATGATGCACTAAAAGAAACAGTTTTACAGTTCAAGTGTTTATATATATATATACACACAAATTTTTAATTGGTTCCATTTTTTTTAACAAACAACTTCAAATCACATTTCCAGTCACACACATAAATCACACAATATAAGTACAAAATGGCAGAAACATAACACAGAAACACAGACTTCTTATTGGTGATTCTTAATATTAACCAAGCCTGCAACTCTTCTTCAGTCGAGAGTTTTTATTTGCTTCATTAGATCTTAGATCCCACCAAAATGTCACCAATTGATTTATCAGCATCAATTAAATTGGTTTTTGATAAGCTGGTTAAATTTATTACCTCCAAAAATGTTCTGAAACGAATTGGTTTTGTATTTAATAATCCTATGTTGGACACTCACAGACAAATAAATATTGAGCCCCAGTAATTTCAAAGATTTAAAATAAACATTTTTAATTGTCTTATCAGTAGTATAATATAAAAAACAGTTACTAAAATTAATTAAGATCTTAAAATGCAGTAAAATGACGGCATTTGATTTTTTGTTTATGTCAAATTCCCATGTGGAAGATGGCTTGTCCATGCGCTACTGCTATAATACCAAAAAGTTAGGGCTTTACACAGTTTATTAAAATAACATTTATTAGTCTTGTTTCCATAACCAGAACCTCACTTCTAGGTGTACCAGATTACATATATGGAATAAATTCTTTGCTGTGAGGCTGGTGAGGTGCTGGGTCAGGTTGCTCTGAGAAGCTGTCGATGACCCATCCCTGGAAGTGCTCAGGGTCAGGCTGGATGGGGTCTTGAGCAACCTGGTGTGGTGGAAGATGTCCCTGTTCATCACAGGGGGTTGGAACTAGATGATCTTTAATGTCCCTTCCAACCCAAACCATTCTCCTATTCTCTGGTTCTGCATCCAGGGCACTTGAGGAGGGAAAGACGGTGCAAGTTAACTCTGATGTCTACTTCCTTCACTCTGCTCCAGCACGAGACCATTTGGATTCCAAATAATAAATTCAGAATTCAGGTCTTAAAATTAAAATATATATCACATAGTGATAATATTTCACCGAAGTATTAAATGGCAAATGTGCACAATTACAAATACAGTTTATAATAAAATTTAGTAAAATCAAAGAAAATAAATTTCTTATTGGTAGTAGGCATAAGCCCTTTTCTTTTGTTTGTTTTTAACTTGTAAGGATCACCTTCCAAAGCACAAATATTTACAATTCAAAGGTCCTTTTTTTTTTGCATGCAGAAGTGTGCAGTGTTTACCTTCACCGAATTACTTGATTGTACAAGTACACAGAATTATAATGATCTTTTTTGGAAAGTTTTGTTACCATTTTATCATAATGGTCATTTTAAATGAAGATTGAATTGCACCCAAAAGAAAAAAATAGTAACAGAATTCATGAAAGGCTGGCGAAGAAAGAATTCCTAGATAATATTCTGTCTCTTAGGAAGAAAAAAATTAGAAATACTAAAGAAATGCTTTTTTAAGCTTAAAAGAAAAAAAAGTTTCTTAAGCCTCATTAAAACCATCCAGAGACTTTGAAAAAAGGAAAGCACTTTGAAATGACAACTTCCTCTTCTTACTTGTATAACTAGTAGGGGGTCTGAATCTCAAGTGTTACTATTCCTTGTTTTCTTTTGTTTTGTTACTGTCATGTGAAGAAAACTGCAGCAGATTCAAGCTTTAGTGAACGTGATTTCATACCAAAGGACCATTGTCTATGAAATCCTTCTTTTAAAAAACCAAAGATCAAAGCCTTAGCTCACTTGCCAGCCCTGAACACACATTTCAGATAGTGAAAAAACAGAAAACTAAATATGGTTTTACCAGTGACTGTATTTTGTTTGTGAGGACAGGTTTTGGTAGTGGGGGAGCGACAGGGGTGGCTTCTTTGAGAAGCTGCCAGAAGATTCCCTTGTGTCTGATAGAGCCAAGGGCTCTCCCCTGTCCGTATGAGAAGGCTTTGGTGAGTGACTGCCATCTGACCAGGGTCAGCACGCTACACCAATATTTTATACAATCATCCTTTAGTGGCCAAACAGAAAATAAGACCTGCCTGAAAAATAAAGAATAGCAGGTCAAAATAACATTATTCTTGAAAAAAAAAAACAAAACAATCAGAAATGTCTTTTGTAGCTCAAGGTGGATTTGAAAGATTGTCAGGTGAAGCTGAACGCCACAGTCAGGAAAACAAGCAGTAGAATTATAAATTGTCATGGAGCATATTTCAGCAAGTTATTTTGGAAACAGAATTGAATACAGTGTTTCAAATAAGAGAGATTATCTGACCAATAATTCACTCTATACATTTAATGAACTCTGGTCTCTGCTCAATAAGGGGCTAAGCAAAAATAAGACTTTAGATTAAATAAATTAATTAGTACACTTAAAGGTCCTGATAAAACTCATAGATTTTCCACACTATAGAAACTCCACACTGTTGAGTTTCCTATATAATAGGTGCAGCACAAAGGGTAAAGTCATACTTTCAAATTAATTTCTTCAATATAAGGGACACATAAATCATCTAGAATCATGTTATCTGATTTGACAGAGACACACATTTTGTTTTCTCTTTTGAGCTAGATATGTGATTTATATAGGCTTTTTAGTCTTTGATCTTGAAAGTTGAAGGGGTTAATAAAATTATGAGGAATACATTATATCTGATGGTCTAGGAGCTTTTGAAACATGCCACTGGCAATACATTTTCTTAAAATAATGTTAAATTCATCTAGTATTAGGAAAGGGATTGAGTCTTAAAGGCTCACAAAATCAGAGAGGAAGAGGAAATTACCAGGATCAGCAAAGCTTTTTTTTAAAAAGGTATTTATATGTCTAGCTATAGATTTTCTTGGTTTCAGACTTCTCGAATGTCAAAAATTCACCCTCTTCTACCTAATGTAAATACATGTGCCATAAAACTGGGAAACATTTTCTTCCAACATGGGGACAGATAAAATGATTCACTTCAGATTTCAATTTTATCTTATCTGAAAAATCTAGACAGTGTTGTAGAATTATTTTGACTATTATTTTGAGAGAAGTGTGGTACCTACACAGTGCTCATCAAATTTGTTTTATAATTCCAGACTGACTTTGCTGGTTGTTCTTGACTGTTTTGCTCTGCTCCCCCAGAACATGTAGTTCAAGTTGATTTATTGAAACTGGATATATTTCACCACCAAAACCGAAGATATGTGTTAGGAAAGCTGTCAGTGGCATCTATATAATCTAATGTGTAAAGTACTGGGCAATTTTAATTGATTGAAAAGGTATTTTAATATATTGATGGCTTGATTACATACTGATAACAATTGAACTGTCCCATGTAATTTTCCAAAGAAGAAACAAGAAAGAACAAAAAAACCTGAGCAGTTATCCTCCCCTAAAAACTAAAAAAAATTGCAAGTTATTATCATAGACCTGGTTAAATGATAGTGCTGGTTAGATGACATTTTAATTGGTAATGCAAAATTTGAGATATTTCTATGAAGTAAGATAACCTCATTAAAGTTACATAATTGAGTCAATGTTAAGGATACAATTCAGAGTGGCAGCCTTGACAGAGTCATATTTAGGAAGCTTTCTAAAAGAACATATCTTTGTAGAGTTTTTTTCAGATCTCTTTTAATTTGAATACTTATGAATAAAATTGTTAAATTTTGCAGGAAGGTGTTGATTTTCTTGAATCTTCGACAGAAACTAGGCAGATTTCCCAGGACAAGGTTTCTTGCCAGCAAGCGTATCTCTCTGGAAATCTGAAAATGTCAGCTATCTGCCATGAAACTGGATACCTCATCACCTACTAGGTCTATCTTTAGCCAGGACACTCCATGGAGACAGGGTTTCTTGTTAGGATATTGAGGGAATCTAAATCCTGAAGCTGAGTTGGCAGGAAACTCTGCATTTCTGATGTTCTGGCAGCATTAGCTTGAGTAAGATTTCTTTGGGCATAGACTCATTCAGCTTTGTGATGCTAGTTGGGAAGCTGAGACTTCAGGTCTGCAGTGGACCTTTTATTTCCAAATTAAACCCCCTAAATATTAGTTGTTTAAAACTATTTAAAAAAATTGTTGCAATGTGAGAATTTCATGAAGAAATATATTTCTGAATCCTCATTCATAAAATTTCTGGAGTTACCAAGAGTTAAAAGAGACAATAAAAATAATAAAGATTAAACCATTTTAAATCATCGTAATGAAATTGCATTTTGCCTTTGAAACCTTGAACTTGCTTCACTCCTTCCCTGTCTGCATGCATAACTGTGCCTTTGCAGTGCATTGTAAGCCCATGTTAAAATATCTCCTCTTTGTGTTAATAATATCAGAGAGTAGATTTCAACAGGTCAGATGTACATTAACTTGAATATAAGAATTGAACAGTCTCATTATCTACCAGCCTGGAAGGAACTCAGGGTTTAATTTTTACTCTTTTCTGGTAATACATTAATCTATATTTATGTATTATCATATTTTCTTGAAGAAACTGCTCTGTTTTAAGAATAAGAACTCTTCACTCTTCATGTCTAGTTTTTTTTTTCAAAATATATACTTGTAATATGAATACTTAAAAATTTTAGTGGTTGAGCCTGGAAAAGTATGTTTAAAAAAAAAAAAAAAAAAAAATGTTCCATGAAGCTTTTGAACTACTTTCTTTTCTTTTACCTCAGAAGATACTGAAGTGACAGAGCGGCTGTGTGGTATTTAGTTGTTGGGGTTAAACCACAACATGTACTTTCAGAAGTCTTAGCAGAACTTAATGGAACTATCCAATTATTGTGATGTCTGTGCTACAAACAAAGTATATTTTGGTGTATTTTCAGTGAAAAAGGCATGTCACTGATATAGCTGTGATGAGATATTGAGTATACTAGAAAATGGGGACATGCACACACATACACACACACACACACACACACAATGGCTCAACAAAGTGGAAATAAATTAAAAAAGGAGCATACTAGAATGTTAATCTTGAATATTTCATACTTTTTTTTTTTTGTATAGAGCTAAATGCATTGCAAATGCATGATATTTTTGACTTGAAGATAAAATAAGCCATGGATTCATGGGGTCTATCAGAGCTTATGGGATTTATTTTAGGAATAGATATATGTAGTTCTTTATTTTAAAGAAGTTGTTGCCACACTTCAAACATGATTAATCTTGGTGACCAAGGTTTTTTGCTCTCTATCACATCTTGGACTGGGAATTTGCTAATTTGACCAACCGTACAAATTGATGGGACTCTAACCTTCATGTATTTTTTATGTGTCAATTACACAATCCATCTATTTCTACACTCCCCACATTTTCTACATACCCAAGGAAGAACAAAGAGGTAAATCCAGTGACGAGTTTCTCGTCTCAGTCTGTAACAATGTTTGCAGTGATTCTAATAGAGAAGGTAAATGCATTTTATTATAAATGACAGAAATGTAGTTTGATATTGCATAGCCTTTGGTAATCCCTTGGTCTACTAGGCTTAAAAATTATGCTTCTTCACAGCTGACTAAAGCAAAAGGAGAAAGGGAAAAAAACTTTCATTTAAACCTTGAAAAAATAAAATATACTTCTGCTACCATTTCTTTTTCTTTTTCCAAGGAGAGCTGCTTTGTCAGGAGTACTGTCTCACCAATAAGTTTCTGATATTGTGCCTTTGCAGTAGGTCAGTATTTAGAGTTGAATAATCTGTGCTGAACAATACCTGCTTAATATGATGGAATTATTTTATTTCTTTTCTCCTCTTATATTTTTAAACATATAGTATTGCACTGAAAATCCATAAATCAGAAACAGAAAAAGCTGTTATGGGTTTGTAATTAAGAAGGGAGTGCAAAGCTGAAGTACAGCCTAGGATTCATATATTTGAAGTTTAATAAATAGAGAAAATTTGTATCTCCCGTGTCCATACAAAGATTGACACATGTCTTGGCTAGCGGAGTGGAGAAGTTCTTCAGATTGTATCAGTAACTGGAGTGACAACTCATTGCTTTGCTTCTGTTTCATTGTGTATTGGATTTTTTTTTTTTTTTTTTTTGGTCAGGTCTTAAAAGCATGAAGTGTTTTTACCTTTTTCAGGAGACACCTTTTATGTTTTATTTATTAGGAATTAATTGGGTTTTATATATTTGATTTACTTCAAGAAACAGTCAATAACTCATGGTGTTTCTTCCCTGAAGGAACAGGAGAGAAATGGAAGAAAAGACTTGCTTAGCAATACTGAGGGGAAACAAAAAAAAATGAGAGAAGTGATCTGACCATCTAAAAATTGTTGAGGGTATTCAAAGTTATCTATTTAAACACAATGAAAGAATAAGGTGTTTCAATATATTTATATGTGTATTGAATGCACACTTATTTACATTTTCAATTAGCATAATCTTTTCAATCAAGGAAGCAACTATTACAGGCAAATAACACAAGTTCTGACAAAAGAAATAATTATTTTACAATGAAGATAGGTATAACTGTACCTTTTAGGTACAGTTATGAAGTACAGATATTATGAAACAAAAAGGAAAAGTAGAAGGATTTACTTCAAAGGAAGACTATTACAGTAAACATATTGCTAAATTGTTAAACTCCTACCTCTATATGGAAATTTGCTTCTGAAATCCTCACCTTTGTACCAGACAAGAAATTGCAATCCTTCATTACAATTACAACAATACTGATGTGTCTAAAAATTTATAAAATTTCTATTACCTGAAAAATTATTTGGCCATAGATTTATAATTTTTTTTCCTCAGCTATATGTTCCTACTTAACAGGCCTCTAGGAAAGGCATCAGTAACTAGGCCTGTTCAGCATCAGTAACTACTCTCCTTTTTTGCTGAAGCTGCCTATCATGAAAATGTCTACAGTTACATTACCTATTTAAAGAATATATATAATTTTCAAGTTCAATTGATAGCTCTAATTTTTTTTAGTTATTTAAACTAATTTGCAAAACACATATATTAACCTACTTCAAAGAATTCAGAAATTACCTACAGAAACTATCCTGAAAATATTAAACAATTTCTAATTTTACTTTTTTAGACCACACTCCTTCTATAAAATTAGGAATGTAATTCCAACCTATTTCTCTGAGAAATAGTTTTAAGTCCTGAGTAACATGTCAACCTTTAAATGCCTTTTCAAATTTTTAAAGAAATTTAAGGAATGAACAAAATGTATTTTAGTGGTAAATCTCAGTATCTATATTGTTACTGCTACTATTTTACTGGTTATGATGGCAACACAAATTTTGATTATCTTTTTGGCCATTCAAAAGGGATGAATAAGGGCATAAGTTGGTGTTTCATTTTCTCCTAAGTTGGTGTTTCATTTTCTCCTAGAGATTTTTGTTGTTGTTGTTGTTTATGATAAGCATTATTCTTTCATTTTACGATATCTTGGAAAAAGAGAAGAATTCAAATAGTATGGTCTCTTATGTTTAGGTTGTTCAAACCTCCATCTTATTATTTCCTTTCACTTTTTTAGCCTTTATTAACCTTAGTAATTTTTACCTCTGGAAAGTGTCTTATTTATTTATTTATTTTGGCCTCTGCAAGCTTGCATGCATTCATATCAACCCTCAGCAAGGTTTTCAAGACAGCTCTTGCTTCTGTCTCTTTCTGCAAGAGAAGGAGTTCATATCTGATTTCTCTCTTCGTTATTATTAGCTGGAATAAAACCAGGTAGGGTATGTTCTTATATAAACAGATTCTTCATACTTCCTTTATGGATAACTTATAGATTGTCTGACATTCCCTCTTGATCACTTTAAAATTACTTTGGCTTAGATTAAGTAGGAAAAAATCACACAGGTAATACAGCTTAGACATGACATTTATTAAAAGTACAGTACAAAATGTATTTCTCTGAAAACTGAACAAAAATTAAGGTTCTGTTCACAAACTTTTGTGCATAGATATATGGCAAGAGAGTGTCTCTGTCACAAAAAATTTTAAAATTATAAACTTTCCCTACCCAAAAAATATAAACAGGTAAATTATCTGTCAAGAATATATAATCTAAAACCTGAACTTTCCCAAACTAAATAAGTATGAACACTTATGGAACTACATTTAAGCCAGTAATAAGGATTGAGTACAAAGATAAGGAGAAATGTTTTGAGGTTTTCTATTAGTCATCAAAGCAAAAAGATTGACAAGTTGAAAAAGTCTGTCAAAATCTTTTAAACTTCCTATGTAGTGTCACATCTTCTGCCCACTGCCTTCAGTAGCTGACCATCTATACAAACCAAATCATACCCAAATGTATAAAAACCAATTTTTTTTTACATAATGTCAGAAAGTATAATAAAACTTAATATTGAACATGCATGAAGAAAAGTAAGTGCTGAAGAAGGTCCTATACAAGACAATGTGTTCTGTCACTTGCAAAATATTACTGGGATTACTGATGTCCCATTGGAGTAACAGAAGTAGCAAAAGTGCTTAAAAAGAAAATAATTGTACTGATGACTTTTATTTCTGGTGTTAATATTATTCAAATGTAGCAGTATTTAGCAATTATAACCCTCCCTCAACTAAATTCCAAAAACAAAAACAGGGGAAGAATGTGAGTCCTCTTCCTGGGGAGGAGTAAGCAGAAGACAGCATGTGATGAACTGACCACAACCCCCTTTGTCTGCATAAGGAAAATCAGGAATCAAGTTGAACCCAGAAAGACAGAAGGAGTATGGAGGAAGGTGTTTTTAAAATTTAGTTTTTATTTCTCATTAACCTATTCTGTTCTTAATTGGAAATGAAATAAATTCAGGTCAAGCCTATTTTGCTGATATTTGGTGAGTGGTCTGACCCAGTTGTTGTCTCAACCTATGAGGTTTTCATTGTATTTTCTCTTACTTTTCCAGTGGAGGAGGAGGAGGAGTGATAGAGTGGCTTTGGTGCAACCCAGTGTACAGCCAGGGTCAACCCACCACAGATTTGTAAGACACATGTTCATCTTCTTAACTTCCTTTTTTTGTCTTTGAAAATACATATAAAAACACTAAATATAGTATATATAAGATTAGAGTAACAATTGGCCATGAAAGTCTGGTAAAAAGTTGTGGTTGGTGTGAAGTTTGAGAAAAACTGAAATGTGTTGAAATACACAAGAATCAGAAAAATACGTCCAGACATACCAAGTGTGACAAGAACAGGCACTGATCTAAATGTTCAGAAAGTTTGTTCTGACTGACTCAAATTTTTGCATATCCCTCTTGAAGCATTGTCAAAGGAAACAGTCTTCAGATGATTTGGCAAATTTACCCGACTGTTAGAAGTCTGTTAAGAAATCTCAGAGTGAGCTATCACAGTGATTATTCATCCCTAAACGCAGAAGACACAGGGTTTTTACTCTCTGGGACTGACACACCATGACAGGACACACAGTAATATTTTGTATCAATCAGAATCAATTTATCTTCTTACAGTTAAGAGTTGTTGAACTAAAAATACAGTTTTGGTGTTAGCCATTTGTTAAAACTAAAATGCTTCAAAAATACCGCCCAGAAGCCAAACCCAGCATTTGAGTTTAGCACATATAGTAAAAAGAGAAGAACAACATCATTAAACCACCTCTGTATTTCACTAGTTTGCAAAGACTTTTCTTCTGGTGCTATTATTCACGTCTTTAAAATCTTAAAGTCTAGGAGCCTAGACAGAGAGAGCAGCAGACATAAGCATATGACTGTCAGGCTTACAGATTTGAAACACAATTTATTCAAATACTCAGTACTGAATAGTCCTTTTTTTAGACAGCCTTTTATTGTCCAGCTCAGTGTATCAGACTGTGTCTTTGGACTGTGTTGAACCTTGATGTGAGAAGAGTAAAAAAAAAAAAAGAACACCTGATCATTTACAATAATCAAAACATATTTTCTCAAGAATGAAATTATTCAGATTCTGAGAAAAATATTGCCTGTCAAAAAAAATGGGCTTTGGAAGCCCAGAGATACTGCTTAATGGAGCAGTATTTTTCCCACTGACTGCTCATTGCCCCTTGGCATGGACTAATCAGATGTAGAGACAGGATGTTTGAATTTTAACATGATTCTGAGCCTTTTAAATTCACAATTAGTCATTGAACTGACACCAAGTGTATCAATGCAGACAATTTATTTTGATATAAAACTGTCTGGAGAGTTTCCTTCTAAAAGAACTATGACTTGTAGCACAGCTAAATGTTCAAGTGGAAAGTCCATGTATCTAAGAAAAGGAAGGATCTAGTATTTACTTTCAGTGATCTGTAAAGAATAAGTTACACCTTTTATACTCCGTGTGTGTATGTGCACACTGAACTAACATCAAAACAAAGACTCCACGGAGAGAGACTCTGAAACATCTTCTTTTTGTTGTTTGTTTTGGGTTTGGGTTTCTTGTTCTTAGTTTCTTCGTTCTTTGTGGTTTGTCATTATGGTTTTAGATTCTGTTTGTATATAAAATAAAGGCCAGAAAATGTAACCTGACAGAAGCCATAATGTAGGAGAAAAAATCTGTTATTGGTTTGAGCAGTGGTAAAAAGTGCAGGAGTCTCTGTTCTGTTCTTGGCTTTATCACTCATTTTGCTGGGTCTTAGGAGTGATTAGTTTTAACTTAGTACATCTCTGTACCTAAATCTGTAAATTCTAGAATAGGCAGAGAAGATTGTATAGGGTTGTGAAACCTGGCTAAATGTTAATGGAGCCAGTCTGGTTCTAAATAAAGTGTAGTAGGTCCAGGGGACATAATGAACCTTAATTCTGCTGCGCTAGTCCTGTATTTTGATAGTGTATCAATATAAAGTGGAAGACTGAGATCTATAAATATTCTAAAAATTTTGGTATTGTTTGGTTTTCATACTGTTGCTTTTTCACATTTTTTTCATTTTCCCCCCATTATTGTGTGAGAAAGAAGTCTCTATTGTTTTCAAGTACAATTCTTTATACAAATTCAGATAGATTTTTTTAAAATTTGCGTCATGTTTTGCAAAAAAGACATTTAATGTAAAAGAAAGTTGCTTTTTCCAGGAAATTTACGTTTGTTAGAATAAAAATTTTGTTGTGCTAAACAAGAATTACACCAGCTTTTGTGTTTGATTATATAAATAGTATATAGACTTTGTTTAAATCTGTATAATTTAGATTTAAAACAATTTATGTTCCTCTTATTAAAGTTTTTTTCCCTTATACTTATGATTTACAGTATAATGTCTATACAGTAGCTTATAAATATTTTTTACTGATGTGATTTTACTGTGTGTTATCTTTGGAAACCTAAAATTGTGATCACTTCTATCTATTAAGGCCCAAAAAAATAAATAAGGTCACTGTTGTTTGTTTGACTTGAGTAAATAAATTCATTCAAAATTAACTCATGATTTTATATGATTTTAAAAAACAACACACACAACATTGTAAATTCCAAATTGCAGATTGCTTATCCAAAGATTTAGTCTTATCTTTGTATTAATTCATTTTCAAAGATCCTTTTATTTGTCCCAGTTTGAAATACATTCAGCAACAATACTGACTAAAAATATAAATTCTCATTTTCTGAGTTGTGTGGAATAAGATAGAACATTCATGCTTGTAACTTCTTTTCCTGTTCCACAAATGACTCCAGCTGACCAAACATCATATATAGCATGCACTTGCATTTAAGTAAATCTATGTGTTAAAAAGAGCATTGCTAAATATCCCAAGTATATAGCTTCACTGTTGCTGAAAATAGCTGGTAAAATTAGATTTTCTTGCCTGTGTTTGTGCAGCACAACACATATCACTAAGTTCTAGCCACTTAAGTTGTTAGGAAAATGTTCTCCAGTGATTTTTGTGTTCCCTCCTACAATATACAAAGCTACTGTTTGTTAGCTTGCCTCAGGATGTTAAGTGTTTTTCTGACTTTCTGTAGAGGAGTGACATCTACTAAGCCTCTTCCAGATCTTGCTCCTTTGTTATAATTATCCAGTCAGTTACAATGATCCTCCCACCTGAATCTTGATCAAAACATCATAAAAACAAATTCTAGCAAATCGAGACTCTGCAAAAAAACAGTCACCTATTTGGAACAAAGGTAAACAAGAAAAGGTATTTAAATTTACTAACAACAAATATTTTTGTCTTATGAAATTATAACTAATTTTTCACACAAAAAGTATTCTAAAATCTGAAAAAAAATCAAATTTTATGTTTTAAAGTTGATCAGTGGTTCAACCGTTTCAGTTGTCAGATGACATCTCACTCTGTAAGAAAAAGGGGTCAATCTATAAGCCTGATATTTTTTTCCCCACAGTTACTATCATGTTAGGTAGAATTGTTTTACTCTTAAAAATACTGTTAATCTCATTAAACATGGAAATTTCTTATTTATGTTTTTCTTTTTAGTTGTTGTTTCATTGGATATATGCCATAAAAGCAATCTGACATCACTGTATTGAACACCGTCTTCAGTTCCTGTAGGAGGCAATTTTTATTTTTCCATTTAACTGAGAATGCAATCTTTGGCAAGGCCATAAGGCTGCAAAAACATTTATTAAATTAATACATTGGTCTTTGAATACTGCATGATGCCGCAGCATCTGTCACAGATTCCTTCATGCGCCAGTAGGTGAAGAATGGAGGGAGTTTTGGCTGCAGTCTCTAATGTGACATCCACCAGAGAGCAGATATAATAGAGGAAGGAGAAAGCTGGCAAAGGGCTTATGGTGATAACTTTCACACAGAGGAAATGAGGCTCTACTTGCTGACTCTGTTATACACTTCTGCACTATTCCCTTTTCCCATTGGGGCTGTTTCTTGATGGGAAATTCCATTTTAAATATTGATACTGTACTCCAAAATACCAACTACTTGTTTTTAACTAGCAATAAATTCAAAGCAAATGTGAAATTATTTCTACCTCTTTATGGCTTGAGGAAGACAGGCAATCTGTAATTCAGCTTGACTAACAGCTCAGAAGAGGTTTCACTCTCCTGTTCCTGCGCTACTATTCTGCAAAGTAGTCTTAATCCTACCTGATTAATGAGAAAAAAAGACAAGTGTAAAGTGTTGTTCTACTAAAATGTAATAAAACACCTTCATTAAGTTTTATTTGAAACACAGAAAAAATTACTAAAAATTATCAAAGAGTTCTCAGTTGTTGTACTGTTAAACATGTAAAAGAAAGAAAAACATCTGCTTTATGCTGTTGGATGATTATGTCAACAGAATAAAAAACACTTTTAAAAATATTAATTTTGTTACAGAATGTTCTAAATTTGGAGGTATCTAAACTGGCAGCAAATCTGGAAAGCAAATATATTTTTCTAGTCTTCTAAAAAAATTATTATTAAGCCAATATTGCAAAACAAGATATAAACCATGTGCCTTCTTTATACTAATACTCTAGATTTCCTCTGCAGTCACAAAGATAAATAGAATCCATAAATTTGGACATATGACTTGTGTTGGATGTCTGTTTCAGAGTTAAATAAAGCCTGATACATATTTATTTATCACCACCAACTAAAAAGGAAGCCTGAAACACTTGTTCAGTTTTTCTCTTCTAAATTTTAGCTCTATAAAAACTATAAAGGATAAATCTCACTGTATTTAAAGCATCTTCTATCTTTTAAAGGAAAAAAACCACAAGTTTATAAGAACTACAAGATTAACACTGAACTAAAATTATTTTTATTAGAATGTTAGAAATACTTTTATGAATAGAAATATTAAGAAGTTGTGTCAAATGTGATATTAAAAGAAATTATGCAATTTCATTGTTCTCAATCACAGTTCTTCAGGCTTTCTCATCTTTAAGAGCTGTATTTGTATACAAACAAACCCAATCGTTCATGTTAGACTTTGATTTCAACTTCCACCTCACTTACTTTAATTAGCTAATCACATTTTAGAATGCCCATTCCTTGCACGCAATAAAAAAACGTTTTCAAGTATCAAAATACAGCTCCTATATTTTGTATTCAGTCAACACTTAATCAAAAAACAATAAATATCATCATGACAATATAATGATGTTTTAGAATAACATGCATAAGCAGAGGAGACAGTAAATTCTCTGAGTGGGATAATTGTTTTACCTTTCCTTTCTCACACAACTGGAACTAGATGACATTATATAGTAAAATCTTCTGCCCTTCAGTTTTGTTTCTTCGTGGTATTTTTTCAGCTATTCTCAAGTCTGAAAAATTTAAACCTTTTGGGGTGATATTTCTATTTAATTTCAAGGACAAAGTGCTATGAATTTATTAAAAGAAAAATGGAATAGCTAAGGTATCCAGCCAGAAAGTGCTTGCATGTGAACCTGTAAATGTCAAGGGACTGAGCATTCCTCCTGCTCATCAGGAAAAACCCGCAAGAGAAGGATTAAAAGACTTGATTACGAGACCTGATAAAAGAAGAAAATACTAAGGTAAGTGTGCTGGTTATGCTGGGATAACTTCACATAGCTGGTATGGGGATGTGCTTTGGATTTGTGCTGAAAACAGTGCTGATAACACAGGGTTGTTTTAAGCATTGCTGAGCAGCTCTGACACAGAGCCAAGGCCTTTGCTTCTCTCCCCACCCCGCTGGCAGGCAGCCTTGGGGCGCACAAGAAGTTTGTTGGGACACAGCCAGGAGAGCTGATTCTTATTGACCCAAGGGATATTCCATACCAAATGGCCTCATGTTCAGCCTATAAATCTGGGGGAAAGAAGAAGGAAAGACATTCAGAGTGATGGCATTTGTCTTTCCAAATCAACACTGTGTGTGACAGACTCCTGCTTTCCTGGGGATGGCTGAACACCTGTCTGCCCATCGGAACTGATGAATGAATTCCTTGTTTTGCCTTGCTTGTGCACCTGGATTTTGCTTTACCTTTTAAACTCTTTATCTCAATCCATTAGTTTTACCACTTTCACTCTTCTGCTTCTCTCTCCACCCCCACTGTGGGAGGGGTGAGGGAGCGGCTGTGTGGGGCTCAGTTGCTGACTGGGGTTAAACCACAGCAGCAACTGAGATGCATTAATAGAAAAGACATGATACCTAGGTTATGTATACATTAGCTGTTAAGTGTTTATTACTTGATTTGTATGTTAGGTACACTGAAAATGAAAATTTACACAGATGAACCTTTCATGAGCAAAGCAGCCTTGACTTGAACTTCACGCAGTTTAATTCACTGTAAATTAACATGGACTTTTAATTACTGATTCAGGTATTAACAAGGGACATTAATTAAACCAACACTTAGGAAAACTACTTTTCTAGTCATCCTCAGGCTCTGCTTCAGTCCAGCACTTCTCTCCCACTTCCTCATTTTAACTTCCTTTCTTTTTATCACACATGGCATTCAGTTCCTTCCAGGCTTTTTGGTGATGCAGTGGTCAGTGTACTGTAGTTTCTTTCTTTTCGTTGCTTCTTACTGTTCTTCTGCCCCAGCATGGGTCCTTCACAGGCCAAAGTAATTTTGGGGGTGTCTTTGATCTCACATGGCTCCTCCATGGGCTACAGTTTCTCAGAGCATCCCTCTTTCACTCAGAAATTCTTCCTTCAGACCATTTTCAATTATATCCCAAACAATATTCCACATTCTTCCAAACCTGTCTCTTTACTTACCTCTTCACAGGTCCTTTTTTGAGGGTCCTCCCCAATCTCTTCTCACATTTCCTCTTTTTGTTTTCTCCTACCCCTAGAAGCTGCCACCCTTCCTCAAGCACACCTGATCAGAGGCACTGTGTGCTCCTCTGGCTGAAGGTTTGAGGCGTGCCGGGCTGTCTCCATCCTTTTTAGAGTCATCTAGAACCTGCTCTGACTGGCACAGGGAGTTTTATGGCCTCCTTCCACACAGGCACCCTGCATTCCCTGTTACAAAGCCTTGCCTTTTATGAATAATACAGAGCCACATATTGTTTTCATGTTACACTTGCTCTGGTTCCACAGTCCCATGGAGACATGCATGAATGCACAATTTGTCTACAGTTTATTCAATAACTGAGCACAAACCCGTTTTGTCATTTCATTACTATATTATTCATATCTTGTCTACATTGATATGCAGCTATAAGTCTTTAGCAAATTCTTTTCTTACGTTCATTGTCACATTATAGGTCTATGTAAAGATCATCATATCAGTGTTTGAGTGTCTTTAAGAATGTGAAATGGAAGCAAGATTCAAACTTATAAGTCACTCTGAAGTGTGAATCAAATATTCCTCTTCTGAAAGACATTAGTAGTGAGCATTGAGGAAAAAGAACAAAGCTTCCAGACTGAGCCATCTCTATTACTGCCTGGCAAATGGTAAATTTAGATCTTCTAGATCTATAAATTGCATTCAGGCTTTCATATTTTAGTCAGGGATGTGTCTAGCCTCTCTGATTTTGTTGAAAACCTTTGAAATACCTTTGTGCTTAAGTTTTCCACAATTTAATATTTTGGAAAAAACCTCACATCACTAACAACAAAAAAACACTCTCCTTACGTTTACTTTTAATGAAATATATGGGAATTTAAACAGGAGCAAGCTTGTGTTTGTTAGAGAAAATCACTTAACTAGACAAACATGAACAAGAGACCGTCCATTTCATTGAACAAATCTTAGTTTCTAACAACACCCATCATTCTGTTGCAGGAATATAGATGTCAGTAGTAATTTCTACTGAGAACAATGCTTGATACCAGTGAAGAACTAATAGGAGGGGAAAAAAAAAGGTTTCTTTAAATCTGAGTCTAGCTTTAGCAGGGAGAATGTTCACAGCTGAGCCTAAAACCTGATTATCTGCAGTCCTGGTGGGCAAGCAATAGTACAAGGCTTGACTTGATAAAAGAGAGAGATAAGGTAAAAATATAGCTTTTGGCAAACAGCTGAAAGTATTTTTCAGCTGAAAGTATCATGAGATAATAAAAAGTTGACATTTTATGATGCTCTCAGTTTTTTTGGTTTTTTGGGCTTTTTCACTGATAGAGGGCGAGAAGATTTTTTTTCTTTTCAATTTACTGCAAGAAAATGGAGAACAATCTTCACAAGGATTATCAAAATTTAGTAGTTGAATCTGGTGAAAACTTTTTATCTTACACTTGCAGTGTGTTTCCAGAACATTGACCTGCACAGTCAGGTATCATTATTTAGCTGATAAAAAATCACAATAGAAAATCAGAAATAAGCAAGTAAATTAATGTACTGTTTTCTGCCTGGTATTGTCTGAAAGACAGTGGGAAAAAACCTAACAAAAACCATTACAGAAATGCAGACAGTTTAAGATAAACCCAATGCAGTTTTTCACATGTATATCCCTTTGAACATTACTACTGTTTTAAGCAGTGTTTCACATGTCTGGGTGGCCAATAAAGAGAAAGCTGGAAGTGTCTTACCATGGTTTTCAAACAACCTACTCAAGTTCTGAAGTAATATAAGATGAAACTGAAGTTCCTCACTTCAGTAAGATTTTTATATAAACCACAGAACTGATGAAATGGAAATGAGAAGGTCCATTGTATTTTGTTATTTTTCTTTAACAAGGGAACTTCTATAGCTTTAAAAGAGTTAATATCCTGTCTGATTGGGTTTTACAGATATGTTTTCAGCTTTTTGCATCAGTCTCCGTACCAATTTAGCATTGCAAATTCATTTAATATCAACCTGATTCAGGCCTATATTGTTTTAGAACCATTATGTATCAATATCATGTTACAACATATCCTAGAAAAATTAATTGTAGCAAAGAAGCCTGAAGGTGAGCAGCAGGATTCTCTGTATATAGTCAGGGTCATGAAAATAGTTATCCTGAAACTGTAACTGTTATGTCAATCTGTTTCCCATCTGCATAATGATTTTTTTTTTGTGGCAGAAAAAATATACTTATTATTTAAATTTACCTATGGCAGTCATAAGCATAGAGAAGAGAGAATTAATTTAATAGAACTGAAAAAAGATTACTATGATTCTGAGAAACGCAACAGAAATAGTCTCTACCACATCCTTGAACCCAAATTGTTTTGTCTCAGAGAGCTGTTTGGAATTCAAAAGCACAAAGCAGCAGTTACATGGTTTTAGTTGTTGGTTTGCTACAAAATTCCTCCATGGTGGTGGCTAAATCACCAGTCATCTGGTGACACATGGCTTGCCATCTATCGTTTTCTTTATCTGTCATATTGATAATAATGCTGATTTATTTAACAGGAATGCAGTGATGATTAATTAGATACTTCCAAAAACAAGTACTTATGAAATGTGAACTAACACCTGCATACAACACAGAATTATTTTTTTTCTTTAACACAGGCTGTTAATTATCTCCAAAACCATGCTTGGCAAACATTTGACCTGAAATTTTGTAGAAAAAGTTATATGAGCTTTTCACAATTCTTTTTTTCTTCTCTCTTCCCCACAGCTACTGTAAAGCAAGACAATTTGTAATGGTAACCTTGCATTTTTGCATAACTTTAGATTAACTTTTAATTTTATTAGATATTGACCTAGTGGCTATGGGGTACCTTAATAATCTTTACATATAATCCATTAAACATTTATAAGTTTCATGCAGGTGATTCAGCAGAGATTGATTCACAGAATTCTATGAGTGTGATAATAAAAGTTCAACTGTTTATAGTATGGCTAATTATGAAATTATGCTGAGGGTTTGGACAAGCATTTTGCTGTATGCAAAGGAAAATTGCTATACTGTGAAGAATTGTCAAGTGTCTGAATATTTTCCTCTCTGGCTGGCTTAGTATCTGGAATGCTTTAGATATACCCTAATTTTTATTTTTTTTTTAATATAGTAGAACTACACCTAGCAAAAATAATTGAAGCAGGAGAGAGCTTCTCAATAGCACAGCTAAAAGCATATAATTAAACTGGAGTAAATCTGGTGCCCTGTGCAGGTGGAGAGCTCTCATGTTCCCCAACTTTAGTAATAGGATGACTAAATGAAGTAACAGAATTTTTAGCAAGTGATTATTCATTTGTTGAATATCTCTAATTGGGCTAGGACCTGTTTCTTTCAGAAGCTAGAACACTCAGCCTTTGACAGTAATAGAATCCTTATTTAATTAAAATATTTAGTAATTTCTTCATATTTTCATTTGTGAGTTACCCAAATATTACTCAGTCATATCTCATGTCTCACTAAATAGTAAGTGATTCTAAATGTTCTAAAACTTTCTGCAAATTAAGGTCCAAGGTGTTCTATTAATAAGAAATTTTATAAAAACCCCACTTTTTATTGTATAAAACCAAGCTTTATAAATGCCTAATCTATTTTTAATAAGTCTATAACTTTGGTAAAGCTTGGATTTCACAGCAGAAGAAAGCTTTTCTAGGTGACCTTTGAGAGTTCTATGTTGAATATTATAAAATATAAGAAATAATCAGTATACATATTTTTTTAATCAATTTTACATCTCTCAGAGAATTTTCTCTCTTTTTCACAATACTTTTTTCCTATCTATTACCTTTGGCATTCTCATCCTAAATGTCTTGATTACGTTAATTAGTTTCTACCATAAAAGACATAGAAAATTCTCTAACCTTTCGATTTTCTTTATTCTCTGGTAAAATGAAAAACATAACTCCTTGTTTACTTATGAATGGAGATAAATTTAGACAACTTCAGACTGACAGGTGACATTTTCAGAATGTTAGGAGTGACTGAAGAGTTAGTTTGTGTTGGTTCCAGTTGCCTAAGGTCAGTAAATAATAAGCAGTATTTATACAGAATGCATCCAGTTAAGGTTTCCTCATTGCGCTCTGACCTGTCTCTGGCATAAGACATATTGACATAACTGGTGCACTTCAGAATAAATACAGGTTTATGCACTTTGCATTTGGACAATGCCATGTTTACCTGCTTTTAATGTACAGAGAACAGCAGTTTACTCATTCTTCAATTTCCTAAGCCACTAGCTACTCTTAATTATGTCAGGGACTAGCAGGTATTCAAGAAACTGTACCAGAGACACCATCCAGAGTTAACACTTATTTCTATCACCACTTACTGTGTGGTGAAAATGGAAGAATCTGGTTCTCCTGAGCAAGTTCTTGGAATACACCTCTAGAAGTGTTAGTCTTCATGCTTAGTCAAATCAGATTCAACTTCTTATCTACAGTGACAAGAGAAAAAGATGGATTACAATGATTATATAATGATTCTATGATTAATTATAATGATGGAAGGTCTAACCAATAACTCAAATCCTAACACAGCACTGAGTTCAGACATGCAGGGAAACAATCCACACCAGGTGTTAAATGCCATCTTGTCCCTTAAGCACTCCTTTGCACATCCCAGGATGGAAGAAAAATAGTAAGCAATTATATCTCTAAACCTAATCATATTATATTTTTTTATTTCTTGGGAGTTTTTTGTGTAGGTTAAGGGAGGTGGTTCTGCCCCTCTACTTCACTCATGTAAGACTGCACACAGAATACCATGTTCAGGTAAAGACAGGAAGTACATGCACATGCAGGAGTGAATCTAGAGGAAGGCCACAAAAATGATAAGAAGAACGGAACACCGCTCCTCTGAGGAAAGGCTGAAACAGCCAGAGTTGTTCAGCCTGGAGAAAAGGCCCTGGGGAGACATTATTACAGCCTTTGAGTACTTAAGGGGGCCTTACAGAAAGACGGGGACAGATTTTTTTAGCCAAACCTGTTGTGATAAGACAAAAGCTAATGATTTTAAACTGTAGGAGGTTTGATTAAGATTTTGTATAAGGAAGAAGTTTTTCACAATGAGGGTGGTGAAATACTAGAACAGGTTGCCCAGAGAGATGGTAGATGCTGCAGCCCTGCAAATGTTCAATGTCAGATTGGATGGATCTCTTAAGCATTCTGATATAGGTGAAGATGTCACTGCCCATGGCAGGGAGTTGGACTAAATGACCTTTCAAGGTCCCTTTCTAACCCAAATTATTCTATGATTCTTTGATTCTATACAGTTACATTAGATTGAAGCTACAGAGGTGTCAAACAGCACATTAAAATTCTCCTCAGTTTATCACTTGGAATGAACCTCAGAACACTATTCTTATATTTCTTTATATTCCATTCTGAATCAAAGTACACAAAAATCATTCTATTATTTAGCAACATCGGTATTCCCAAAATATGCGGTTGCAGCTACACACAATGATGTAAAGGTACTTAAAGAAGCAAATATTGAAAACATTGTCCCTCTGTGATGGATATACTCAAGTCTTTAATCAATCTCGTGGTAGCTCTGTACCATCTCCAAAAGAGGTAGAAGCCTAAGCCATTATTGGGCCAAACACATATCTAGTTACAATCTGTTCTCTGAAAACCCATGAAGAAACAGTGACACAGTGAGTTTGGAGCACCAGTCATTTGACTGACATGTGATTGGTTTTCCAAGGCTCATTTATCAAGGAACAAAGTTAAGGAGTCTCATGCAGACCTTTCTCATTGCTTATAATTTAATGACAAGCTAAGCACTTTATTCCATAAATATGACAGCCTAAGTGAGCTTTCTTTGAGCTCTCCCTGCTCAGGAGCTGGCTGCATCTGAACTGGGAAATGTCTCTGAGCTGGCTGCTGTCTACTGAGCTGAGACAGCATTGCTCATCAAGGCAAACACCTCTTATAAACTATGGATCTTTGGTCAGTGACAGATATCCCATATAACCTTGTATTATAGTGTGCTAAGATACTGTATTTTGTCCTGGTAACGTTGATTCTCACTTTGTAGTTTTGAATTATTTTTACATTATTTGTGAAGTAATACAGTGAACATTGTAATCAAACTCTGTTAAGTCATACTTTTATAACATCTTATTTCAAGATAAGTAGTTTTGCTGACACATTTGTTGATGTTTCTTTGAGTCATCTAAATCACACATTGTGAAACCCTCTATGTGACTGTACAGTCTTTTCTTTTATCCTTTTTAGTGAAGCGTATTCTCTCTCAGTATTACAAGCTACAATGATATATGTTGATTGTTTAACAACACCTTACTATCACAAATTAAATTCAACAGTAGGAAAACAGACAACTATTTGGATCTGTTTGTTTTGATTTGGTTGTTCTCCCAATTTACATTAATTAAAAATTTTAGAGGAGGGTGAAAAATGTATAAACACTTCTGGCATCTTTTCTCAATGTATCAGCTGAGGCAGTGGTCAGTGGAGAGATCCTAGGCTATTTCATTCTTTGATAGAAATTCTGGCAAAGCCCAGACTTCCCTTGCAAGCTTGGTGCTAATACCGTATTTCTCTTACTTTTAACTCTGCCAAAACCCAGCATCTGCTCCCATATAGGGTGTTGACAGTTGAAGCATTTTTCCATTGTGTTGTAACTCTGCCGAGACCTGGCATCTGCTCACAAATAGAGGTGTTGACAGTTGGAGCTCTAGCACTTTCCCTTTGTGCATCAACTCTGTGGAAATCTGGCATCTGCTCACACACACAAGTTTTGACAGCACAAACTACAGTCTAACACCAAGTTACTCCAATGTAGGGGAACATGTGTAGTCATAGTTTTGGAGGGAGACTACTTTCACATGACATCAAATCCAGGAGATCAGAATATAAAGTAGTTATAGGGTTTGGATCATTTTTTAGCCAACGGAAGTCTTCACAGGATCAACATACTGTCTCCATGAAGTACATGGAGAATTTCTCCTTCATGACAGGTACCCAGAGAAAGGGAACCAGCACTCCAAAGACTCAAATTTATACCTTTTCTCCATGACTTAGGTAGTTCCACTGTGAGTCCTTTATACTTGAGTAAGATTATTCCTGTTTCTTTTTATGCTGAACAGCAGAATTACTCTGATCTTGTTACTTTCTGTAAGAACTTACCTTGAATCCCCAGCCATTTTAAAGGTCTTAGTAACCTTTCATGTATATTTTAATGGCATCTGCATGGGAAACAGAAAAATTGTAGTTCAGTAATATTAATGTGTTTTTTCTGAAGTATGATGTGAAAACAAAGTCCCTATAGTCTATTTTAGGAAAAAGAGAAAATGACCAAGTAAATCACTTCTCCCAGATGTGTTTTGCTCAATGTTTTCTTTTAAAATTTTCATTTTTTTTACAACTAGCTCTCTAGAGATTTATTTCTATAATGAAGTATATAATTTATTATAGAAAACAGTCCAAAAGGATTCTTAGATATCTTAGTCTCAAGATATTAAATATAAACCAAAAATACGTTTTCTCTTTAGATTACTTCCTGTGAAACAAATTGGCAAAATGAATGAGGAAATCAAGCAGTTCTTAAGAAAGGAAACACAAACCTTTTCTGTGACATCATTATTTCAACAGTACATAAGTACCATATTGGGAATGGGATGCTTTTTAACTACTGTCTTAATTTCATTTTAAAAAAAGGCTTCAATTATATTGTGGACACAAAAATAAAGTTAATGAAAGTAAATACATCAAAATAGAAAAAAAGTAGCAAACAGACTGACTGAAAAATAAATCTTTGACGTATAAAACCTCAGACTTAAATATCTTTGTATTAAAAGATTTTGACTTGAACCTAGGACTATTCCATTAGTTTTTCTCTGCTTGAGATTCAGTATTAGTTTGTACATGAAAACAGAAAACACCAGATAAATAAGTAGGAATTAGGGGTATTAAATACATCATGCTTTGAAAGGTTTATAATAATTTTTAGATGGTAATAGCAATTGATTATCTGCTGGACTAATTTCACAGTCTTTATGATGTAACATGTGAAAAATAAATGCTAGAGTTATACATTGGAATGCTTCTGCCATAAGTTATATTCTACTATTTTTATATATTTAGCTACAGAACTATATCTGTAGCTAGGCATATATGTATACACATACATGTATATTTATATCCTATGCAGATAATTTACATACACATTCTAAAGAGTTAGAGTGCATTCTAAAGAGTTTCCATTTTTAGAACTTGATGAGTTTTCCTATGAATTTGTAAACATAATACCATGTAAGACTGCTTCTACCATGTGTGTTCATCTGCACATGCTGCCCAGAATAATATTAACACAGGTCATGATGGAACCATTAAGTTTCAACCAGAAAATCTATGCCTCTTTCATTGCTGTAATTTCAATCCATGACTTGCATCAGACAGTTTTGTGTTAACTGCTACACACAGAGAGATGATTCAAGTGGTGTCTAGCCAGCCACCAAAGAGCTGGATGGTTGCCTGGAGACTAAATTTCAGTGTTCAGAATCTGCCTCTTTTAACAGGAAAGAACAAAAAATTGCAGCTCACTCTAAAGAAGATACTAAGCAACCATACAGACACTTGTCGGTTTTGAGTGCTATTATTAAGGCTTGCTGAATCCTGAAATTACAGACAAGTGTAAACCAGAACATTAGAGTTTTTGCGTGTTCACCATTCCTCCCATCTTGCTAATAAGAAGAGATTCAGAGCTCAAATGAGATGTTTTCATGACTGAGCCACATCTTACCTTTATCTCCAGTACCTCTAGCTTTCCAGTGTCACCATAAATCTCTGTCCCATCTTCTTAATGCATGTCATAGGATCACAGGATAATTCAGATTAGAAGAAACCTGAGGAGATTGTGTATTACAATTCCCCGCCCTAAGCAATGGTAGGTAGTTTTGCTCCTATTCATCACATCACAAAAACATTCAACCTTGTTACGTGCCTGAACACTTAATTCAAACCAAAAATCACACCTATTTTATAAAACTCACCAAATATACTTTCTAAGGATGCTACACTGAGACTTAATTCTGATGAAATGCAGAACACCGCAGAAGATGTGTTTTCTGCAGCTGTTCTCTGAAGGTGCAAACAAATCACAAGTGAGGCTTTCCAAACTACTTCCGTGAATAAAATGTCCAATTTCTATAATTTAAGTCTAGCGAAATGGCGTTTTAAAGAAAAATACACTTTGATTATTTATGCAAATAGAACAAGTCTTTGGAAAATGTGCTAACTTAATTGTTAAACAAAATTAGCCTCACATCAACCCCCAAAATGGTCAGTGTTGAATCACAGAGCATGTTAAGAAGATTAGAGAAAAAACCACCATGTTCCCAATTTAAACATTTCCTTATATTCCATTAATTCTGGCTTTTTTTAAGGCTTTGATTTTGGTTTGTCTGTGTTTTGGAAGAAAGTTGCTCTATATTTTCAATGATGATTCTGTTCAGGTATACAGCTACAGGTATACATAGCTTCTTTTGGTTTGCTATAAGACAGGAAAATGCTATTTTTCATCATTTTTAATATGAACAAAAATACCTTGTCTCAAAGCAGCTATGACTAAGCACTCTTTGCTCGCCACTTCAAAGCAGGCTGGTCTTATGGAATACCCAGCTGCAATCACATCCTCTCTAAGACCACAAAGCTGTCTTTGTACAGAAGTACCTCTCTAGACTATGAGTGACTGAATGATCCCTGACACTGAAAGCTGCCAGGCTGGGTAGAGAGTACCACCTTTGTTGACCTGAATCAGATGTCTGGAGTCCCTCTGCAGGGACATTACAGAAAGTGAGGAAAACAATTAATCTCCTGGTTAGGGATACATTTGAGATTGTAGTTAAAGCTGAGAAACTTTGCATTGTTCCCAGGAAATAGGAGACCCAAAGCATTTAAAAATCAATCTATATCATTAGCGTTATAATCAAAAAGCACAATTTACATTGGTAAAGATGCAGTATTTTAACAGAAGAAAGATGCTAGAACTCACATGACTACTTGTTCCATATCACATTTTTCAGTTTCATTAATACACTTTTTCTAAATGCCCAGTCTACTGACATTCTCCTTACTGATTTAAGGGAATACTTGCAGTCGTAGAGAAAATCATGTTTCACTATACATTGCTCTAAGAGGTACATAACAGGTGGATGTTAGAGTAGAAAACAAAAATCAAGAGACCAGCCATACAAAATAATTTAACACTAAAATCACTTTTAAAAAAATTATAACTTATAGTCTTATAGACTTCATTTTTTGGACATTTCATTCATACTTTTTGTACTTTCATGGCTGCTATATAGACTACTGAACATGATTTTTGCCATTACTGAAAAAGACTGTAGGCTTCTTATTGATCTGTCACATTTTAAGGACTTTGTGGAACCTCAGCATGATTTTTGTTTTATGTGTTTGTAAAAACTGCCTAGTAGTCGAGTTACTATTACCTAATCAAACTGAGTAGCTCAAGCTCTGTGAGTAGGTTGCATGTTGAAGATCTGACAAACCTAGGTAATAACTGTAAAACAAACAGCAGCCCTTTGCACCAGTGGAAGTTGACAAAGGCCAATATATAACTTTCAAACTTCAGATGGGAATCAGTGTGAAGGAAGAAAACTGTGATAAATGTAAAGCTAGGAAGATCTCAAGGCTCAGGAGGAAAGAGATAACACCAAGAGCTTTAAGTTACTCCTTGCATAGAACATGGTATACAGCTGAGTAGCTAGACATGCTACCATTTCTCTCCTGAAAGAAAACTGATGCTGCTGACCACAGGAGTCTGGGCAATGAAAATATGAGCTTAAAACCAAAGAAGATGGACAGAAAACCTGAAATTATTTGTATAAACATTTATTTGTAAGCATATTATTGATGAAACATTTTTTAATTGATCTGGGCTATGAGAATTGTTGTAACTATATTAATTGCTCCATTTTTATGGGATTTCTAAATTCTTACTGGAAAATAGCAAATTCTTGGCTGTGTGTATATATGCAAATATGTAATTTTTCTTGGCTAAGGGATGCAAGGTATTTTATTTCTTTGTAAAAGCTATCAAACATTTAAAAAGTCACACCTACATATTTTTTCAAACTACCTTTTTCACATTTGGAAATATTGCCTCAGCATTTTCACATAAATTTATTTCGCCAACAAAATGGCATAGCTTAAAATATGTATATACAGGTTTATTAAAAATATTTCCTTTGGCTTCTTTTTTTCAGGAAGGCACACATGGATCTTTGATATAGGAAATAACTGTGTGAAAATTTATAAGTTAATGAAATATAAGATGCTATTGCCTATGGATGGATATTGTTCTTTGAAAAAGTATATAATTTTTTTGGTATGTGCAAAGTCATATGTGGAATGGCACAGTCAAATACATAGAGAAAAGACTGACTAACAGTTAAAGCAGCTGAAGTCTGTCTGAGGACTGGATCAGAAATACTGCTTTCTTATGATTTCTTGCCTTCAGTTTTTTTCTTTACTCAGTTTTATAATGTAATAGTGGTGAAAGTTTTGACTATTGAATTTGAGATACCAAGATATAACAATCAAAACTTTCCAGTTTTCTGGGCTCTAATTGGAATCAGTAGGAGATTTAAAATATACAGTTAGTGGCACTAGTCTAGGAAAGAAACCCACTGGCACACAAAATGAGAGTGTGCTTTTCTGTATGTAATTTTATTTTCTGTATGTAAATGTAATTTTGGTGCATGTCATATCTAAGCTGTGAAATGGGAATAATTATGTTATTTTGGGAAAGATTAGTAAAAATAAAGTCATTGTTCAAGTGATAGATTTGCAGGAAAAAAATCTGTAGTCACAGCAGAGTAGAAATAGTTTATGTAAGCAAACAAAGGAGCATGCACCACATGATTGGAAAACAGTCTTTTTTTAAGCCGACATTGCATTACTCTTACTGTTCTAATTATGTGGACATCTTTGCTACTCTGCACTGAGATACTTTTCAGGGAAAGGAACAATGTTGTCTCCCAGCTGCCCAGCTTACTCTTTTCATTGGATAGCAAAATAATTTGTCTCTTTGAACTTTCCTGAATTCTGTCGACTTTGCTAATTTCCCTCTTCCTTACAAATCACCTTGTCTTTTCTGAAATCCTTGAAATATTCAGAATATCAAGTTAGGCTGTATGTATTTCCTTCTCTTTACTATGACAGTATATTCAGATTTTTACCCAGAAATATGTTATGTGTTTCATTTTCTGAACTATTTTTTACAATGTACCCTTTCTTACACTCTGGTCTGCCAGACATTTATGTTCCCTGTTTTTATGAAAATCATTCAATTTTCTCCTGTGTATCCTGTGTGTTTTCAACCTCCAGTTTCCTGAAATTTTAAATCTGCTTTCATATAGTGTGTTCTGGCTTCTACATTTTCTTTTTTTCAGTTAATTACTGTGGAGCCTTCTACTGAAAAATCATGCTCCAAATAATATATTTCTTGAGTATTTCTCCTTGGTTTTATCTCTTACTTTCTACTTTTATATCATTTGTATTTCACAGAGATTTTAATAATGTATTTTTCTTCCTTTGAATCTGTATAATTTTCTACCATACTCCTTGATTAAATGACTTGAATTTTTTCAAATTCACAATGGCATTATTTCTATATTTCTACATGGTTTTGATTGCAGATAGGATGAACTCCATGAAGATTTGTTAGACGATTTGTTTGGGATTTCTCTGTATTTAGTACTATCAAAGATTTATAAGAGGAATGTCTCTTCCAATGTAGGATATCTGCTTCAGCTTCTGTAAGTATCTCAATATCCACACAATTTTATGAGACTTGGCTTTCTTGGAATATGGTCTCATTTCCTTTTGGTATGCTAATAAATTGCACATCAGTTTTCCTGTGTTGAGTCTGCATCTCTGCCGGTATCACTACTCATTTAGTGTTCAAAAATCTGTCAGCCATGAGTTTTGGCTTGCAGAGAGCTTGCTCAGAGCCTGGATAATAAGTAATGACACATGATTTACATTTTGATTGAAGGATCCTGCTCAATACACTCCGTGTGCATGCCAATTGGTACGATCTGGCAGGAAAGCTGGTCAGCTTGTAATTTCCTTTCGTCTGCCCTGCCTGAAGAAAAATGTTTCATAAACCATGTTATTTCCTAGAGAGAAAAGGTCAGCTAGAATACTAAGGGCATTTTCAAGGACATCTTCATCTCTGCCACTTATTTTTAGTCAGTGAATCACGTCTTCTACATCACTGCCCATGCAGTGAAGATGAAATGCAACTTGTAATGTACTTTCGATTTTAGTGCATCCAACATTTATGTCCTTCTTTATTTCCAACACTGTTGAACAACATCTCTGTCTGAGTGAGAACATCATGCTTGAAATAGAGCTATTGCAAATATCAGATTGCTTTATATCTCTTTTTGTTCTGGTTCTAAGTTTTTCTTCCCTAGTCATTATTTCACTGTAATGTGTTGAAACTTTGTTCTCACTGAATTGTTATGATTTTGGTACTGCAGATTTTATGACCTACTCTCTCTTACTTAGTGTTAAATGACATGAATCTTTGTAGTAATGACCTACTCTCTTGTCAGTTTAGAACCATTTCCTCATTCCCCCTTGTCTTGCCACTGCATGTTCTTGTAAATAGTCTCTGTCCACTCAGTCAGCTTGTTTTCTTGGGTGCCACATTGATGATTACTTTGGAGTGAAACTTCATTGCATTATGTATACTTTATTTTTCTCCTTTTTCTTTAAATTTTCTCTGATTTGTTTTTCTTTGACAACTGTGACAAGTAAAGAGATCAGGATCATTGTAATTTTGATATAAAATTAAGGGGGTATGTGCCTTATAATGCTCTGTGGTTTACGAATGTCAATTTTGGATAGGCATGGAGCATCTAGGGTGAGAAGGAATGTCCTCAAGTCTATCCAGGAGACATTTAAATTACAAATTTGGAAAAAAAATATTTACTGAAAGTGTTATCAAGAATTGGAACAGGTTGCCAAGGGAAGTGGTCGAGTCACCGTTATTGGAAATATTGAAAAGAGACATGACGCTTGGTTGTTCAATGGTCCCCATGCAAATTTCTTATTAAGGGAAGTGAAAAATTAAATGGGTCATTTCTTTCAGAGTAAATGTGTGTTAATGGCACCTTACTTAACAGAACTCTCTGCTAAGTATATAATGAAGAAAATCTGCTCACTTCATTGATTATAAAATAACCTCAACTCTTTTATTTCTGTCAGAAATGCAGAGTTAGAGCCTGCAAAGCTAATATGGTTGGATTTTATTTTTTCCTTGTGCATTGACAACATTGTCATTGTTGTGAATACCACAAAATCAAAGATAAGAGAGTAGTGATAGCTGGTAAGTTAAATAAACTCTCACTTTATTAGGTGGAGATGATATTTTATCTGGCAGTCATTTACCCAGAACAGAATACGTGTTTTTAAATCATGCTAGTTGATACAAATATGCCACCTCCTTGCTATTTATATTTGTCCGTGAAGTACATGAAAAACACAAGCCCTTTTCCACTTCCACTGCTGTTGTTTTCTCAGGTTTTCTCTCATTTTCTGTGAAGAACATGTACTGTGGAAATATGGTGTACCTCCAGGTCTGCAGCTGGCATGTTTTCTCTGTAGTTTCCCATCCCATCCTGACCCCACAAGTAGTGGCCAAATGGCCAGAACTGTAAGAGGAGCTTACATGTCCTAAGCAGTCGACATTATCTCTGTACATCAAATGTCAGGAATCCCGCTACAACTGTAACGCTTTTGAATGATTATGTACACTGAGTAATTGCTAAGTTGGTAAAATAAAGCTTTAAACCCAACACCACAGTCTCCCTTCACTGATGAACAAAAATTGAAACACTTGTCCTCCACAAGGCTAATCTAATAAGGAGGGTAAAATTCTTCCTAAAACTAAAATATGAATAAAATTAATTCTGAAAATACAGCGTCTGAAGACCGCTTAGCTTTAGTCACAAAGATACTGTGGGGCTTTGGGGGAAGTAAAATGCATGCATATATGACGTTACAAAACTTATTGAAGGAAAGGCTCACATTTCCTATAGGTTCCCTAAGCAGTGAGATGATGTGTAATTTTTTTCTTGTACTGTAAGTTTTTAATTATTTATGCTTATAAGAGAAACACTGGAAAAATACCCTAGGAGGGGTACTCTACATGGAAAATACAGCACTCAGTCTGAAGTAAAATTTTTCACAGCACCATATGGAGTAAAAAATTTGAAATAAGTTTCTTGATTCCTTAGCAAAATATTAGACAATTAGCACACTGGGGATCCAAAATGAATGAACAGGTGCAGCTGGCCACATACTAGTGCTTATCTCTGTGAGCCAGCCATTTGTGCCACTCGACATTTCAGTACCATCCAACTTGGTTGAGTTCCTGTTTGAGTAGGGAATCCCATTTTAAGCTTGCAAATCTTTTGTGCAGTGCATAGGAACGAGCTCTTGACAGTGAATGTTCTAGGATTGGTTAGGAAAAAAATCTTTCCTTTTTTGGGGGGAGGACTGAGAGAACACAATCCTTAATTCTTTTTGATGAATCTTTCTGACAAATGATAGTGCTTTAAAGAGGAGGAGGGAGAAGCAGTAAATCTGTAACTTATTATTTACCTGTCCTGTATATTTCTTTGTACTTATTTCAATAAGTATATAATTTTTATGCAAAAATGTTGTTCTAATACTATTTCCTCATCTGCTAAATGAATAATGGATGTTATTCACTATGTTACTTAAGATAGTAATTTTGAAATAAAACCTTTAGTCAGAGTAGTATCATTGTATGATTCCTAAATACATATATCAATCTATGATGTTTCTTGGAAGAGGTGGGAGTGGAAACTGGTAGGCACATATGTTGAAAAGTCAATCGATAAGCCTTTTTTGATCTCTTCTGGATTAGTAATAACTCCCTCTTTCACAGAAATAAATTTTAGATGCTGGTTACATATATTCTGTTTTAAAACTCTAAATTTTGTACGATATATACTAAAGAAGTTTTAAAAGTGTGGTAAGTACTTATAATAATTGCATATATGGAAGTTGAACTAGTTTCTAATTTCTATTTTTACTATTCAAATTATCAGTATTAGTAAAGTTCTCCATCCATTGAATATAACTCCCCATTTCAATTCACAGATAGGAAACATCTGAGAGCAAGAACCAAACTGGTGTTCCTAGGCACTACTAATCACTGAAACTTGTTGGAGTAAAACAGGACTACCCCAAGAAAACAGAGGGGAAAAGGAAATTGGTTTTCAGACCGTTTTTTAGTCATGTTCCTTGCCTAGAAAATCTGAGTTTACTCTATTTCAAACATTACATCCTTGAGGCTCATATTTCAGAAAAGGCTAATGTCAGAGCTCACTAACCTTTCCAGAATTTGTAGAAGACGTGCAGATTCAGATGTTTCATTTCATGTGTCTGGCTGACTTAGAAACCTGCTAATTTGTGACATTCTCAGAAAAGCCAATAAGACTGACATTCACTGAGTGATTAAAGTGCATAAGCACACTTCAGGCAGTCTGTAGGTATTTTACTCAAACAGAATGTCTGAAGAAAAATCACTTAACTGCTTAAGCACCTCCTCTTTTGCAAGTCTCATGGCTTCACTAAAATATATTATATAGTATTCAAAGCACTAATATAATGAGTTACTACTTTAGGATAATATTATATAATAGAGAGTGCAGACTGCTGCCACCATCTGTAAAAAAAGTAATACCAACGATTCATTCATTTCATCTGTTCTCTATTGGATTCTATGGCTATTTGTGACGAATCAACTACAATGGCAGAAAATTTAGAGATGATGGGCAAGGGCAGCATACTTATGAAACTTAGGGAAGAATGAGTGAACAGCCTACTCCTGCTACAAAGAAAGACAGACTAACACAAAGGGTGTCCTTTACTACATATGGATAGCTACATTAGTTGATAGGAATACCTGGTTGTGTAAGTTTTTTACTCTGAATTGTTTTAATAAAAAATGATCAACAAAAAGAATTAAAAGAGACCAACAGGCTTGAGCTTGCTTCAAGCCTGTATTCCTTCCTTGAGACAGGGGACACCCAGCATCATGACATTGAGCATATTATAGATATCAGCACTAAGAATCACATTTATATTTGAACCGGTATGCTCTGCCAAGTGTAATTTTTACTTTCATTGTGATCTCAGTACACTGCGCTATCACTCTTATAAATGAAAATACTGTGTAATATCAACTAATTCAAAAGAAGTATATTTAGTATTAAACTGAAACCATCCACATTAAACAGTGAGCCTGCCACCCTCTTGTTCTATATCACAGCCATGCCCCACCACCATCCACCACCCCCCAAACTGACAATGTTCTGAACAATCACCTTGTTCATCTTATTCTGAATTTTTTTCATAAGATATTGGAGTAGTTTCTACCATCTCAGAGAATCCAAGAAGTCCCAAGCCAGCAGAAGCACGCTGGTGGGACAGTTAAAACTCCCCTGGGTGTTTCTTGTATGGTTTGTCCCAAAACCACGATAACCTTTGTATGTTAATCCCCCTAGGTTGGTTGGTTTCAACATGATCCCTCACTCCTCCCCTCCCTTCTTCCCATGGGATGGTTGAATCTCCCTGACTTCCCTTCTGCCCTATTGGCCAAAAAAGGCTATATCCCTGGGCCCCCAGCCTCACCACTTCCTCTTTCGCCTCTGGACTTGTTCGAGAATAAAACCATTGGAATTCTATGAGATTGAGCCCTCTGTGACTCGTTCTCCTGAGGAAGCATGAGCTATCTGGCTCTCAGGTGTGTGTGTTTGTGCTTTCCAACAGCATGGGTGAGAAAAAAGGTCTCCTTGCACGGTACCAGACTGTACTGGCTGGAGTGGTCTGACATCAGAGATCCACTCGGAATACACAGGGACCAATCCCCCCACCACCATTGCCTGAACGCAGCAATAAGATGCTGGTGGATTCCAAGATTTTTGAACACCAGTCCTAGGAAGAGATCACCAAATTCTGCTCACTGAAATGTTTAGCACAGCACAATACAGGTTTTTGTAAAACTGAGACTTCAGAGCCTGTTCCAGTTCTTGTATCAGTAGGTTAAAGCAGTCAAGTTAAGCCACTGAAATCCCATAGATTTGAAGTCCATAGCTGTATTGCCAACTTCACATTATTCTTCATCTTGAAGCTAGTGCATCTCCTCAAGTCTTAGGTTCTGAGACAATTTCAGTGTGTAGAAAGATCAATTTGCACTTTTAAAACTCTAGTCATGATTAAAGGCAAAAGCTTGAGGCCAGTAATACTAAAGCCTGAATACCCAATAGGTAAATGAAAAGTCCACAACATCTGCTATTTTCTAAATATAACAAAAATAACTATATCAACTTTTAAAAAAGTCATGAGCTTTTCTATCTGCCCAATTACTTTCTGAACATATGAAAAAGGTCAACCTGTTATTAGTTCTTCCACTTATATTATTTAAAAAACCCTCAACTGCCTTGACTTTTTACAGTACAAGAACAAATTTGAGATTTAACTAATAATATTCAACAGGATTTTATACCATCATTTTAGCAACTAAACACTATGTCAAAATGGGTAAAAGGTAGACCCCTGAATTCATGAAGCTATTGCTTCAATAGATATTTCCATACCTTAATAAGACATTAAGAAAAAAATGTCAACATGCTAAACATACTAAAATGAGAATGGACATGAGGACATACAGTTGGATAGAGATATTCATCTTAACTTTCACATATTGATCAATGACTGTAATAAATAAATTTTGTATCATACTACAACCTAACTGGTAATCCTAGGAATGTATTCTGCTTACTGCACTATACTGAAATGTGTATTATAATGACTTTTTCTGTTTTACCTATTTCTCAGAGTAAGCCAGCCTAAGATGGCTATCCCAGTTCACACTGTTCTTTTATATAGACATACATAATTTTTATGTGTGTGTGTCTATTTATCTATCTATCAATCATCTATCTATCTATCTAATCTCAGGAGAGTTTCATTTTATCTAACTATAGATAAATGCAATGAGCCTCAGTGCCTGTTCTTTTACAGTTGCTGGGAATCTAGTAATTAAAATCAAAGGAAAATACAAGTAATTAATGTTATTTTATTATAGATCCCTATATTTAATCATATAAATTACATCAAAAACTTCACAAACGCTATTGATTAGCTCTCTAGAGATTATAACTGGAGCATAGTGACAGTGTTTTCATGTAGCAAACTACAACAGATACATAAATTTAGGGAAAACAAATTCTACTTATATTTATTTCAATATGTTATAGACTTTTCAGTATCAGATGCGACTAAGCATTTTATGTACTGTGTCTAGCAATGGCTCTTTTCTGTCTGCATGGTTTGATAAAATTCCTTTGAGTTAAAGAATCATAGAATCATTAAGGTTGGGAAAAACCCCCAAAATCATTAAGTCCAGACTTTGATTGAACACCACCTTGTCAAATAAACCATAGCACTCTGGTTTTATTCAAGTGCCACATCTAGTTTTTTCTTGAACACTTTCAGTGATGGTGACTCTACCACTTCTCTGGGCAGCTCTTTCCAATGCTTGACCACCCTTTCAGCGAAAAAAATTCCTCCTGATATTCAACCTGAACCTCTCCTGGTGCAGCTTGAGGCCTCTTCCTCTTGTCTTGTCACTACTTGCCTGAGAGAAGAGGTTGACCCTCACCTGGCTACAGCCTCCGTTCAGGCAGTTGTAGAGTGATAAGGTTTCCCTTGAGCCTCCTTTTCTCCAGGCTAAACAACCCCAGTTTGGACAAGTTAGACCTGGCTTTTCTAAATCCATGAAGCCTGAGCCTGGTCCTCTGGCTGTCCTGTAGCTGCTGTGTGATAAATAATAGAGTGTGGCTTGGCAACTCTTCCACCAGCTCCCTCAGTACCCTCAAGGGATTCCCATTTGGCCCCATAGACTCGTGAGTGTCCTAAATGACACAGCAGGCCATAAACTGCTTTCACCTGGATTACAGTGGCTCTGTTCTGCTGTCTCTCCCTGTCTGCCAGCTCAGGGGACTGGTTGCCCTGAGCATAGCTGGGCTTTCCGTTAAAGGCTGAGGCAAAGAAGGCATTAAGTGCCTTAGTCTTTTCAACATCCCTGCTTACAATATTTCCCCGAGTCCAATAGAGGATGAAGATTTTCCTTAGCTCTCTTTTTCTTGTTAATGTATTTATAAAAACATTATTTTATTATCTTTCACAGTAGTGCCAAGTTTGAACTGTCCTTTCCCCTCCCTGTACATGACCTACCAACATATTTGCACTCTTCCTGAGTTGTCTGACCCTTTTTTCAAAGGTCATAAACTCTCTTTTTGCCCTGAGTTCCAGCAAAACCTCCTTGTTCAACCAGCTTGGTCTTCTCTGACAGCTTGTCTTTTGACACATAAGGAAGGCCTATTCCTGCACCTTTAAGACTATCTTCTTTAAGTCTGTCCAGATTTCCTGGACTCCTTTTTTTATTAAGGACAGTGTCCCAAGGGATACTCCTGAACAGGCCAAAGTGTGCCCTCTGGAAGTCCAAGGTAAAGGTTTTATTGACTCCCTTTCTTACTTCATCAAGGACCAAAAACTATAATTTCTTGGTCACTGTGCCCAAGCTGTCCTCTCAGAACATCTCCCACCAGCTCTTTTCTGTTCATAAACAGTCTAGCTGGGCACTGCCCCTGGTAGGCTCTCTGGAGGTGTGTCAGGATCTTCCTCACCCTCCAAGAACCTCTTAGACTGCCTACTCTCTGCTGTGTGCTAAGATGCCAGTAGGTGTCTGGCAGGTTAAAGCCTCTCACAAGAACAAGAGCTAGCAATCGTGAAATGTCAGCCAGCCACCTATAGAATTATTTATCTGTCTCTTCATCCTGGTTTGGTTGCCTATAAAGGGGTCCCTCCAAATCTGTCTGCTTTGTTAGACTGAAACAGTTCTTAATTTTCTTTGAAACTATAAATCAATATTCTTTGTGTTGCAGATCTAATATTTGTTTCCAGTGCATCAAATAAGTAATAGTGAGACTGAATGAAACAAGAAAATACAGTTAAGTAAACGAAAAGGAATACTGTACAATTGACAAAATGACCAGTTTTGAAGTCCAGGATACTTGACACAAATGGATGAAGACATAATGTTCATAACTAAATAATTATGTAGATATACATTTATTTGAATATTTAACTTGTAAGTAGATGAAAAGCATCTTGGCTGTTTGTTTGGCAGCTCAGTTCTCTCTGTCACTTTTATAGTACTTTGCACTGAAAGAGAATAACACAGCTATTTCTTGGTATCTGTTTAATAGCACAAGCAGCAAAAGTTCTCTCTACAGAAAGCCCAGAGCTGGCACACTGCTCAGCTGTTATTTAGATGTCTCATTAATGTGTTCATATTTTTAAATGAAAAATCTGTGGGGTTTTCATTTATTTTATTTGAATGTAGACAATTTCAAAACTTTTGGGTTTTTTCAAAATATTTCCATCATTATTGGGATAGAAGGATCTTTAGTAAATTTTTGTTCCCTCTAGTCTTATATCTCATTCTTGTTGGAATCCATTTGCATATCTTAAAGTTTTTTTAAAAAAGGAAGTATTTTTATCTCTGCTTATAGTTAGGGGAGCCAATAAAGCCCTCATTGCAACCCCATCTTGCTGTATTTCAAGCTTATGGATTTTAATTTGTACATGTTCACATGTTCTTCCTCTACTTTTTCATGCCTCCTTCCCACCAAAACAAACACTGTGAGAAATAATCTTTCTAGTAGAAGCCTTTTCCTTTATTATATGCTTTGAAAAGGAGTGAAATAGCTAATAATGCTAAACTGCAAACTCTTAGTTTCTGCATCACATGAAGTAATGAAGACATTTCATGGCTCAGAACTGTGGCATCTGGCCCTTTACTTTCTCAAGCAAATGTATCTCTAGATAGCACTTTATTGTTTGAATTTCAAAAGCTTTTTTTGCAAACACATCATCCTTTGGGTTTGGCTTTTTTTTTATAGCAAAAGATTAAGCTGTGAAGAACATCAGAGTTCCCTTTTGGAATCTTCTACTACTGTCCACGTCCTAAGAGGGAACATACATTTGAAAACACATTTTGGAAACGTGGATTTAAGTAAAATTTTATTTTTGTATTAATCCAACAATATATTTTTTTCTTCAAAAATATTCACGTATGTATCATTATGATGATATCAGTAATTTGATTTGGTCAGGAATTAGGTGGGGAAAAAAAAAAAGAGAGAGAGAGAGAGAGAAAGAGATCGAGATCAGAATACAGTTATCACTTTTTTTCTCCAAATACCCATAATGGAATTCTATTTATCAGTCTATGGAGTTTCAGAGGAAGACCAGCACTCATGATTTACGTCTTATTGCACATGTAAACATGTACAGTTTTCAACGAACTATACTTTACCCTGAAAAGATTTAAACATTTACTTAACATAATGATTTCAATGCAGTCTTGATCAGGCTTTCATTTGTCTGTTATTGCCATAAAGTAGGTAGGTAAGTAGAGTGGGTGGAACTCTAGCAACCTAAATCTTATTGCGTACCAGTGCCTCAGGGAATACCATGAAGATTTTGATAATTATTCTGATTACTTTTATCTTAATATTTTGTGCTAACAGGCAGTATTCTGAGCTGCTGAAATGTAGAGATGTGTTTTGACTTTTAGTCTATTAAATGGAATAGCATTTATTTTGACATTAATACCTTGTTTCTTTTAGTAGGAAATAGAAATGAGTAGAACAAAATACAATCTCTTCACAATTTTATCTGAATGAATGTGCATCATCTCATTTTTATTGCTACAGGACTTACTGCAAAAAAAAACACAGGCAGACAAACATATACAGAAAGGAAAAGGACAAAGAAAAATACAGAATAATAATATAAATTCTTCCTCACCCTGTAGACAGGTTTTTTCATCCTCTATGTAGCTTCTCTTTTGGTATCACTTTAGGCAATAATTCTGACAGATGTTATTAGACTGGAAAAGTCCATGCAGTGCTTTGAATCTACTGTTGTACATTTTTCAACAGAAATTCTAGGCAATTATAAAAGTTGTTCATAACATTTTATGAATAGTTCATTAAAAAAAAATTCCAGCAGAATTAATTTAAACATATCCTGTGGGACGAATTCACTGCAGGTTTAAGTCAATGCAGCCTCTTTGTGCATATCTTCTTCCAATGCAGGGGAGTCAAACCTATTCTACATGAGTGGCAACAACTGTAATAAATTTTGTTTCCTTAGCTATGTCTAGATTCAAAACATCTAACCTCATAGTTTAAGGAACAATCAAAGGATTTGTATTTAAACCAGGAGTTTATTGATGCTATAATTGAAATCTTAGCAGTCTTACCAACTTAGTCTGGATCTAATTATTGCAGGTGTTCTGGTTCTGGCCAGGACAGGGTTAACATTTGCAGTAGCCAGGAGGGCTATGGTTAGGACCCAGAGGTTATTCTATACCTACCCACATCATTTTTGAGGATGCAGGAAGCCCTGGCTTCCAGGTTGGTTTTAGCATGGCTGAAGGAGAGGTCAGGTTTTGTCTATTCTTGAGGGTTTTTTGTGGGAAACATTTGCCTCTTTCTTGTACACTCTGTCATTAGTATTGTTGCTGTTCCTGTTTGTTTTCTTATCTCATTGCTGTAAATTGTTCTTGTCTCAACCTGTGATCATTACCTTTCATCCCTCCACTTCTGGCCATCTCGATGCAGCAGAGATGAAGAAGGTCAGGGTGGAAGTGAGTGAGTGGCACATGGTTTAGAGTCTCAGTGGGAGCACTGAATGGGGGAGTACTATTCCTAAAGACAGCAGGAAAAGAAACAATATTTTAATGTAGAAAATCTTTCAGTACCAATAAAAGAAGTAAAACTGTTATATGTGCACTCCCTATCTTCTACTCTAGTGCCTGGTTGCGCACTTGCTCTTCACCTTCTGTTTCTGGACCTTAAGGTTGGTGCTTTGTTTCCTGCGGTAGTAAGGAAGTTATGGTTGGTTGTTAGCATTTGGTGTTCTTCACTGAAGATAATATGGTGCTACTATTGATAATTTCTCCCTCTTTTTTCTATTCATGGTCATTTTTACAGGTCTGCTTACATGATTTTATGGCTTATGTTGGTCTACAGCTTCACATTACACCTGATTTTACTTTAAATGATGGTTTTTACTGGTGTGTAGACAAGAACTAGTTTTGTCTAGCTCCATGTTTGATATTTTCTAACTGACACCTGCTGAGTTGTTGATAGATGTGAGTCTCTGGTTCCCAGGCCTTTGTTCCTTTCCCTGTCCTCATGAGGCTGTGCTCCTCTAGGAACATTCTCTATTTCCACTTCTCAAGGCCTGTGCTGTCATACCAGGTCTGTTTTTCCCTGTAGATTTTAAAAGTCATGGAAATGTCATACAAAGATAAACAAATTAGCCATAACATCCCAGTTAGTTGCTCTTGCATCTAAACTAAATCACTAAGGAAGGTCAAAAAAAGCTGAGAGAAAACAAGCTTGACAAGTCCTGAGGTTGCACAAATTCAGTTCAATATCTTCCCCATGTTGCTAGCAGCGACAATACCATGCAACAGGGTAGCAAAGAGGACATAATAGTACCTGAAATTTTAAGAGAATAGAAAGCTAGTGAAAAGAATAGAAGTCACTTAGCCAGCAGAGGAAGATGCCATAAAACTCCTACAAAGTGTTCACTAAGTCCCTCAAAATTTCCCAGTGGCCTCTAACATTTAATGAATATGTCACATCCTTTACAAAAATAAAAGAAGAAAAAGGTTAAAGTAATCTGTGGCAAAAGAACTATTGAACAGATTGGATGAATGCATAAGTATTTCATAGTTATCCTCCTTTATCAAGGACTTGAGGGCACCTCTGCCATTGTCTTATCTGTGTCGAGAGATAGCCTTGCCAAATCAATTTTGGAGATACTTCTTTTCCAGATTCAGTCAATATTTGAAAAGTGGTTTAGAGAGAACAAAAAATGTATTATTTCTGACCAGTCTGGTCATCAAACTAAAAATCTATTGTTTCTTTAAAAACTGTGTCAGGTTTTCTATCTTGTTCAATAGTATGAATTCTCAAATCCTTAAGGGAAAAAAAAAGTAATTCGGGATAAGGGTGTTCTTTAAAGTCTGTCTTATCCCATGCAGTTAAAAAGATACCTATCAGTGCCTTTTTCCACAGTGGTTCTCTTTGATATGATAATTTGGTCATTAGAGTTATATCACAGAATATTTACGGTAGGAAAAAAAAATTTAAAAAAAAAAGAAGAAATACGTTTTAATCACCAATGTGTGAACAGAACTGAATATTTTTTAACATTTTGGCATGTAAGGCCTGGGTATGAACAACATAGCCTGTCATCATAGTGCTACTGCCAATGGCATATTATTTGCTTATTTGGAAAATGAACTCACAAATTGAATTTATGGAAGACAATAAAGTTACATATATACTGAATACAAAATATTCTGTATTTGTGAAATAAAGAAAATGAGGAGAAACACATCTTTGCCCAGTAGTAATGCCCCTTTCTGAGGTATGAAATATTATTTCTTCTTTTTCTTTAAGGGTCAATTGATATTTAGCTATTCCATGCAAAATGAAGTGATTTCTGAAAAAGAAAAAAAAGATTTTGAGTTCTTTCCAAAATACCTGTGACTTTATGGATGGGGAATTATAATGGAAGAGACAGATCCTGATCCTCTGAGATAAAGAAGGTAATTGAACCTGTCTCTTTAGACAAGCAGTGTAATCACTGAAATGCAAAGGAACTGATGAAAGAGGATATGAGGGGATTAGGAAGAAGATTATTTATACCCCCTCCTATTTGGACTGAATTCATAGGATATGTCCATCAATCTTGAAAGAAGAAGGTTAGTTAACTGTAATCTGGAAAAAGGTCATGTGTCTTGAAGGGCTAAAATGCTCAGAGGTACACTACTGCTCTCTCTACCCAAGACTGATGTTTTCACTCTTTCGTCAAGAAAAGATCCCTCAGTTCCTTTCTCAGTATATTGGATCTCACTCCTAGCTGAATATGTTCCTCTGTGCCTCTCTATGGAACCTAAATTAATAATTTGGCTCTCATAAAAAGCATGAATTACAAGTGATAGATTGAATAAAATAAATGTTTGAAATATGTTCTTTGTTGTTTGTGGCCTGATAAACCTGACTTAAAATTCCAGCTCAGAATATTGTACATAAGCAGGTATGATCTTTACTCTGCTGGCACCATAGAATGCCAACATGTCAGTATGGTAATCAATGGAAAAAAAGCCATAGACTCATAGGGTCATAGAATATCCTGAACTGGAAGGGAACAACAAGGGTCATCAAGTCCAACTCCTGGTGCAGCACAGGACAACCCCAAAAATCACACCATGTGCCTGAAAGCATTGTCCTAATGTTTCTTAACTCCGTCAGGCTTGGTGCTGTGACCACTTCCCTGGGGAGCCTGTTTCAGTGCTCAATGACTCTCTGGGTGAAGAACTTTCTCCTAATATCCAACCTAAACTTCCCCTGACAGAACATAATGCAGTTCCCTCAGGTCTTGTCCCTTGTCACTATAGTAAAGAGATCAGTGGCTGCTCCTCAGCCTCCATCTGTGAGGAAGTTGTAGGCTGCAATAGGATCTTGCCTCAGTCTCCTCCAGGTTGAAAAAACCAAGTGATCTCAGGGGCTCCTCATACGGTTCCTCTAGGTTCTTCACTATCTTTATAGCCCTCCTTTGGATGCTCTCTAATAGCTTTTTATCCTTACATTGTGGTGCCCAAAACTGCCCCCAGCACTAGAGGTGAGGCCACCCCAGTGCAGAGCAGCGCAGGACAATCTCCTCCCTTGCCCAGCTGGTGATGCTGGGCCTGATGCACCCCGGAACACAGCTGGCCATCCTGGCTGCCAGGGCACATTCAATCTGCCATCAACCAGGACCCTTAGGTCCTTTTCCTGGATGCCTACATAGACTGTGTGCTGATAGGCTGGAAAGCCTATCAGCACACAGTCTATGTAGGCATCCAGGGTTGCCTCATTCCAGGTACAGGATCTGGCACTTTGTTAAACTTCATACATCTAATGATTGCCCAGACCTCTGATTTGTCAAGGTTTCTCTACAGGACCTCTGTGCCTTCAAGGGAGCCAACAGCTACTCCCACTTTAGTATCATCAGAAAACTTGCTTGATATCCCTTCCAGTCCTGTGCCCAGGTCATTTATGAAGATGTTGAAGAGCACAGGGCTGAGGATGGAGCCCTGTGGAACCCCATTAGTGACAGGTAAACAATGATAATTTAAGTGCAAGGACTTGACTTTGGTTCATATTGGATTTGGGAAAAAATATGCTCAATTTTATTGCCAGCTATTTGATTATGCAAAGAAAATATTCCTCTCAATCACTTGCCCAGCTACTCTGTCTGTTAGAGAAATATTACTACTACTTACAGTGATTAAAAGCATGAAAAACATTCTAAAGGAGAAGTGACCAGCAGAGCTGAGAAGCTGAAAAGGAAAAAGAATTGAATGAACTCAGAAAAATTAACTTGTGTAATAATGCTATGGCAGTGCTTCCTTATACTTGTTAAACAGTAACGCCAAGGTAACCCTCTGGAATTCCTCACTGGCATTCTTAACGATGAGGCTTGGTGCATTCCAATGAGGTTTGATGTCTCAGTAGTTCCTTGGGCAATTTACTATTGGTTTAAAAGCTGTCAGTCAACAGACACTCTCTAAGTACAGTACTTGACTGACACTGCAGGTTTTACATTACTAGAGAAAAACTGTAGCCTTGTTCAAAACTGTGATATAACTCTCCTTCAATATAAAGCTCCACAGAAGAAAATCTAGCTAATGTGCCTTTCTTTACAGTCATGTAGTGAGAGGAATAATGTTTTCATATGAAACAAAGCTTGCTTCCGAATAACAGCTGGCCACTCCTCCCTGCCACTATCACTTTTCCTGGAATGAATGTCATCCTTATACCATTACTACTTAGATGAGACTATGACTTATACATTGTTGCTGTCATCAGATGTCTTTTTACTTCTAGGAACTTTTTACAGAGTGTCTCATTTTTTATTGTTGTTAATAATTTAAACAGCTATCCAAGTTTTTTCAATTTCTCTTATACCCTTCACATTTTTAAACTATGTGAAGACCTTTGAGAACCTCATTTCCTAAAAACATTTAAAAAAGAAATTATTTTTTTTAACTTTATTTAGTATGTGCTTTGACATTTATATTTCTACATCTAATTATGATACAGAACTTGCTCTATATAGAACTCTGACATGCAGATTGCTAGAAATCTGTTTCAATTTTAATACTTTATAAGCAATAAAAGGTTTTCACTCTCTCCTTCTCTAACTTCATTTTTGCTTATGTAGTTCTCCTTCCAAACTGTAGTTTTAGGCATTTGTCCCATAGACTCATGTTATACAACAAAATCTCTATTGCAAGTCTGATTCCACACTTCCATTACAGAATACACTTTCATATAGACTGGGTTAAAGCCACTATTCAGTACTTATTTGGTAAAGCACAAATTATAATGAAATTATGTCTTGGACATAATTTAATCAGTCTATTAATTAACTAGTTCAGTTAGTTCAAATGAAACTATTTTAAACCTGTAAAATCAACCACAATGAGGAAGTAGAGACTAGAAGAATAGTTAAATGGACGACTCATTCTAGTCTCCTAGTTTCAGAAGTTAGGCAATGTTATCTCATTATGTTACATATCTTAATATTCAAATGGTCACTGACAACTTTTGAACTGGCCTCTTGATATCTCCATGTTCCTTGAGACTTATTCTTTCAGAGTTCAATGTTAAAATGCTTCTTTTTCAAACTTACTTGTTGCAAAAGTTTAATTTCATTTCTTGAATGGTTCTATTAAAGTTAATAAGACTAATGCCTGAAGCAATTAAAACACACGTATAAAACTCTGCAGGGCCAGGGCCATCGTTGCATATTTCTATAGAGAAGAATAAAATAAACTCTGAAGAATATACGGTACCTAATAAAAGTATACAAATTGCTTCTGAACTCAGTTTGATAAATTCTAAACAATTTACTTTTAATCAGCTCTGAAATACTGATGTGATATGTTGCATGGGAATTATAATTTGATAAATGGGCATATTTTAGGTTCCATATTGAGTCCAGATGGTTACAGATTCCTTAATATATCTATCCATGTGGCATTTACACATTTGTGTATCTCAGTCTTCCTCTCATTTATGTTTAATGATGGATTGAATCCAAACAATGCAAGATGTTCTTCAGCATGCTAAGCTTCTGTTAAGTGGACTGATAGTGAGATCCTTCTGCACAGGATCCTCTTTCTTTCAGTGTAGTCTATTCCAAGACAATCAATCTCTATTTTATTGACAACATTTCATGTATAACGAAATGATGCCACAACGAGCCTCCCCAATTATCCATGAAAAACTCTAACTTGACAGTTGTGTGCAACATCCTTGCTAGGTTATCAATTCAATGAGGCTTTTGAACCAAAGTTATAGTTTTGTATATATTACCATTTGCAGGTCTGTATTTGATCATTAAAATAATCAACAAATTTCAATTAATTTGGGACACTCATTACTCAGGACTTTGTGGTTGGTTTTGGTTTATTTGTTGTTTTGTTGTTTTTTTTTCCTTTAATGTGGGGGTTTTTTGTTTGTTGTGGGTTTTTTAGTTTGTTTAATTTGGCTTCTTGGGGGAAAGATGAAGAGTTCCAGATATTCCTACCACTTTTATGTGTCGCATCCTCTCACCTCCATTGCCCCCTATTTCTCATCCACTGATAGCAAAGCTGTTTTCCTTTTGGTGAGGAAATAGAAGACTAATTAGTTGGATTCCCACCAAAGAATTCAATTAACTGAGATAACAACTTCTTCCCTCAGGTCAGGGAGTCCTGTGAGACATCAGCTGAACTTTACTCTTCTAATGGAAGAAACATCATGTTCACTTGCACTAAGTTCTGAATTTGTTGGTAACCATAAAAAAGAATTAGCAAACAATAGCGCTTTTTTGGTGTGTGTTTTATTTCCTTTACAAATCAATGCTTCAGTGCTGTGGATTCACAATATGTTATACTTTTTCACTGCTCATTAGACTTCTTTTCAAACACAAGTAGACTGTACCCTTGAGTGATGAAGGAATAATTTGTTATGAGTTCACTTTAACCACTATTTAAATTTAGAGTTCCTTTCTTCAAATATATCTTAGTTGGTTTCTCATTGGAGACATATGTCATTACCATCTCACACATCTCTCCTTAGACATTACTTCTGTCTTTATTATATTATATGGAAGAAAAAAGTTTATTAAATACTACTTTAATAGTATTTACAGAAAAATTAAGTTGTAATAATAAAATGGGTCTATTGTTAAATATATTGTCCCCATAATATATTTAATTGTTTTTCATTTGAAAAGCAAAGATTTCCTTGTTCTGTATCACAGTATCTTTTTCAAGTCAAACAGTTCCAGTACTAGATCATTAAAATTCCTGTACTTGACATAATTAATGAGTTTTGTGAATTTTGAATGAAGCTCAGTGCAAATTTCTGTGATTTTGAGGGAAATTCAATGTGTGCGTGATTTAGCTGGTTTTTACCAGATTTACACCTAAATATTCTGGATCACACTAATGTCAAATGCATGGGCTACTTTTAGAGAAAAGCTTGTTAGAAAGGCAGAAATTATCAGTTTTTGTATTGGAAATTTCCATTAAACCTAAAATTATGTTAACTTCTGTTAGATACAATAAACTTAATCACAGGAAGGAGTAAATATTGGTTAATACTAAAGGAGGTTTTCGTTATGGGTAAGTAACCATCTTACCTATTATAACACTTTTTTCTTCTGTTTTACTATTCATCTTCACAAATACACTTGACATATTACAGTTGGACCCTATCAGTATTGTTCCTGACACTTGTCATAAATTTAATATGTTTTATATAAAATGTGTCAAATCAAAATTGTAAGATGTAGAATCTGATGTAAAATGGGTTTTATTAGATAGTTTTGCCCTCATTGAAATTTATGTAGGATTTTTCAAAATCCCATATTTTGCATTGTATGACATTGTAATATAGGAAAACATGGAACTCCTACTTCCATAGGATTATTTTCATTCCCCATTAGCTGAATTTCATGATGCTGTCTTCTTCACTTAGATGCACCAGACAAGGATAAAAATTCCATACAGTGTTAGTTCAAATAAATGGATCTAGGAATCCTGTTAATAACTAAGTGTATCTCCTTAAAAGACAAAGAGCACATTATCTCACATCTTTCTGAGAATGATGGTGAGTTATTCATATATATATATACATCAATGTTTGGAATAAATTTTATAAATTTGTATTGTGTAGTTATGGTTGTCTCTTGAGCTGGTTTCAATTGGGTATTTTTAACTAGCTGTCACCTTTTTTTTTGACAAATAATATTTTTTTCTACTTTGCACAACTTCTAAATTCCCTTTTTGTTTCTTGTTTTATTATTTTATATTTATTATTTGTAAGACATTCTTTCTGTTTTTTGTGACTCCATGCTTCTTTTCCTGGTGATTCTTTATTAACAGAAAAAATTAGATTTTCCTTACAAAAAATAAATTCTGTTTCATAAAAATTACTTTCTTTTCATTTTTTTTTACTGTGACAGAAAGGCAAATTATGAATAATAGGAATTCAGTTATTTCCAAACTCACGTATTATGCATTCAATGCTTTTAGTGAAGTTAAAGTTGAGAACAATTGCTTGCCCAGTGCAATACAAAAGGAATCAGGTAATCAGCCTACCTTCTATCCCTTTCTGACTGATGAAATACCATCTTAGGTATGAATTACAGTACTGCAGATACTGTTCTTACCTGCTTGTCTAAGTGCTCTCCCTGTGCTTGAAAATTTCCTCAGCAATCTTTATTTAAGTCTTGGATATTTAAAAACATTCTGCAGGAACAATTAGAAATTGCATCTCACAAAGTAACGCATTTAGTCCTACAATAAGCACATCAGCTGACAAAAGAGAGGCAGAAACTTGAAGTCATTGTGGGCATTTGGCAGCTCTTGGTAAGAGTATTTGAACATGGCAGTAACAAAACAACAGGGATCAACATTTCGCTTTGTTGAAATAAACCACAAAATTCTTATCTATTGTATGGCACCAAAGATATGCTGAAAGTTTTCTGAGCAAATTTCTATGAGAATACTATAGGAGATGTAGAGGGGAAATATTTTACATTGAAAAGTTTCCCATTTCGTGACAATGACCCTGGTATCTGTCAACTGTTAATATAAATTATGGAATAAAATTAGCAATAAAAATCTATTATTTACATTATGAAATGCAGCAAAATAAGCTTGCATATTTCAATTTATTGGAATCCAGTTTAAAATCATGATCAAGACCCTCAGAGTCCAGCTGCACCTAAGGATGGATGGGAAAGAAAAAAACTTATCATTTATCTGTGAGATAGAAAAGAACAACCATAGGAACATTTGTGCAGTGGCAGAATGATTTTAGAATGGAAGAAGAGGGATTAGGGTTTGCCTTTGGCTAGGTGTGTACTATGGTTTCAATAATATGCAGTCTGACATAGCAAAAGTGAGAATTTTTCAGTGCGAAATTTTTCAAGGCCTAGTTGCCTTCCCATTTTCTTTCTGGAAGGGATGGACAAGAAAGGTTTCCATAGGAACCAAGTGAAAACTTAAATGTTGTGATGTTGTTTAAATTGTACGTATATATGTCTTACTATGTCAAAAGAAGGAAGTTGATAATATTTTAAAAACACTCAGAGAAAATATGGTATAACAACGTTAAATAGAATCAATAAGCTAAAGAAACACAAAATAAAAGAAATAAAGATTGAGATTTGTTCTCTATGCCATGTGTTTGGGTTTTTATTTCTTTGAGTGTTTTATTATAATTTTATGTCCTTTCAAAATCTCTTCTTTTTATGTGATGTAAGTCTGGTGTCAACCGAAATTACTTCGGCTACTCTGAAGTTGCAAACCTTCTCCAAAGGCAGCAAAATCCTTTGACCTCTAAGGAATGCAGGGACAGATATGGAATATTTTGAGCATTATCCCCCTAAAAGTTGCCATTCATAAGGAACAGTAAAGGATTTTTGTCCCTGAAGAGTTGCTATGTGGAAGGCTGTGTCAAAATGATGTACGCAAAAAATTCCATAGGAATCAAGAAGGCATGCATTTTAAAGGGAAAAAAGACTACATTATTAATTGCATCTCCATTACAATATTTGATAGTTAACTAATTATTTTATACTAATGAATACCCATATATTTGAGAAATATGCCAGCCATACACTTTATTAGATTATGAGGATAAATTTATTTTTAAAATACTATTTACATTCAGTGGAGAGTTGCACTATATCAAAAATTCTTGTGATTATTAGCAAAAAAGAGTACCTGAATGCCTTTTTTTTATACCTACTGAGACAAACAATAATGTAATAATTAGTATTATATAAATATTTCTACACTCCTGGATAATTCATGAATATAATATTTCCTAAAATGCTGAGCTCATGGTCTCATGCTTAACCTGATAATTCATTTTCATACTCAACAAGTTGTAAAGAAAATTCTACAAAAATGTTCATTAAATTTGACTGTCTTTCTAGACAGAAATACAGGCACCATCTCTAATTTCATCCTTTCTCTTACCAGCAGAAATTTATCCAAAATGCATCTACATACCTTATCTATACAAGATGGGGTTTTTTTTAACCCAATATGGAATTTTTCTTTTTGTTCAGACCATTAATCCTTTCTTCAGACCATTTCTTATAATGGAACTACAGAAGTGTTTCTTCAATAGCATGAGTTTTGTAAGTAAAGTCAGATAATATGAATCAAAGGATTTTTCTATGTTAGTAGATGACCAAGTCAAACTTATATGTTCAGAAGGATCAGTCAAGCTTATCAGAATTCTATTGAAATTGAAGAATCTGAAGAGAACCATTTTGCTCTTAGAGACTCTGTCTGTGACATTAGAATTTTTTTTCCTAATTCCTTTAGGAACTGTCAGCTATGAAGAATGGTCTGATTGACACACAGTCTATAAGTAACTTTCAGTTTTACATAGAGAACTTTGTTTCTCTGTTATACAAGGTCTTTTATCCCATCAATCTAAGACATGAGATTTTATTCTTTTCTTTACAAAGACTGACACCCTATCTACACTTATTCTCCTGCTCAACTGGAAGTTGCCTGCGTCTTATCAGTTAGCATTCTGTTTCATGGGTCTGTTTCACAAGGACAATTCTTCCTGCGAGTTGACCTCATGTCATTAATTGATACAGAAATTGCAATTACTAGATAGGTCATGAAAAACAGGAGAAATGTTGGTGAACAAACTATTTGGTATCTTACAGTGTTAATTTTTTCTAAAAATAGACACCTTACCATACCCTCGTAGTAGTAAAAAGACCAAATGTTGTTGAGACCAACATGCATTTTTTGCAGTGAAATTAAAGGATTCAAAAATATATTTTTAAGTTTGCAAAGCATATTTTGTTTAGTGGGTACAGAATATGAATTGTTCTGTCTAATAGTATTTTTGCTCTTATGTCTGTTCTCATGTTACAGAAACAAAATTATGTACATTTGGGGTAGACATTGTCGAAAAAGGCACCACACACTATTATACCAGGGAGCTTCTGCTTACTGAAGTGCACAAGATTGTACCAGTTCAGACCAAGGGTCTGTTTAGACTGATGCCTTGCTTGTGTCTGGCAAGGAGCGTCGCTGGATTTCCAGTCAAATGTGTTAGACGAGGTTAAAAAAATGTCTTTTCCCAATGTACACCATCATCATCTAAATCTACACACACACACACAAAAAAAAAAAAAAAAAAAAAAAAAAAAAGGGTATTCTTAATATCCATTTTAGTCTTCTTTTGGGGAGGAGCAAGAGCAGGGCTATTCACAAATGAAAGTGAGTTGGGAGTCAAGGGTGAACCCAACACTGGCAGGGCAGTGCTGTCCCCAGCTGAGTATGGCTCTACAGCTTCTGTGTAGGATAAGCGTAGCAGGAATGGTGATAGCTGCTGGTCCTACTGATAGTTCAGTTCATCACAAAAAAATGCAAGGTAGCGGGGAAGGTTTGAGGTTCTTCTAGAAAAATCCAGTCTGTTCAGGATCTGCAGAATGCAGACCTAAGCACAGGACTGAGCTACAGAAGAGCTCAAATAGGGACAGGGTGCTTCTGGGTAAAGGGGCAGAGGGGTTGGGGTGTTTAAGAATTATATCATTTGTATTCCGAAAATACCTATTTCAGCTTTCTGATTATAAAGGTATTCCAACTAATTCAAATTTAGGTGTCTAAATTTGTACTGATATGTTTTACAGGGCTTAGTGCAATTTATGCTTTTTTTCCCTAATTTTGTTGCAACTCATAGTTTTTGTATCATGCAACAAATTTCAACAGCTAAACTATGCATCTGTTTTTATATGTTTCAACCATGACACCTACTAATATACTTTTGTTACTTTGTCCTTTATTATGAAGAAACAAAGAAAAATTATTCTGCAGTCATCTTTATTCATGCAACACATGATTTTCTGTACTTAAAACATCACTTTACAGGCATGTCTTTTCAGTCTAACATTCTGGTCTATTTAATTATTCCCTATAATATTCAATGAAGCCAATCAAAGTTCTTATCTTTCCTGTTACCCTTCTCATGATCTTCTCTAGTTCTTACTATTTCCTCTCTAAGACTAGGGGATCAGTACTGGGCTGATAGAGACATTGGGAATATAAAGAAGCTCGTCATATCTGGCAGTCATTAAATGTCTGCGTACACCAAACTTAGATATTTAACACTTGGCACCTGAGCACCTATGTCTGTTGTAAAACAAGGTAGTGCCATGTTGCTACGCCAGAGCTTTTTTCTCAGAAAAAAGAAAATAAACCATAAACCATAAAAATATACTGTTACTGGTACACCAGAATGTCTCAGAAAAATCAAGATTCTTGAATGAGAAAGTTTCAAAGAAATAAAGTTAAACCTTTTTTCAATGTGCTTTGTTTCCTCATTTGGTTTGAGTTTTTTAACTTGTTTTTTTTCCATGAAATTTACAGAAAACCTGGTAAGAAACTAACGGCTATACTATCCAGGCAACAAAATACCTTGTATTTCCAGGAAGAATGCAGATTTCTCCTCCAATTTATTGATTATGTGTAGCACATGTCTTGTCAGTCACCAGAATGCCATCAAAGGCAATACTGAGGTACGTGAACAAGTGTATTCTGACTATTCTAGTTGCAACCTGTGAGAGAAAATAAGACAAATTATTTATCTGTCATTTCACATTTTGCTGCAGCTACATTATCTGCTCTAAGGCAAGCAACAAAGTCCAAAACATGGCAGAAGAAAAGATGTTTTGCCATCAATCACTGTGACATTTGAGATAACAAAAGCAAGTGCAGAAATCATGGGGCTTTAATCATTTCCCAGTAGACAAGAGGTGTTTTAAAATGTCCACTCACTAAAGTTCGTCATCTGGTTACAATGCTGAACACAAAACTCTCTAATAGTTTCAATTTAAAGAAAAGGCACTGAGCTTTAACTCTATGACAGCCAAGAACCTATGAGACTGTACTTCCATTCCATAACTGGCACATGTTCTGGTGTGCCAAATATTGCAGTGGCTGTGTGACAAAAATATCTTGGCTGATAGAATTTATTGATAGGGAGGTAAAATGCAAGAGCTAGGATTATGGTTTAGCATTTTTTTTTCTTCTGTGTCCAATATATCTACACCACTAAATGACCATGAAAATTTCTAATTAATTGACTTTAAATAGAACTAACACATATGAGGAAAACAATAGGACATTTTCTCATTCTTTGAGGATTATAATGTCTAGCATTTCCATGGGATGGACTGATGTGATACAGGAGACACGCTTTGCTTCAAGAGTTACTCTGAAACTAAATTGACATGAATCCAAAGGTGTTTTTTTTTCTCAGAGCAAAACGAGTTTTCACATGAAAACTATGAAAGTATAAAATTCCTGAACTTTAAATATTTATTCCTACAATTATGGAACTGTAGTAAGAGTACTCAAATTGCAATGTACAAAAAACTTTATCAAAATGCATCTTTAACATTTATTTATATAGATCTAGGTAAGTATTTATGTTAAAGAAGAATGCTTTTTAAAATAACAGTTTTCATTAATGATAAAAAATATTTTGCCTCTTATGATGAGAGGGAAGTTTCATTATTATCTCAGTTTCAATAGAGAAGTACCTTCCAATAATTGATTCCTTCCCATCTAAAAATATTAAAGGATGGATAGAAGAAAGATTGGCCATTGTCCTCTACTACAGAAATTGTTCTTATCCATTTTAGACTTACAGAAGCACCTGTGAACCCACTTGGATCTCATAATCTCTCTCAAAGGTAATAACAACATCTACCATTATTTTTGGAGAAAATATTCAAACTCCTAGGGCTTAAATCTCATCATGACTTCTGTTACAAAGTCTTCAGGAAATACATGAGTAGTAATAGGGGGGTTGATTTCCTTTATGAGGATTCCAAATATCTGTAATTTCCTTAATATTTTATTAATGTTATTTGACTAAAATATATAGATCAGAGAAACATATTGCAATTCAAGGTTAGAGAGCTAGGAAAGTGCTTTTTCTTAAGATGATTTAAATAATTTGTTATGAGTTTTTTCACAGAAAATCTGGCATTTCATATTTTGTGCAAAGTTAGCTTCATTTCCCAGAATTTTAAGGAGCTTTGTCTCATGCTTCACTACACACCTTTGTCTTGTTGCTACCAGCCTAGCACATGATATATAACATTTTCTAGCTTAAGTGGTGTGATTTAGGAAAACATATGCAAAATAGTCTTCAAAAATCAATTATACAGGACTATAATAACAATTTTGCAATATTAATAAAGGTCCTAAGAGACAGCTCAGTTAATTATGCTCCAAATATAGTAAATTTATCCTCATGTATTATACATTGCTTAAATTTGTGTAATATAAATAATACATAGTGGCTAATAATTTATTTATAAGAAATAAACATAATTTCCTTTTCTTTTGTAGTTTTAAGCCATATTGTTATTCATGTACTTTAGTTATGCCAATTAGCTATGCTTGCTAAGTGTAATAATATGTGCAAAATACAAAAATTATTTCAAGCAATCTTTAAGATCTGTCAGACATTAGGAACCACAATAATGTTTTATTTAATGAAAACAATTATGTATTTTTATATTTTTCAAACTCAGATTCTGTGTTCACCTCTAGTGTCTTTACATTCCAATTAAAGTAAATATATGCCTCCACACACATGCATATACATACAACATCAACCAATTAAAAAGAGTCATCTCAATATGATGAAATGGAGGAGGTAGTAAAAGAATTTAAGCTATCTGTGACAAAGTATTTTGTTTTAAGATCCTGTCAGAGCAATGAATAAATTACTCATGTATAGACAAGTGTCCTGAAAAATTTTGTGTTCTGGTTTCAATACCAGTAAATAACTTTTTAAATGGTATATTCTTAATTTGTGCTTCTGCCTGTGGAGAAAAACAGGATGTCTAGAAGAGTTTGTGTATGTTAAGAATTTCGTACAAAAAAGGCTTGAAATGTTATACATACATGCAAATTTGTTCTACTTTTCCTTTTCTTTAGATTTATTGAAATTCCATGACTATATATAGAAGTTGGACAGATTATCATCCTATATTCTATACAGAAAAAAATTTATTTGGAATATTCTATGTATAGATTAAATTTAGTAGAAAAATTGGGGTTATAAACAGGTCTTTGAGCAAGTAGTTGTGATAGGTAATATGAAAAAAAACAATGAAGCACACCTTTACCATTACCAATGACTTTCAGCACTTTACCCTCGCATTTGGTTAGAGTTTTCTGCAGCTTCTGCTAGAGGTTTTTTGAGTTTTTAGCCAAATCTTAATTTTTCTGATACTCCCAGGTGTATCTTCATCAGTTTTTAATATGGTATTCACATTGAGCATACAGAAATATAAAATAAAAGGGAGTAAAACAAAAATATTTGTTACATCACAAAACCAATTATCCCATAAAAGATTGAGAACATTTGGGGAGGCATAATACCTGTCTTTATTATAAGTTTTCTAGTGAAAATAAAAGGAAAATTTGATTAGTTATGTAATATAAATTTAATGAGAAATCCACATCTCATCTTGTCATATTATTCATTAAAAATGATGGCTCAACAAGTCCTTTAGAAGGATCAAAAAGGTTCCCGACTTGTATACGCAGATTTTTAAGTGTTATACCAAATCATTTCATTTGCAGCACACCAGATGTTGTTTGGCTTGCTATTATTAGACCTAGCACTGTCAACTTTAAATCATTTAAATTCACCAGCTTAACATTCTTTTTAGTAACAGGGGGAAAAAAAGCAAGCACAGATGTTCAATATAGGTCCCATTTGCCCACAGCCTATTTTTGCCTACAGTCTCCTTTTGCATGCCTTCCTTAAAAAGAGCAAAACTGTGGTCAGAACATCAGTCTCCATTGACATCAGATGTTTTTTAGTTTAACCTCATTAAAGCAGTAGTCCAAAAGGTGCTTCCTTCTCCAGTTTGCAATGTGACAACTGGACAAGCTGCATTATACTCTCCAAATCTAGACATATAAATCTTGCACTTTGGAATTCCAACAAGATTTCTTTCAGCACTGTAAGACAGTTACAGTATAACTCACAAAACTGAAATGCTAATGCATGCAATATATATGCAGGAAACAACTGGGGTAGTTGGCTCCACTGTCATGAGCTATGTTTCACAGACCAGCAAGGGAAAAGGACATTGCTGTTAGAGGTAATATGATGTGGCATAGAATAAGAAAAATGTTAGAGGATTAAGTCTAATTTTAACTGCTATTTGAAGCTTGGCTGTGACAGCCATCAGTCTTAAAAACCTGAGAAAGATGTTGTTAATTATTTATGATGATAGTGATTTAGTGGTAGATATATCTGATTGACAACTTTTTATCTAAAACTTTTTTTGAAAGTAGAAAAAGTGCCTTTTTTAATGGCAGTAATTGTAAGAAATAGAGTTGTAGTTTTTCTTAGAAAATGTTAGAAATAGATCACTTGAAAAAGTTGAATGCATAAAAGAGTGAAATTATTCTCATAGTACTCTGGGTAAATTACAAGGCATATGGTGTCTGGAATTGTATCAGAGAATAAAGATGGTGCAAAGAGACTTTTGTGTTGTTAAGGTATGTAGACAGACTATGCCCATGTTCTGCATATTAGATGTTGGCATGGAACCTAAGAAACATGAATGAATGGAAAGAGTTATTTCTGGACATAACTAGTAAGAGTGAGAATCCAAAAAAACCAGTTTTTAGTATAAGAATAGTACTACAAGGGTGAGGAATGGTTGGATTGTAGAGATTACAGCTGGTCAAATATCACAGATAATTAGAGGGGTTCATTTTGGATTCAGGCAGCATCCAGGTAAACATATCAGAAATACCATCTATGTATGAGATGATGTAGGTAACTTTATCAGAAATAGCAAATTCAGATACAGAAGGAACAAAACTGTAACCAATAGGAAGAAAGTATTAGGGAGGTTTTGTTGTTTTTTGGTTTTTTTTGTCTGGGAGAAGATAAGACAAAGAAATTAAGAGACAGATGTAAATGGGGAAAGAACGTTGGAAAATGGAGATAAGTGGGGTTAAAAGAGACTGATTGTAAGAAAGATGGTGGTCAGTACACTTGTCTGACTGAGCTCTACACCTGATCACTGCAAATTTTTCTACCTCTTGCTCCTAAAAGGGGTGTGTGTATATCTACAACCACCAGCAGACCGCAGACTAGCTGAACAGAAAAAACGAGATGATTCTGTCCAGTGGCTCATGTGAATGCTGTTCCTGCATATATGGATGCTGATAAAGGCATCATTCTCTGTCCATGTTGGTCTGTGTGGTTATTCTTGGTCTGTGATGTGTATCTGTAGATTTTAATTGATGCTTGGCCTCATTGCTAATCAAACCTAGAGGCTGGTGACTACAGCAGCTGTGTCTGTGTGATAGAGACTAGACAAATAAACACTTGTTGTGAGCCCTCCTAAATCTTCAGTAGGGATCAGGAATAAATCTTCCCTGAAACAGAAAGTCTCCCAGCTATGGCTTCCCTTAGAATCTGTCTTTTTTTTTTTTTTAGTGATTATGAAAATGTCCAGAGTAGTGTCTTCTCATTCCTTGAAAAAATCAAATCCAGTGTCACTTTAAAAAGAAAATGCCTAGTGTCAGGTGGATGTAAGCAGGATTTGTCGTAATTTTTTTAGTAGCTGATCCACCTAATCTCACAAGGAACATTTCTAAATTTCAAGGATTCAGTTTTCACAAGTAATGAAGTTCTGTATGTTTCTTTCTTAAGGCATCTTCTGACATGTAAAAGTTGATAGACTGCTCAGCCTATCCTACCACATTAATCAAATGATCAGTTTTAAGAAAATTATGCTTTTATGTGATAAACTCTCAGTTACTTCACTTTTCCTGTCAAACAAAATACAAAAATATTGTGTTGGAGTCATATTTACAGGTTTTAAATATTGTTGTTTCTTCTCAAGAGCAAAACATTGCCTACCTTGTGCTCTTTATTGGAAATCTTGTGGGTGAGTAGCAGAAAAACAAAATGGAAAACTCAAAATCTTTTAGAAAAGACAAGCGAATAAAATTATAAGTAATATCTTCTTTAAATAAAGTATTTTAAAGTTCCTTGCAATATCATGAAACCAGGGAATTACAGGGAAAGCCCTCAGCTTGGTTTGATTGACATGGAGAAAGTTTTTAGGGATCCTTTTTTTAAGATTTCACGTATGTATATTTCTGTTTACTCATTTTGCAAAAGGATTTGTACATGTATTTATTTAAAGCATACTCTATAGCACTAAGCACATGAACATATATTTTTCAGGTCAATGGAGGAAGTAACTTGAGCTGGCATTTGATTACTTACATGCATGCTCTTCTTTCTGTCAGTGTTCACAATAACATAAGCATAGGAACTGTAAAAATTAATACTTTGACATTTTATTTTAATCTTGTTTCTAAGAGTGGATTAGGATCTCTGTAATCAGATGAGGTCCTGCTTTTTATGGAATTTCAAACAGCTTTGGATTTTTTATTTAGTCCGTATGGATCTAAAGTACCTGCTAGAATTGGTAGATAGAAGCCAAAATACATATTCTTGATATATATATATATATATATAAAAGTACATATTCTTTATATATATATATATATATAGTAAGAGAACAGACTTAATGTGAACAGCAGCTAACAATGAAGATAAGTCTGTGTTATATTTTTCTCAAGACACAAATAAATGATGTCTTGCTGGAGAGGGCAAGGTCTAATATTTGGATTCGTTTTGGCAACAACAATTGCATTTCGGCATTTCATATCCTGGATAAATGTTACAGCATTAACATAGAACAGCTTTGAATATGGTGGCTACATTTTATAAATAAAACACCTCACATATTTAACACAGAGAAATAGTTTGTGTACATTCCATCTGGAAATAGCATTTATTTGAATCAAGAAAGGAAGGCACTATGGACAGTGTCCCTAGGACTCTCAATGGATCTAAGGGTCTGTTAAGACCCATTCTAGTCCCTCTGTTGGTTGATTTATTTATGTATATTGGAAGGCTGGGTCTGTGATTCCTATACTTTATATATGGAAATTGAGGTTATTCAATAAGGAAGAGATTTTTAAAAGAAACAAAGTATAAAGGTGGGTTTCAAATACTTGACTTAGCACTCCAGCAATAGACACAGGCTGTTGATCAACAATGTTTAAACTGAAGAGCCTAAAATTCACAAACTATATACAGATACATAAAATACCTTTTGTGAAAAGTCTAGAAGAATGCCAATGTGACAGGATGAAAAGGGAAAGTAAACACATTAGGAAGAAGTCTCAAAAACTGCCTCTTAATAGCTGTCAATCACAACCATCACAAATTGTGTGGCAGAATACTCTACAATAGCAGATTTTTTTGGAGTTCAGTTTTCTCTTAAAAAACTCGAAACCACTCAGACATCTACATTACAGACCATAGTCTACATAAAAGAATTATAAGGATGAAAGAGAAAACTTGTGGGAAGGATGAAATAAATAGTGTGTTTCTCAGAGGTTATATCTGACATAAGTCCACTTTTACAAGTTTTTGTTGCCACTCAACAGTTCTAACTGTAACTAGCCCTGTCATTCTTCTCAGTGTACCCTTTGGTATCTTTGTATCTCCATTCCAGTTACATGTGCCAGTCTCTTTTTCTTCCTCTTTCTTTGTCATCTTTTTCCTGCATGTCAGTGCTCAAAGAAACTTAAAAAATAGCCATCCTCCCCAGTCCATTCAGGATGGGAGTGTGCACAAAGAGATGGAAGGAGATTACTGTGAACTCAGCAAGGCCTTTTCATTTAAGAGACCTAGAGGAGAAGGAACTAGTGGGAAACAGGAAGTGTCTGAGATAAGGAGACTCTCTTTTACTTCCCTAACAAATTGAAAAATTGCCAAAATAAAAAAAAAAGGGATAGCACTGCCAGGGTACCAGTGTCCCTTAATGGAGTGAAGATTCAGATTCAGAGTCTGAAGCTGATATTTTATTCATGTTAATCAGAAACAGAATACTGTGTTATTGTATTTATAAAATCAGGATAAATTGAAATTGTATTTCTTTCATTGTGCCTTGAAATGAAACATCCATGCTTAGGAAACACAGATGATGATGTCCGTAAAAGAAATAATGTTTTGGGGGGAGATGTAACCTAAGTATGACACAAAGCAAAAAGAGAAAATGAATTGCAGAAAGCCTTTGGTCATCTGTGTGGGTGTACAGCAAAAGTTGTCTGTTTTTTCAGCAATCATTGAGAATTTTAGAGGTAGTCAGTCAAGTAAACTACCTAGAGGCAACTCCAGTGTCTCATAAATCCTAAAGAACCTGAAAGATCATTATTATTTCTAAGGTGCTTCAGACTCTTGGGGTTTTTTTTGTAGAGAAACTGGAACATTTTGAGTCTGTGTTTCTGTTGTTGCCTCTATCTTTCATGTTTTCAAAAGATAGATATTATTTTGCAGTACTTTCTTTTTTTTTCTTTTTTCCTGTAGAAGGTAAAAGCCTCGTGTTGGTGGTCTGGCTTAATATAACTCTTTCTTCTAAAACAACCTTCTTATAGGACCTTGTTATGTATTAGACTAATTGCATCTCAATTTACTACTGATAAAATGAGCAAACTAATGTGTGGGTATTTTCTTTCCCTCTCTCCTTTGTCTATCCAGAATAGAACTTTTTACAGCATTGTATTTTATATTTACCTTAATGTCACATTGAAATGTCAGTTTCAATTTTCATTTTTATAACAAAAATAGCAAAAACCATAGTTTCTTTATGACCTGACTCTAGTTTCAGATAATTCAGCTGGTATACAGCTATTTTTTCAAGTAAGAATAGACCTAAACCTCAGTAGGTGTCATTTCAATGCAAAACTTTCTGTTTGTTTGCCTGATCTTGTTGAAAAGTTTTATTTTTGCAATTACACAACTTTTCAGATAAAATTACCAAGCAAGAAATGCCTTTTTCATCTTGGGAGACTTTTTATGACAAACCTCAGGAGAAAGCTCATAACTACAAGTGCTGCATTCATCTGAAGGGTAGAAGGAGGACAGACAATTGAAGGTGAAGTCACTGAAATTTTTAGCACAAACATATGAATTAAATATTACAAGGACAAGAAATGTTAGAAGAGACTTGTGAAGACAAAGAACCTAATTTTGCTTCTTCTTTAAATTACAAGTATAAAAACTTCAAAGATTTCATATTGGGTTTTTTAGTTAGATACATTATCTTAAATTCTGCATCTGTTGTTTAAACCTTGACTTTTTTTTTTCCTGTATACCTTATATGCTTTTGCACTTTTCAGTGTTATTTTCTAGAGACTAGACTTACTGCCCAAAATTTACAGTCTACTCTAGTTCATTATAAACGGGGGACCACATTGCTGAATTACCTTCTTTGAATCTGGGCCAAGCTCATAAAAAAGACTTGCAAAACCAATTAAAACTTTTATCAGACTCGATTTTTTTTCTCCTGTTGTACTTAAGTATATCCCCACACATTACATATATTTGTAGGCAAGTAAGACAGTAAGCCATACAGGCAATGTATCTCATTTACTCCCCCATGTCTAGCACTAACACAGACAGTTTATGCTGTGTTAAATTGGTGCTTATCATCTCTGAGTGTTTCACTTTCGTTCATTGCTATACTTATGGAATATTCCAACATTTGTCCACTGAAAGGATCAGCATTTGGAGACTAATCCTTTTCCTTTCTGTGTCTTTTCTGGTATAAGTGAAGGGTATACAAATCATACTATGAGCCTGTTGAGGATATCTCCAAACTAATCACTTTTGCTGCCATGTCAGTATCATCTAATAGAGAAAGGGGCATGATGAGAACTAAAACTACTCTTAGACTGTACAAAGATATGTTTCAGTAAAAATTATTTTTCTGTGATGTATACCAGTTTGTTATAGCACTCTTTTTTCCATATCAAGTCTCTGCTAAATCAGTGACTTCTGGAGCACAGCCTATGTTTTAACATCCCTTTTTACTCTTCTAGAATTCTGTTGTCACATCAGTTTTGATTCTTTTCTCAAGAAAGGCAGGTGCACTTGCTCAAAGAGGGTATAAGCCCCTTCAGCAGTTTGACTTAAAACTGACCTCAGCCATGTCATGGCCGGCTTCAGTCCTGTAATGCTGACTGGACACTGCATAGGACAACCCCCATCATATCTGTATGGTGGCTATTGTGCGGCAGAAGTACAGATACCCCAGCCAAAGAGGGTTAACGTGACCATATTTGACCACAGAAGGCACCGTAAATATGATCCAAAAATCTCTGCATTGGACAGGAGCACCTTGCACTAGACCAGGTTGTTCAGAGCCCAGTTCAATTATGCCTTAAATGCTTACAGGTATGGGCATCCACAGCTTCTCTGGGCAGCCTGTTCCAGTACCTAAACCTAAACCTGTTTATGTTTAAAGCCATTGCCCCCTGTACTACATGCTCTTGTAAATAGTTTCTCCCCATCTTTCTTGTAGACTCCCTTCAGGTACTGGAAAGCCACAATTAGGGCACCCTGAAACCTTCTCTTTTGAGGTTTTAGGCCTGAACAAACCCAAATCTTTCAGCCTTTCCTCATAGAAGAGGTGCTCCATCCCTCTAATCAGCTTGGTGACCTCCTTTGGACTCTCTCAAACAGGTCTATGTCCTTCCTGTTCTGGGGACCACAGACCTGGATGAAGTACTACAGAAGATCTGCAGTCAGGGAGGGTTTATCCACCTTGGATTGGGAACGCTCCCAAGGTGACTTCTTGAGTTTGAGAACCTTTACCTCTTTGGATTAATGATTATATTTTCTGGTTTACCCTTTCTAAAATGTTGAGGAGACTTGAGTCAGTTTTGTAGGACCGATTCCATATGACATCACAAATCAGTATTCAAATGGATAATCAGTTTGTCTGCTTTAACCGATTTATTAAATAATTCTCACTTGAATATGTAATTTCTCTCAGTTTTATAAGCCTCTGAGAAAACATCCTCAGTGAGTTATACTGTCTTTTGAACTATATAACCTCAACCTTTTCATTTTTTCACATAAGTTGTTCTTATTAGAACTTATTGAGAACTGCTTCAGTGACATCCTCTCTTACTTTTCCTCCAGTTTTCATAGAAACATAGAGTATTCTGAGTTGGAAGGGACCCACTAGGATCAGCAAATTCCAGCTCCTGGCCCTGAAGAGGGCAGCCTTAAGAGTCACACCATGTGCCTGGGACTGTTGTCCAAGTGCTTCTTGAACTCTGTCAGGCTTGCTGCTGTGACCACTTCCCTGGGGAGACTGTTCAGTGCCCAGCCACCCTCTGGGTGAAAAACTTTTCTCTATTATTCAGCTTAAATCTCCTCTGACATAGCTTCATGCCATTCCATCCCGTGTCCTGTCACTGGTCACCAAAGAGATAAGTGCCTGCCCCTCTGCTTCTCCTCATTAGGAAATTGAAGACTGCAATGAGGTCTCCCCTGAGTTTCCTGTTCTCCGGGCTGAACAGAACAAGTGGCCTCAGCTGCTCCTCATATGGCTTCCTCTCTAGACTGTTCACCATCTCCATAATGCTCTTTTAGATGCTCTCTAACAGTTGTATGTCTTTTTTATAGTGCAGTGCCCCAAACTGCACACAATATTCAAGGTAAGGCTGCACCGGTGCAGAGCAGTGTGGGACAATCATCCCCCTTGACTGGTTGGCTATTCATTCATGAATAATCTTTATCTAGAAATAGATCTGCAAGGCAGCATGCTGAAGTGATATCTCTTTAAGGAAGGTAGTGAACTCCTGCAATAAAAGGGTGGCTTGATATGATCATCTTCATAGGAGGTAGTTTGTTATTATACACACAGTATTCAGAACTGTAGGATTTGGGAGACTCAAGGTTACACCTACAGAGTATTACTCATAATTTTCAGGTTGAGAATTTAAGTAAATAAATAGGTTAAGCCTATATCCAAAAAGTCTTCAGGTTATGTGTGCTGGCAAAAAACTGTAAGATCGCCATTTCCATCTTACCTGGACCCAAGCCTGGAAGCATATTAACAGTTGTAAACAATTTTCAGACTGGGACTCTCTGAAGGGATACAGGGAGTTGAATCCAGCTGGCAGCATAGAAAAATATAACCTGATGGTCACAAAAGAAGCCCAAGATGAAATAAATAGAAGGTACTTTGTTTCATAGACCCTATAGTGATGAAGTCTTAGAAATATCATCCAACTCATCCCTATTTTCTCTAAGGACAGACAAAGGAAAGATGTAGATCGGCTTACAGTTTAACACCAGGATAGCTGGGAAGCGCTAAACTCATCCTTGTAACTTCTATCACATGTGAAAACACCTGTATGTACAAACAGATGCTACTTGGCCATTATTGTCTTAGCTTTTCAGAGTCTTAGCAACAATTTTAGTTACTAATTATGGAAAAAATATTCTGTAGATTTAGATTTTGTTCTGTAAGTGGATTACTATATGACTGTTTAATCATTTTCTAAATAATAAGATCATTTTAAAAAATAATATATCATAGTTTAGGGCACATGTTTCACACTGTGTTGTGGCGCATTTATAGTAAAGCATTATTAACCACATTTTTTGCAAAATCCCATTACTTCATGTTATGTGACTGACAAGACTTAGATTTTTCTTACATCTTCCTGATTTCAAATGCGTGGATGTTCTGCAGTCATTATGCTCTTTCAGATTTTTTTTTATGCTTCCCACTGTGCCACATGAGTTTCACACACCATTACTCAATTAAAAGCTGGCATAAAAAAAATATTATATTTAGCCCTGAATCACTTAGATGGAGCTTTGGAACCCAAGCATAAATGTCTGTGAATTTCATGAACACAATGGATATTTTCTTCTTTATCAAAAGATTATTTCCAAAAAATTCAGAAAACCAGTACACCCAGTTAATTATATGAACAGACAGTATATATTTTAACCAGAGAATGGGGAGATGTTTGTTGTCTCTAATAAAGTGAGTCTGACAAAGAGTTTCCTCAGACAAAAAAAAAGACAGCAAAAGAAACTGTTTTTCTGAAAGAAGGCAGCCACAGAAAAATCCAAGAGCTGTAGCAGCAAAATCACTTTATTACAGCAGATTGGTGGTCTAAATACCATATAGCAGTTATCTCCCATTCTGTGCGTGTTGTCACAGATGTCAAGAACATGAGAAAAATGCGGATGAGAATATTTTATCCTCCAGTTATAAGCAAAGAATTCAGATGAAGAACTTCTCATGTTAGCCACTGTGCATTTTCATATTCATAATGAGATATAAATCAACATAAGTTAGGAAAACTATGACTGAAAAAAAACCCTATGAAAGTAAACTTTTCAAATTTTTTTGTCATGAGAATAAGTCAGTTTTCTATTACCCCCATTCAAGCATAATTACTATATGTCTGAAAGAAACTTAATTGAGTTCTTAGTGGAGTGGCATATACATGCAAAAAAACAACAGTATGAGATGTGTGGTTTGCCCTGTAAAAACGAAGTACTATCAAATAAAGGAAACCTCTTCTAAAAAGAAAAATATTAAATTGTTCTTTCTGTCTTCTTCATCTTAAAATAAGCAATTATGTTTTGCATGCTGTAAAACTACAAATCAAACTACACCAGCAGGGGAGTGAAACTTGGAGGCGTAAACATAGGAAGAAAGATAAGATTTCAGCTGAGATTTCAAATTAAGTTAAAAGGAAACGTAGAGGTATGTTGTTTCAGATGCCAAAAACAGCAGAAGAGAAGGTTTTTGCACCAGATTGTGCAGAAAATGAGGGAGGCCAAAAGTGGATGAGTCGGGGATAAAAGGATGAGGAGAAGTTAAATATTATAGAATATTTGCTAGTAAGACAGCAAGTAACAGTAAGATAGCAAGCTTTTGTATGAATGTTTTTCTTCAAAAAATCACATATTAAAGACATAAAAAATAATATAATAAAAAATATTTTTAAAAGCTGAGAAAATACCCAAAACATACACAAAAGTTAAAAAAAGAAAAAGGAACAAACCAAGTAGTAGCATGATATATCTGTATGTTATTTCTCCAGCTTTAAATGTGTAATGGTTCCTTTGGGGCCATAAAATTGTTTGCTTTCAAAATATGCCAAAGTACATAGAAAAATGAACACCTCATATGAACAGAAATTCATATTGAATAGATACTCGTGTCATATCCCTGAACAAAGATGCATCTGCAAAACATACATTCTGCATAAGCAGCCTTGTCCCTATACCAGCCTTGAAATCTTTGAGATAATTTCCCATTGGACTTTTTCTGCCAGAACTCTGGTCTGGAACCCAGCATTTATTTCCAAAAGATTTTTGATTTACTTAGTTATTCTCTTAAACATGGCTAGCAAATCAGAAAACTCACTTTTACACTACCTCAGTCTCTTTTCTCTGTAGGATCAGTGCTGATTTAGCGGTCTATATCTGGATCAGTTGCTGCCAGTAAAATGAAGTTCCTGAGTGTCATGCTAAGTATTGTAAAATATGATAATTTTTTCCCCCAGTGCTTTTTTTCTTCTAAAGCTATGCTATTAGCAGTGTCACTTGCTAAGGTAAAATGGCATGTTGATGGTTTGTATATGAATATTCAAGGAGCCCTGAAGTAACTGAATCATGAGACTTAACAGAAGTGTTTGGGATGTCTGTTACAGAAGCAGACACCTACTTGGCTCTCAGCTCTTACCTAAAAAACTTTAAATCCTTTTCCCTGGATTTCTTTCCCTTCTCCTCCTCTCACCCAGTTTTAGCATTTCCCAGGGTCCTATCATAGTCAATATACCAATTTTATTTTCTAGTTGTACAGCATTTTATTAGGAACAATAATATTAATACTTTGCCTTTGCAGTCTGTAACATTACTGTTTCTCAGAAAAAGTTCATTTTAAAGGACATTTTAGTATGAATACAGAATGCTAGTTCACTTCATTACATTCAAAAGGAGCAAATCACCCCAAAAGAGAAGAAACCAAGAAGAAAAATGGAAGAAGGCAACATATGTATAGAAATATGGGTCTATGTCTTTCCTGTTAATTGATGTCTAATTACGAGAACTTAATAAGAGAAACCAAAACATTATTTCAATTTGGGTGAGGAAGAGCCGTTACATTTGTTGGTGGGGTTTTTTGTCCTCATGAGAAAACCTGAAGGAAGTGATGACAAATTTTAGACTAAAGAACAAGTGCAGCTTGCATTTGTGGGCATATTATGAGGCATATTTTGTAAAGAGGTGAGGAGAGAAATACAAGCTGATCACCCTGTTACAAGAATCTTCTTTGATGCCATCAGATGAATTTATTTTCTAGTTCTGATAAGACTGATAACAAGACATCATCTTTACCATTGCATCCTGTAATTTTTGCCCAAATTTTGCTCTTAACTTTATTGATAAGCATGGATTTTTAGGAACAATGCTTTTAGCTAATATATGGCACTCAACAACTATTCTTGAGGGAATTGTGAGGGGATGTAAGCTAGATGACAAATTGACAACACTGTGAGTCTTGGAAGGGGTCAAAAGAGGCTTGAAGGGGTCAAGGAAGGCAACAAGTTGTTTTGTTAATTTGTCAGATGAATAATACTTAGTACTTAAATGCTGCATAACAAAATGAAAGCATTATAGTTAAATCTAAAGTATTTGTGAAAATCCTTGCAGAGAGCAGGTACAAAATTACTGTCAATGAAATGGCCCTATAAAGTCTAAGTCATAATGGAATAAAAATAATTATGAATTAAGAAAAATATTTCAGAAATTTATAGACAATGCACAGTTCTTCTGTAAGTATGTTATTAGCACTTCCAAAATGGCTTAGAACCTCAAATCAGTGAGTGACGCTGTCTGTTGTAAATCATATTTGTCCATCCCCTAGTTAACATGACTATATATTTTTTCAAATTATTTTTCCTTTTACTCTATAACATTGTTGAGCTGCTTGGTTTAGTAGTACTTGCCCATAAAATGAAAATGTTCAGTATTTTAACAATGAAACCATGATAGAAATATTGAATCAACTATTGAACAAACTACTGATAGAATGATGTTTTTCTCTCCTTCATAGATGTTAATGGAATTAACATTGAAAACTCCAACGGTCACACACAGATTTTCTCACATTAACCCATTTCTTCTCTCTGTAAAACAATCTCTTAATAATATTGTATTTACTTCTATAGGCCTGTGACCTCCATTTTTCAATGATAAATGTGCAGGAGCTTTGATTTTTACTGTGGGAAACCCAAGTTATTCTGTGATTGCTGAAACATCAAGAAACAACATCTCCTACATATTTTTCAGATGGCTTAAAAGGAAATCTTATATTTAAAAACTTGACAAAAAAACTATTGGTCTAGCATTTGCCACACAATCCAACGATGCATGCTTGAGTGACTCAGAGTGAGGAAATGTGTAACGATTTAAGAGAAAGAAGGAATTGAATCAATGTCCAGAAGGTAAAGCAGAAATTATATTTATAATTAACATATTAAATTATGAATTCTTATAAATTCTGTAAGAAATGTAACACTTTGTACTAGGAACTGAAGGACAGATTCACTGAAATGAAGGAAGTCTTACTTAGGAAGCTCAGCAAATGTCAGCTTTATAAAGAAAAGAACTTGAAAATCCATTTCTACAAATACCTGATTTCTAAATAGAACTCTTTTTTGTAGGGAAGGCATTGCAATGTCTTCCTCATGCTTTTAGCAGGTGTCCTGCATACAAGAGGTGGGTTGAGATGGGTGGGTTAAAAATTACTAAAAATCTAGTTCCAATATGGAGTAATGTCCTCATGGTGGAAACTGTGTTTGAATAAACACCAGTTTGGATGGCAGATTATATAAACAAGATAGCTCACCCTTTTCCAAACTGGAGAAGTGAAATAGTTGTCATATTGATCTAGAGAAGGCAATAAAATACCCAGATTCTCTTTCTGAGTAAGGTAATATCACATTTAAAATACTTTAAGTATCTCTCCTTATTAAAATATGCAAGGCCGTTAAGACCTAGTTGGTATGGCTGGAACCGTTTCCCCAGTTCCAGTGTATCACATGATATCTTTAAAAATAAATGAACCTCTCTGACTTTAATACCTTTAGGCATAAAACTTAAGTTTGGAAAGGTCCCCAAGTGATCATCGAGCTCAGCTCCCTGAACTAATCAGGATCAGATTTTTATATGCATTCCCTGACAGAAAAGATTATATTCTTTTGTATCCCATTTCCTTACTTTTGGGAAAAAACAGAAAAAAAAAAAAAAAGGGAAAAAACAGGAAGGCGAGTAATAAGAAGAATAATAAACATTACACCTAGCTCTAAACAGTAATTCAATCAGAATCAATAAATGTGCTTAATTAAAAGGATATGTTCAAAGCCAGGCTGAATGGAGCTCTGAGCAACCTGGTCTAGTGAAAGGTGTCCCTGCCCATGGCAATGGGGTTGGAATTAAATGATCTTTAAGGTCCTTTCCAACCCAAACCATTCTACGATTCTAAGAAAAAGTCAGAATGTGGAAAATATACATGATCCACTTTAACTTTTTCCCAGAGTTCTACTAGCTTAAGTTCAGGAATTTTCATATATATATAATAAATAAATATGCCTGCAACATCCTCCAGATACATATTCTTATCTTTTATAAAAAAAAAAAAAAAGTGGGTGGTTTTCTGGACCTGACATATCAATTTCATCTGTTATCCTTTAGTTCGTGTGCATTAAGACAGTAAACTCTTTCCCTATAGATTTTTGCCAAACCACTTATGATTTGCAAAATTTTAGCTTATTGTCCTTATTTTTCTCTTTACAGCTCATGAATCCCAGGTTATCTATCATTCCCTCATTCCCAGTATGGAAGACATACTATAACTTTGGTCATCATATTTTGTAAAGGTTTTTGATGCAGTCAGTACTGCAGGGTTGATCGCTATTTGAAAAAAAAAAAAAAAAAAAGATATGAAGAAATAAATAATTCTGTCTTCAGGGCAGGATTCTCATAATCTTCACTGAATAAGTCTGGGTACAGACTATTAAACAAGACCAAGGCTAAAAGAGGGAAAACTTCTTATTAACAAGAACTGTGTGCTCCTAGACTGAATGAGGCAGGGATTTGGAGGACAGAAAAAGTATATCCTCTTGTCATAGACCTAAAAAATGTAATATGGCATTGACAAAAAGGGATACAGACAATCTTGATTTTGGTATTTCTATGCTTCAGTGTGTTTGCCATTATGAGCTAAATAATAGTCTGTAAACCTATTTTCTCACTATATGTAGAAGACTAAGAGACAATAGAATGCTGCAATTCTGACATAAACAGAAAGAAACACAGATGAGCAGTGAATTCCACCTGATGGTATTGCAGAACAATTGCCCTTTATAGCAGACCTCCAGAGAGTAATATCTATTTATTGCAGATTATGTTATTATTTAGAGGATGGCAAGAACAGATTTTTTTTCACACTGACAATTCTCCTTTTGTTCCTTTTTCTCACCCCATTACTTATACATTTCAGTATAAGAGCAACAGATAGGAGAGCCAGGAGTAAAGGATGAGGATGATATGTCTGTTTTTGGATGGAGAAGTGCCACCAGAGGTAAAGAAATGTCAGAGGTAAAGAACTGTCAGAGGTATGTGTTAAAAGCTGTTTTCAGGCCTCAAATGTAGGCATAGACAGTATGAGAATGTCTTCTGAAAGAAAAATATATTCTTAAAACTATATTAGAGGTGAATAGGAAAATAAAGCAATAACTGAAGGGCAGGTATGTCTGCAGTTCCTAAGTTTCATAATACCAGGATTTTCAGGTAGATTTTCAAAATTGGTTCTCATCATTTAATTTTTACTTTCACATAATTTTTTTCCAGATTTTACTAATATGTATTGACATTTTGATAATGAAATAGTATACAAGTTATTACACAGATTATATTTTAAAGGCTTCTAGAAGAAATTAATCACAGTGATTCCCTGTACCAACAAATCACTTAAAAAAAGGCCAAATCATATACTTCTTCCTTCTTAAGAAAATTAGATTTTTTCAAAGGCACTTTTTTTTTTTTCTCATTTATTCTGGCCAGGACTAAAGTGGAATTTTTCTAATATTTCATTTCTCTGCACTTTTTGCTGTAGCAGTTTTGCTCCTTTGTGCCTCCCTCCTTCCTTGAAGGAATGAAGCTGCAGATCTGAATCCACAACTTTGTGGAGTTATTTTGCAGTTAGAATAAACAAGTGTCCTTTTTTGCCTGGTTGATTGGTTGGGGTTTTTTTTGCTTCAGAAAAGAGGTTGGAGACTTTTAGGATACTATGGAATTTTTGGAGCAATTTTATATCATATGAATGATGAGGAATTCCAGACGGATTTCAGAAAAATTGAGTAAACACAAAGTGGCACAGAAGCTTTTCCATGGATAAAGTAACATATTAAGGAAAATATATTTATGTCTCAGGAGAGATATCCTGAAGACAATTGTTCACATCTCCATTTCTGTGAACATCATAATTTCTTTGATATATAAATAAGGTTATTTATCAAATACGACTGTATTAAAATTTTTATATCTTACTGTCCTTTATGTCTGTGAAGGAAGAAAATACCAATGGGTTTAAAAATGGATGAGATTCATGGATAATAAGGACACAAAAAAGGAATCTGATACCTACCATCTGCTCCATCCAGTGATGACAGATGCCAGGAAATGAGCATAGAATCATAGAATGACTTGTATTGGAAGGGACTTTAGAGATCATCAAGTTCCAAACCCCCTGCCATAGACAGGTGCACCTTCCATTAGACCAGGTTCTCAGAGCCCCATCCAGCCTGGCCTTGAACATTTCCAGGAATGGGGTGTCCACAACATCTCTGGGCAATCAGTTTTTGTGCCTCATCAATCTCACAGTAAAGAACTTCTTCCTTATATCTAACCTAAACTTACTCTCTTTCAATTTGCAGCCATTCCCCCTTGTCCTGTCACTAAATGCTTTTGTAAGTAGGCTCTCTCCATCATTCCACTAGTCACACTTTAGGAAACGGAAGGTCTCGATTAGGGCACCGCAAGGCCTTCTATTTTCCAGGCTTAGCAATCCCAGCTCTCTCAGCCTTTCCTCCTGGGAGAGGCGCTCTGTCCCTCTAATCAACTTGGTCACCCCCTTGGGATTCTCTCCAACAGATCCACATCCTTCCTGTGTTGGGCACTGGAGTAACTGGATGCGGTTACTCCAGGCAGAGTCTCACAAGAGCAGAGCAGAGGGGTAGAATCCCCTCCCTGTGGGCCCTGCTGCCCACGCTGCTTTTGATGCAGCCCAGGACACAATTGTCTTTCTGGGCTGCAACAGCACATTGCTGGTTCCTGTCCAGCCTCTCATCCCCTAGCACCCCTCAGCTCCCCTTGGCAGGGCTGCTCTTGGTCCATTCATCCCCCAGCCTGGATTGATACTGGGAGCCACCCTGACCCAGGTGCAGCACCCTGCATTTGGTCCTGTTAAACCTCATGAGATTCCCATAGGCCCATTTCTCAAGCTTGTCCCGGTCCCTCTGGAAGTCAACCTGTCCTTCAGGTGTGGCAACAGCACCAGTCAGCTTGGTCCTAACTTTTCTAATCCTTCTAACTAACTTTTCTAATCCCCTAACTCAAGGGGGAGTTTTGATAAAATGTTTTTTAAAGCCAATTAAACCATCTCCACGGTTCTATGAACACAGTTTAATCTAAAGCATTAGAATGGGTGGGATAATGTAAAATTATAAGTCGTGAAGTACAATGAGGCAAAATACAGTCCCAAAACTGTATTCAGACATAGTTCTACTGTCTGACTCTTTAAGAAAACACTATTTTTTTCTGGAATTACTTAAATTATTTTGAAGTAGGCATCTGGTAAAGAGAGAGCTCGCTGTACTCTATTCCTAACCAAATACATAACACATAACATGTAAATATATCATAACAATGTGTCAATAAGTAATAATAGCAGATACTACTAAAGGACAAACACATGTATGGATATAATGTCTGCAACATCAAGAATATGGTGAAGAACAACAGAAAATTACATTTTTTTCTTTCCTAAAAGCAGCTATTAAAAAACTTCATCTTTCTGTGTTTCATGAAGACAGGAAAGCTACATTTGCAACCATCCATGAAAACACAAGTGTCGTCTGTAAACAGAGTATCTAAAAGTATCTTCTGACTGAGGAGGATATTGGGAAGTAAGCAGAAGCTATAGTGTAATTTAAATTTAGCTGTCTTATCTGAAATATTATATAGTCTTGCATCTAGGTCTCCCTAGAAACCTAGATTTTCCTAACTATGCTTCTGGCACCTCAATTTACTGAGTGTTTTAAAACTGAAATAATTTTTTTTTCTTTTTTTAAATTTTCTTCCAATCTGAAAATTAGTCTGTAATGGTTGTCAGATGTGAGACAAAAAATACAAAGTAGAAATAGCGGAAACAGGGCCAGTCAAGCATATATAATTCTATAATTATTTCTTTACTTTTTTTGAAAAACCAGAGATACAGATGAAATGATACGGTTTTTTGCAAGTTTCATTAAATGCAATTTTCAGACTCCTTTCTGACATCCTTTGTAAGCTCTTTTTTTGACTACTATTCAACAATGTTTTCTATCAAATCAATATTTTTCATAGTTTGGGCTGGTCTTTACTGAATGTGTAAAAAATTGCCTGAATGCTATTTTTCTACAATGGTTGCTGATTTATAAGGTATTCATATCAGTGATGATAAGAGATGGCATGTTTGAAAGTTAACAGGAACATGTCCATTCACCTGGAAGAGAGACAGAAAACCCCCTAGGACACAGTATCAAAATTATTGAGAATATTGTCAACATTCACTTCAGTTGAATGTAAAAGGCTGAAATTTCTGTGCTGTGCCAGGGAGATGTTACCAGAAGATCCTCAAACAAAACACATTACCTTACACAGAGCTGAGTTAGGTTTTGTTTGAGTCATTTTAACACCACAGATTTATAACCAATTTGTAACACACTGTGTAGACAGTGAGATTGGAAAATATTGCCCTCAGTAGGGCTATGAAAATATTTTATCACTCCTTATACAATCCCACATTCAACATGTAGCTATTGTTTTTAGTTACAGAAACCAAGGTATGGTGTCCACAAAATTACTAATGAGGAAAAGCCATTCTTGCATGAAAATATCACAATTTTTTAAATTACAAAAGGGGAGAAAAAAGTAATTGAATATCTGTTGTAAAAATACTTTTGTTACTGTTCTGATTTAAAATTCTTAAGCATTAATCAGAATGTTTAAAGCCCCTGCTGTTACTCTTTATTCAGTTTGACAACCACCCTCATGCGTCTGCTTACAGTGGTAAATGCACAAACAGAAGCTCAACTTTTCTTTCCAATTATCCAGGTTGTTGTTTGACAATGTCAAATCATGATTTATATTTTAAAAGTCAAAGACTGGTGTAGTGTTTCAAGGAGTTATATAAATTCTACCTCGGCCTTAAGGAAAGTATCCAGGAATCTGTGGGAGGATGGACGTTTTCTTTATCAATTCCAACCACTTCCCTATTCTTTACATTTAAGTTTTTGGCAGAGGGAGTGGATGCCAAGAATCCTACAGAAAACAGCGCTGTACTGTGTGCATTATTGCCTGTGTTTATCAGAAGATCACAAGCAAATCCCACCAGCCATAACAGTTATAATGATCTTTGTTGTGTCTCCTGTATCCTAGCTAGTTCACAGTCCCAACACTATACACATTTGCAGAAAAATTATTGTACTTTGAAACATGCTAATACAAATATTTTGAACATATCTATGGTTTACCTTCTTTAATTCTATTAAAGTAAAAATGAATTCGTTTTCAAAAGTGGAAGTGAGCTTTTCAAGTATGTAAAAGTTATTTCAAATATATATTTATTATACAGGTGTCTACAAAGAGAGAGGGCAAAAATCCTTCCAAATGTGATTGGGAAATGAAATAGACACTTTCCTTTGTATCACTGGTTTAAAATCTGGATATCTAGAAAGTCTCCAAGTCTATAATCTCTGTTTAGCAGCCCCTCCTACTGTTACAGGTTGAACATTATATCACTCTAGTGGCCTTTGTAATGTGCTCTGATTCTAATACCAAAGCAAATACTCTAAGAAATGAAATTGTATTATAATCTTTTTAGGTGTAATCTGAATCTTTTAATCCTTTTAAGTGACAGAATGGGAACATACAATATACAAGGTGTTCTTGAGAGAGCAGAAATATTTGCAGCTGCATAAGAGCTTGGATTTTGATAGTAGCACAAAAAAGTGAAATTTTAATTACTTTAAGAGGAAGGAGCGAGAGATTTTTTGTGATCACAAAGAAAGAAAATTAAACTACAACCCATGGGGCTTGTGACTTAGTGTACAACAACAAGAAAAATACAAAGAAGAAGAGGCCAAAGATGTTTTACCATTTTTTATCCTCTACTTTTCATCTTTTTACCACCGGGTACCTGTCTTAGATGAAAGTTGAATCAAGTGGCAAATAAATTACTTAGAAATTTTACTTGGTGCATATACAGTGATACTAAGATCACATATATAAATCATATCATTAAAGTTCAAATAATGAAAAGGCAACAAGTCTGAGAAACTGAGAGAATAGAATTCTTTTATACTCGATTTGCACTGACAATTGTATTTTTATGTATCATGTAGAAAAGTGAATTTTTAAGAGAAAGCTGTATTACACATATTTGACATTTCTTTGTCACCTATCCTTTGTTTATCCAAACAACCTGCATAACTGAAAGGAATTATTATGTTATGAATACAAAAGACATCTTAAACAAGTTCTGAAATTTTTTTTTGGTGGCTAACACAGCAATCAGAAAGGTTTATATATCTAAGCTCTTTTTATTGAAACTATTCATGGAAATAATTTTGGAAATATCTCAGTGAAAGTTTGAAATATCATGGGCAAACAGTGAAGCAGGTCTTGGCAGCCAATGATCCTGTCCAAAGTGCAGACTGTCCTCTTCTTCACATGGGAGGCAGGTCTGCAGGAGCTATCTACTCTGGCAAATCACAGGATGTAGATCACTGCTTCCAGTTAAATACTGGCCTAACTGTTACCGGCACTTTAGTTAAAGACATAGGTTTAAAACATGAACATTTTCCTTAATCTTCTTACTTTGTTTTTGAGCAAAACATTATGCAATTTAAAAGTATTTTCAAAGATATAACTCTGGCAAAACAGGCTGTGAATTTCCATTTTGTTTTTCGAAAAGATCAGGGTTACTTATTTAGTAAGTAACTTGGTCATGGTTTCCTATATGTCTCATACTTTTCCAAAAGGGGAAATATGAGGCACTATGACCAACTGTTCATTGAATTCTGATTTTAAATTTTGAATTGTAGTTCTCATCTTAGCATTAAGGTCCACAGCCAAAAACCTAGATGGCAAGTTGCTGCGTAGCACTTAGTATTCACTTTTTATAGTAATCGAGTTAGTTGTGTATAAATGTTGTTTTCATGAGTTTTCAAATTAAGTTAGACTTTGTTACTATCACTCTACATGTCTTTCCACATCAGCTTAAAATGAAATTTCATCCAAAAATGCATTCATATTTTTTGTATAAGATTCACTGAAAAATCTCTGACCATAAAACACTATGTTCATTGGTTTCACATCAGTTCTATGATTTAGATAAAAATTTTTTGAGAAAGTCCTTATGAATGAGCTTTTATTGTTACCAGTATGTTCTTATTTCAAAGTAAATCATGAATCTACTATGAGAAAAACAAATTTTTTAAATTAAAAAATCCCCCTTAAAAATGGTCCATCTTTTAAATGTAGCAAAGTATTACAGTAAGAGATTAACTATTCTGAAGAAACCTTTATATCTGACTTTCCAGCAGAGGAATTCAAACTTCAATTCTAATTAACACCTCCACCTCTGTCAAGGCTGTTTATCAGTAATAATATGGAGCCAATCTCTCTAAACAGGGTAATGTTTGATGCACTTTACTGGCATCTCTTTGTAATTTTTTTATTTTACACATGTAAATACCTGTGTAAAAAATACACATGTACTTTTTAATCAGGAACAGTATCTTCATGTTTAATTGATGCCTACAAAAAATTGCATCAGAATTCCTCATGCCCATAGCAGTTTCTAAGTATTTTGGTTCTATATTGAAAAAAACATTTTTCAAACGACGTGAAACTCCTTTATTTTTTTGGTCAACAAAGCTCTCAGATTTAATTTCTGCTGATAGAATGGCACGACTGCTAGTAATAGTAGTTGTTATGGCCATTGCCTAAAGCCAGCCCTCAGAGAGCATATGGCATATATTTCCAGACTTGTTTTGGTTGTATGACAGTCTGGATCCTAAATGAGGCACCCTGCTTTAATAAAGATGATTTACATGTGCTCTACAGCATGTGTCTCCATGCTTCCCACTCTGTGTTTGCAGGCTTGGCTTTCAACGCCTCTGTTCTTCTGGTCCCGAGTTTTTCAAGAACAAAGCCTGCTAATCACACCAGATTGTCATTAATTATGTAATAAGAACAAACAACTACCAAAAATTAGGATAAAACCAAAAAATTTGCTTGAATTCATATACCATTTGAACACTTGTTTTCAAGGGAGGAAAGCAGTTGTATTTACTCTATTGTTCTACTAATGCTTGCTTTGTTACCTTACAGTATAAAATGAAGTAATTGAATATGAGCTATTTTCAGATGTCTTTTTAAGAGTTAAAATGTAATGTAAGAATTTTTTATCAGTCCATCAAACAGTAAATTGACTTGATGGGCATGAAAGAAGCCAGCTTGTTGCTAATATAGGACTTTCTTCATCAACTCTTTGACCTACTTTGGAATTTTTAAAGCTGTTTCAACAGACATTTCAAATATTATTCACTATACAGAAGTTTAATTCCCCTATTCTCTACAGCTTGTTTGATCAATAAAATGATGCAAATTACTCCTAACAAATTGCAAATAATTCCCAATAAATGATTCTTCTAAGCTTTACTCTCCATTATATCAAAGAGCTTCTTATTTTCTTTTTCATTTATGGTTCTTTCACAATCCAATTTGTTTAATACTCAAAAGTCAAATCGATTTTTACTAATTTACTTTTTTTTTGTCAATTGCATTTGATACACTACATTAAATAGTCTGCTTTCAATAATCTATAGTCTCCTAACCCTACTACAATATTGATCTTATGCGGCAGTTCATTGCAGAAAATCTCACAGTTAAGATTTGTACTTTCTCACATTAGGAGGTCTGGGGGCCAAATTTGAAATCTATATAATTAATTGATTCACACAGAAATAAGAACACAAATTTAAAATAATCAATATAAGAGTTGGTAGACATTTTTTTTGTTTAAAGTCAGCATCTTTGCATTTTAATTGGTTCTCTAAGTTACAAATCCTTGATGGTATCATAGTTATACAATTAAAGTGACAATACATTGATACTGTAATAATAAATAATACAATTATTATGTATTTCAGCATTATAGGCAGGAAAAGTCATTGAATTCCTCCTCCAAGATCAGAAAAATCTCTGCCTAACTTTGCTGTGTTACTGGTAGTGTATGAACTTACATGGCTTCACTAGAAGAAGAAAGTCTTTAGGGTGATTAAGGAATAAGAAATCTGCTTCTGTGATTGAGGGAATATTGTAATTTTTCTGGGTCTACAGATAAGCTTTTTCTACTGGAAGGTAGTCTCATTCCATTTCTTCTTGTGAACAGACATGCAACATTTGTTCAGAATTCCAGTACCGCTCTGTTAGAACTCTTTTGGAATATCGCTGGCAAACACTGATATTCTCAGAGTGGACTGGATTGAGAAATGTAGCTTCATGTGTAAATTTTTTCCATGTATAAATAATATATTGATTTATTGGAGAAACATTACTTTTACTGAGCAGAAAATTTTAATTTAAAAAAATGTAACTAGTTTAGGAAAGACTCGGATCATATAAGAATTACACAGAAAAATTGCAGATCTGCAAATAGCAGTTTGCAAAGGTACAATTTTGTCTGATTATATTAGTAGAATTTGTTTCTCCCAAATTGTTATATTGGATTGCTAACCCAGTTTGTTGAAGAACACTCTAGTATCCATTATCCTTAAATCCTGAATTGTTCTACTCTGTGGTGTATGGGGAGTCTAATGTTACTGCAATTGACTTTTTTATCCTGTAACAACACTGAGAATCAGGTAACTATTAAAGATTAATTTATACACTACAATCCAAATATTGTTATGAAGTTTAGAAATGTAACAGAATGAAATTAAACCCTGCTTATTACTACAGGAAGTTACATTAACTCCCAAGAGGTTTTCTTTCTTATTCAACTCAAATTCTTCCAGAAATCTTATACAGATTCTGTAGCTGGAATGTAATTCTTTGGCAAGACTGTTTTCTTGACTTTTACTTCCATGGACAAGAATGAAAATTCCCCTTTCTGCTAAGCATTGCATTTAGTTTAAAACCTTTTGTCAAGGGTTTTCCTAATATAGAGACACACTATTCAAACAAGTTCCAATATTTAGTGCATAAAACTATTCAACGCACAGATACATGATTTTAGAGAAAACCTTGCAACGAAAGTCTTCATAACACATGAATTTTTATATTGTAGAAGTACATTTAGAAGACAAATGCAGATTAGCCTAAGAAATTACACTAACCAGGAAGGCCTCCAGGACAGTTACTAAATCTTAATCCAACATCTGAAAAATCTTGCAATATTCTGACTAACCTCATAATGATTAAAAGCCCAAACTTCCTGTGAAATCAGGACTTATGCCTCTAATTCTAGAATCTGTGTGTGCTGCAGTAAACAGAACTATAAAAGAATTTCCCAAGTTTACAACTGCAATGACATAATGTAGATAGCTGGAAAGCTATATTCATTTATATTCCAATACTAGAGATGTTTAGGATTTTTCTAGAAACCAGAAATAAAAGGAATTCAGGGTGTTTTGTTTCTTTTTATGCTAGTGAATTGATGTTTAGAGAAATAGGGAGCAGAAGAATGGTTGTATGTTAAATTTTGTAGGGGAAAATATCAACTCCAGACAAATGGTGCAAAGCAACTTTCTAGATATTGATGCTGTACCAGCCATGCTCTATGCATTTGAAAAATCTCAACAAATCTACAAAAAAGGTAATTGTTTCAAACTGCATGCTATTCCAAGGCAAGTGTGATCTACAGTAAATTATGACATATTTTTGTCAGGATGTAGGAGAAACTCTGTTGTTTAAGTATCTCTGGTCTACATAGCTTTCCTCTCTTACCTTACAAACCATGAGACAGGGTTGGAAGTAAAATGTCTCGTGGAAGCAGTGCCGAGGAGATAGTTTTTGCATGAAGAAGCCAGTAGAAAAGGCCTCACAAAGCTCTAGGATCTCTATTTGCTTTCATAGTGTGTCTTGTTTAAGTTTAGAGTCACTGAATTACAGATACTGGCATTCTTTAAAGTTTTGCTGGAAAAAAAAGCTTTATCATTATTGAAGGATGTGGCTTAAGCTCAATGAGTCATCTCACTTCTGTAAAGCATTACTATTAAATGTGTCATAAAGGTAATTATTCTGTGTTACTCTCTTCAAAGTTTTGTCACTCTTAGTATTGATAGCTAAGAGCATGCTTTGGGACAATAAATTATCCTCCAAGAACAATATCAAACAATATGAGCCACTCAAAATTATTTAAGCAACAAAAAGTCATCTACATGAGGAAATAATCCCATTCTTAAAACAGATTTGTGAATTATTAGAATATATGGAGACAAACGAATGAATTCATCATTCCTTCTCTGTTATTTTAATAATTCTGCTATTTGAATCTGATATTTTAAGAATTTAATTTTCATAATATAACTTTGCATAATAATACTTTGCATTATAAAATGTTTATTCAATGTTCAAAGGTTCCAATTATAAAAGGCTTAAATGTAATATGAACTTGCGCTACCATGACTGTACAAGTATGTGACACTTGGTAAAAGATATGAAACTGCAAAACATCATCAGATACATCTCTTTAAAATGTCGCTGAAATTGTAGGACCAGAAGAATTTTTTGCAAAAGAAACACATTCTTGTTTGTTCTGGGAGAAAAAAAAAAAGAGTAATGAGGTAGTTCAGTGGCAATTTACGGCTTCAGCAGTCTCTGAATTCATCCTTCAAGAGTCCTAATGGCAAATATTTGCCCATTGAAAAGTAATTATGAATCTGATTGCACCTCTGTGCATCATTGTATAGATCTATTGCAAAACCAAAATACCTTGTTCCCAGCTTTTCCTGCAAGCCACTTAGCATCCGGAAGCAAAGATAAGGATGAACTGTTGCTAGCAGAGCATTGTATTCTGCAGGCATAAATTTTCCATGAACTGCATTATCAAAATACTGGGTAACAGAACCTTTACTTGGCTGAAGTCAATGTCAAAATTCACTAGGATAAGAATTTCACAAGAGCAGAGATTTCAACTGTTATGGTTCCTGAAAAATAAAAAAAAAACTTTTAATGGCTTTTAGTTGTTTCACACTGACATTAATGCTATGCAAACTGAAGTTGGGCAAAGTGCATTTATTTATTTATTTATTTATTTATCTGTTGAGGGTAAAAAAAAAATCTCTCTGCGTGATCGTTAGAGGGGATGGGGACTGCTCTGCTTATACAGGAAAAATGGGGAACTTTGTGGGAGGATGTGTTCATAAGCATTTACAGGATAGTAGACAATGTCATTCCTAAAATAAGTCTGAATAGCTGTGAATAACTCAAGTTGTCTTTAATATCTATAATAAACCATAGGGATACAAATATACAACCTGCTTGACTGTGAGCATGCATTCATATTACAAGGGTGTAAATGAAGAATTAATCAGATCCTTAGGACCAACAAAAGAAATTTTAGGCAATGTATGAAGTGAGACACAAGAAGGATTTAATGCAGGGTTGTTTTTTTTTCCTGCTATATTTTTTAATGTAATTAAAAATGTTTTTGTACAATACAATACCTATCAAACCTGCTATTAGATAACTTTGAAAACAAGTTACTGACTACTTTTATAAATATGAAAGTGCCCGAAAAGTGTCATTATTTTAAAATTTAATATATAGGGCCCCTAAGAAGGAACAAATGCTATGCCCACGAATGTTATAAAGGTTCTGCAGTGACCTCATTGCAGTCTATTTCCTTGAGTGATCAGCCCATTAGCAGGTGGCAGGTGCTGATCTCGTCTCTCTGGTGACCAGGGACAGGTTATGAGGAAATGGAATGAACTTTGTCAGAGGATGTTCAATTTCTGCATTAGGCAAAAATTTTTTCACTGAGATGGTGGTGGGTCACTGGAAGAGGCTATCCAAGGAAGTGGTCATGGCACCAGGCCTGACAGAGTTGAAGGAGAATCTGGACAATCCTCTTAGTCATATGGTTTTAGGCAGAGCAGGGATTTGGACTTGATCTTTATGCGTCCCTTTCAACTTGAGATATTCTATGATTCTATGATTCCATGCCATGTAGGGTATGATGCTTATTCAAGATTGTTAAGGAACTATATCCTATTGCATGAAGTTTTTTGGTTTGATTTTCCATATTATACTTGAAAATGTAATATGGAAAATGCAATTTGGAATATGTAAAACTACCATCTCTGGAAGTATGCAAAAGACATGTGGATGTGGTACTTGGGGATATAGTTTTATGGTGAACATGGTGATGCTAGCTAAATAGTTAGATTTAAGGATCTTAGAGTCTTTTCCAACCTTAACAATTCTACAATTCTATATAATTATACAGAACTGTGTTATCTCACCAAAAGAGTGAAAAATAATTTCTGACTTTGTAATGATTAAGTGATACCAGTATCTATTTATCAGGGCATAGTCACAGATGCTAAGTTTGTGTCTATAGAGTGTATCTACAGTCCCTCCTGTGTATTATTAGTAAGCCTAAGATTTTTAACTAGCTTGAAAAAAAATAATTCCACTAGACATCTGTGGCCTTAGCCAGAATGAAACCAAGTCAGAAATGATATCTGTCTGGAATTACTATTTTTTTTAGGAAATAGTTTGCAGTTTTGTAGCAGTTATTAACAGAATTTATGGTTGAATTCATCTGACCTAGCATAAAGGTTGACACAATTTCATTATGCAATTTGCTTTTAAAGATAACAGAATACTACAGGTGTGGCTGGTGAGGCAGTTTAGCATACCGTACTATATGTATCCAAAAGAGGTTAAATGAGTCATAAGTTAAAAACAGTGATTAATTATGAAAAGTTCCTGGTTAGTTAGCTGCGATGTTACTTTAATAGATGTTTAAATCTAAGTGAGATTAATCTCCTGTCCCTTTGGTCTGTTTTACTTTAAATCTTAATCACATTATTAACTTTTCTTTGTATGTGTTTCTACAAGAAAAACAACGCAAAGATTCTGTGAATATTTCAGAACATCAATAGTACTGAAATGTCTTCTGCCCAGGCATTTTTTTACTAAAAAAAAAACCAACAAAAAAACACACAAAAAAAAATTAACCTGATTGAGGAAGCCCAGATAATGTATGGAAATTCTGCTTTATCACTTGTCAAAAAATGCCTTTCAGAAGCAGAAGATGTTAAAGAATAAGAAATGCATACCAGGAGAAAGATTTTATGTAAAGTCCCTTCTTAAGTACATGCATCAGTTTCTCATTTATAACTCCAGGGCCTCTACTGCAAGAGCATTTCTAATTCATTCCCATTTGTGGAATCCTTGTTTTTTCTGCTTCCTCAAAATGCAATGTTATCTAATGTTATTTCATGCTGAGATGAAACACTGACTGTATCAGTAAGGATAACTGCTGAGAAAGAAGAACAAAAGAATTGTATACATCTAATAGTCTAACATCGTCACTGAGGATATGCTGAGGTAGTAAATATGCATCATCTGTCCCTAATGAATTATCTCATGCAGTATTGGTTCCAGCAAATTGTTGCATATGGAAAGATGCTAAGACTGTGCAAAAACTTTTATCAGTAAAGTAGACCTGGAAATATATATTCTGACTGGCAAAAAAAAACCTTACAGAAAACAAACTCAAACTTTTGTTGAGTTAGTTTTTGCTTGAGTTTGAAATATGTTCTTGGTTCCAGCTATTGGGGAATCAGCCTTCTGATCTTACCAGCAGCTGGTTAATATTTTATATGCTTTCCTGGTCTAGGCCAGAAGAAAACTAAATTACACTGAAGATGCAGATGAGTTTTTTGTGCATCACAGATGCACATAACCCATTGACAAGGTCATTCAACCTAGACTTTAACTTCATGACCATGACAGTCATGTGGGAATCTTTCTTATCCAAATGTTAGAGTATTTTAGAAGTGATAATATTTGAAGCGTGAATGGATGCCCTGTATCATATTTTAAAATTAGCCTATGGAAACAATATCTTCTCTGACTTTATATCTATATTGTATGAAGAAAGCTGTACTAAAAGAAGTGTTTCTGCACTGGAGCCTTGCAGAGGATGAGACAAAGTGAGAACAAATTTCCATAAACTTCTGATAATTCAGAAAAGTGTCACAAATATATTGTGAATAGGACACCAGGAAAAGGTTCATCGTTCTGCCGTTCTCTTGAAGAGACAGAAGTGGTTGGAAAATAGCCCAGCAGAAAAGAACCTGGGGTTGTTGGTTGACAGGTACTGAACATGAGCCACCGCTGTTGGCTAAGAAGGCCAATGGCATCCTGGTCTTCATCCTATCAGAAAGTGCGGCCAGCAGGACCAGGGTAGTGACCAGGACCAGGGCAGTGACCAGGACCCTGTACTCAGCACTGGTGGGGCTGCACCACAAGTCCTGTCTCCAGTTCTGGGCCCCTCACTCCAAAAAAGTCATTGGGGTTCTGGAGCTAGTCCAGAGAAGAACCATGGAGCTGGAGCTGGGGAAAAGGAGGCTCAGGCTTTTATTGCTGTCTAAAAATACCTGCAAGGTATTTGGGTGGAAGTCGGACTCTTCTCCCAGGTCACCAGGATAGGACAAGAAGAAATGGCTTCAAGCTGTGGCAGTGCAGGTTCAGACTGAACAACAAAAAATTTTTTTCACTGAAAGGGTGGTTAAGCATTGAAATGGACTACCCAGGGATATGTTGGAATAACAATCCCTGGAAGTGTTCAAGAAACAACCAGATGTGTTACTTAGTAGAGAACTACACTTTGAAAATAAGTTTATTTTTATTTGAGGATGTTTATGTTTTTAATTTTAGTTATTAAAACCTGCTATGAATATTTTCTGATACAATTCTCTGTGTGATCTTCAAGTCATTATGTATTTCTACATTAGAGTTTTCTCTTCCTATATGGCAAATAGTGCAAACAAAAAAGTAAAGAAACCAAACAAAAGGGAGGTTTAAATTTACAAACTAGCAGTCAAATCCATCAAGTGAAGTAGAATGCAGAGCTAAGAAATACATCTTGAAACAAACAATAGGATTTAAAGAAAGAACTTTAGCTGAGCTGTTAAGTAAGTATGGCTCCTGCAAAACTCTTCACATGAGAGCACACTATTAAAATGTATGGTTGATAGGAGGTTGTAAAATACACCATTCTTGTGTTTGTCTTATGTTGGATATGGCAGAGTGAAAAATCTGCCTTTGGGATAGATTTTTAAAACAATAATTCTGTAATGAGTGATGCTATCTTTATCTACTGCACAACAAGCAAACACCAACAGTAGCTGGTGTTTAGCTATAGGGGAAAACTGAAGTTGGAAGAATGTGCATTGTCTTAATTGTATATCAATCTTCTTAGACATTTATTTCCCCCTATTTCTTACACTAAGAAAATAGCTTAAGTTTTAGCAACACTGTCCCACTTTTCACTCAAATCATTTGTAAAGACAATAGATGAAACAAAAGAAATGGTAACCTTTTTAAAACCCTGAAAATTATCCTGCCTTTATTTTTTTTTTTTATCTGAAAGGTGCTCTTTCTGTCTGGAGATCTATTATCTCTCAGCCAGAAAGGTCACAGGTGAATGGCGCAAGAGGCTTGCTCATCCTCCAGGCAATGAACATATTACCTGTCTTTGTCCTTTAGACTCTACACAGCAGAAAACAGATTACTAAATTGTTTTAAAATGAAATATTTTTCTTGATTAACTTCTTGATTATTTTGGTCATTCAGTGTAACTGATCATACATTCTATCAGTATATCCTAGCGGAAACTCACAAAGAACTGCAGAGTCACAGGATATAGTGGTATGATGTATGCACTAAATTTAAAATAATGGCTGGAAGTTTTCAGCTTCCAGTTACAGAGATTTTTGAAATCAATTAATAAGGTTTTTTCCAGACGGGTACATGAGGTAACTATCTATTTCAGGGTGAACAAAACTATGAATCAACCTCTTCTCTCTACCTGAACAAGTATAAAAAAAAAAAAAAAAAAAACCCTTTAGGATCATTATTTCAAAAGTAAGTAGATGTAGTCAGAATTTGTATAGTCCCAGTGCTCTCATAGTCTTATGAAAAGAGTTGTTTGGAGTCATCAAAGATATATTTAAGCAGTTCAATCGCTTATGTGAAGACTGTTAACTTTGTTTTGTTTTGCTTAATAGAACTTTAGTGGCAAAAAATGAATTAAACCTAACTATGTTCTTCAGAATTAAATAAAAGAAACATGTTTCATTAACCAAAAAAACAAACAAACAAACAAAAAAAACCCAAACAAAAACCAACCAACCAAAAAAACAACAAAAAACCAAACCAAACAAAAAAAACAAATTAAAAAACCCAAACAACAACCAAACAAATAATCCAACAACCAAATGAACAAAAAGTGATAGACTGAACTTCTGGTTCTGTAAATATGTATTTTTGATTAATGATATTCACCAATGTATATTTATCAGTGTGTGACAATGCCTGTTCATGGGATGATGTGTGCTCTTTGGCAGAGTAAGGCAAAGCTAGCACACACACCCTGCCCATACACTGTACAGCAGACAGCAATCTGTTCAATTTGACTTCACAGGACTTGAATTTTTTTCTTTAAATGCTCAAATTTGTGCAAGAAGTAGAGAAGCACATTTCTCTAAGTCAGCCAAAGAGGTAAATAAAACATCTTTATTTTAAAGCGGAAGCTTTAAAGTAAGGAAATATCAAATAGTTTCCTCCACATAACAGAAGCAATGCCTTCTATTACCTCAATTTCATGAGAAGGAAGTGTGAGAATCTGACAGAAAGGCAGTACTCTGATCATGTTACTAATGTACACTCTGATCATATTACCAGGATTGTAGTGTTCCCAACAAAACGTAGCAAGCTTTGTAGCCAATCCACAGCCAAAGCAAGTTGATGTCCTTGCTCTTCAGAGATTCTCGTGCTCAGCTTACAAAACCTCTTCCTTAAAGTTATCATCTGCATACCACATACTGAATGACAATACTCATAATCTGTTTCACCACCACGAGCCTCTAATATCACCCTGTACTGCACCATGCATCATCATGGTTAGGGTACTTCTGAAACACAAACCAGCCTATTGAGAGATTGTGTAGTTGACTGCATACTATTGTGCAGACATGCCCAGAAACTGAGTCCTAGTTCATGTTGTGAAGCACTGGAAAAAAATTTTTAGTGTTCCCACATTATGTATTCATGTAGAGCTGTCACAGCCATGTACTAATAGTTGACAATAATTATAATAGGGAAAGTAGTTAAAAATATCACTGTTATGTATTGATAGACACCTGAATTCAAATTGTCACTGTCTAAAAGCACTGCAACATAAGCTGATTTTATTTTTGTAACCTTAGGTATACTTAAATAAATATTGCTATGAACCCCAGAAATCTTTTGATTAGAATTAAATAATCTGTGATTTTATAAGAATGATTACTTAGTGGGTTTAGTTCCTTGATCATAAATATATATTGTAAGCATACATTATTTTTAAATGGTGAAATTCTCTCAGTAATGTATGTATGTATGTAATGTATGTAAAATATTGACAGTAAACAAATTCCATGAATATTTAGGATCAGATATGCTTTCATGCAATGGCTGAGAAATTTTTTTTTCTTTAATTTTTATAATGTATTGCAGACAGTTTTAGTAAAAACCCTTTGGGATAAAATGCAGTACAGCACTTAAATATAGATGCCAGTGTGCTGTGTTGTCAAAAGAAGGAGATGAAAGGTTCCTCTCATATATATCTATTCATAGGTCACTGCTTGTGCAAAATAAGGTCTGCATATATGTACCCTCTTTAATTAAGAGGGTTAAGTCTTATTCACCAGTAAGGAAGAGCACACACTTTATTATGGATTATAAATGTGTAAATATTATTAATTTTTTTAGTGTATTTACTAGGCAATGACACATAGACAATCTTTTAAAAACTATATTTTTTCCATATTCAAGTGTCACTGTGGCGGGAGTAGAGACAGCGTAGAGCATACACTGAGGCAGACAGAGAGTGAAGAAGAATTTATTGTTATGAATAACCCCTTTTATACATGCTATACGACTAATTGTGATTGGATAGTATTTAACCACCCCCCAAGGTGATTGGTTAGAACCTGTAGCACTCAGTTCCAAAACATAGATTAGAAAGAATGAGAAGAATTCAGCTTATCTTTATGTTTCACACAGAGTTCATGAGAAAGAGAAAGTTCTCAGGGCAGTACATCCACATTCAGGAATATTTTCTTCTTTTCTCTTTCATGTAAGTCTTATTTTAGGGTTCAGTGAATTTATAAGAGATTTTAGGCCTAAAATTACCTATAAATTATAGTCTGTCTTGTAGATCTGCTTTCCATGAGAGATTAGCTGCTCACAAAACTGATTCCTATCATCCATCTATCATTGGCTTCAATCTTCCCATGAGATAGACTAATTCATCACTATTATTTTGATGACATTCATCTCTATCTTCACTCTACTGATTCTACTGGGGCCAATATGCTTCTTGAGTATCCAGATTCATAAAATGTCTCAAAACCAGCATCTCCTGCATGGAACTTCTGTGAATTGATCCTAGTAGTTCCAATACCATTGCTCCTTGTAGGATACACAATCATCTGTAAGGTGTTCTTAAGCACTTAGCTACAGATACTGATGTGGGCTACAGTGTGAACTCATACAAAGTTCAATGAAATCAAATAACCAATGTATTTTGGGAAACAAATTTTCCTTAATTTTCCTTAGCTAAGTGAGGTCTAAGTTTGTTTAAATCCAAGCATTAAATTTCAAATAGATCTAACTATGATCATGTTTGCAAAAAAAAATTTGCTTGAATCTTGAAAGTAGTGTCATAGTCACAGTAAAACTTCATAGGAAATTTACCTTCCTATCTTTCTCCAGATCTATGCAGAAAATTAGTAAACTTCACTGAAAATCAAGAGTTCTGGCAACCTGAATTTTCATCAGAGTTTCTGTTTGTATCTATTTGTAAGATACATTACTGTTATTGTTGCTGTCATATTAATGCTGTAATTATGAAGCCTTGGCAATAACAACTTCTTTGTACACATCTGTCTGTGGCCTACCTATGCTGAATTTTTTAATACCTATATTGGATAGGCTAAAAACTGACAAAAAGTTGTAACTTAATTTTAGTAATACCATGCAACTTTTCTTTTGTGCTCATTTTTCCTATTGCAGTTTGACATTTTCTATCACAATAGGAAAAAAAATTATAGAGATGTAAAATGAGAATTCATTTTACATTTACACAAAATATTGCATATCTGAGACAGTATGCAAAAAATCAAGACATTTCTAGTTCACATCTCTTACTCTTTTTTTTCCAGAGGTATAAAACAAATTAGATATTACTGTATTACATAGCATAAGTCATTCACACTACAGACTTGTCTTATATTAAGGCCTTTACCACCTGTCACATTGGTTTTAAGCTTCCTAGTACTAACTCCTCATTGAGCTTTCACTTAAATGATACCTTATTTGAAAATCAGCTGCATAATACAAATGAATCTGTAGACTTTTAAGTCTCATTCTAATAATTAATAGGAGCAGCTCAAGGAGACTAAGCATGTTGAATTACTCTAGAACTTATTTATCTGATTGCTGTATATTATACTACAATTACATACATATAAAAGCAGCCAAAATTTTTTCAGCCTAAAGAAGAAAAAAATAACATTTAAACACACATGGTATATATATTTGTAGCTAGATTTTTTTTTTTTCTATTTAATAAGTAATTTGAGTTCTATTTACCTTTTACATGCATAAAATTTGTATCCTCTTTTATGTGCTTGACGTTTCAGGAAAGTCTTTTGACATAATCTGCTATTTTACATATTTCAGAAGCATATGGACTAATGGAAAGATTGAGCAGAAAACTGATTTTTTAATCTTAGTTTAGCTGCCAGGCAGGTAATTAAGATGAATACTCCCAGCTTGACCTCAGCACTGTCTTTGATAGTGGAAAGTGGGATCCTTAAACAAAGAAACAAGGATAGAAATAGAGAAAAGAATTTAGGATGTTTGCATATTTTCTGCTCAAGATCTTATTAGAAATCTGATGTTCATAAAGCGGGAGAAACTAGCCAGGTAAAAAGCAATCAAGTGCACACATGGCTCAGGCAATGCAGCACCATTATCTATACTATGAATCTTCCATGGAGTGTAAGTTTTCTAGAAATCTCCAGCTTTATTTTATTGTTAATGAAAGAATGTAATGAAGGTAGGAAAAACTGAAAACTGATCTTATATTCTCAGCTTTATATACCTTGTACACACTACTGAGGTACATATACAAAATGGTTTTTTGCTCTTGTATCGGATGATCTTACATTTTCTCATTACAACATGTATTTATATTCATCTCAGTAATCCATTGCAGAATAATTATGTGACACTTATGCCAGCAAACTCATTCCTGTAGCTTGTGTCCTGATAGAATAGAAATCAAAACCAAAATAAATGGTAGAGGGTTGCTTTTAGGTTAGCTTCTTCTGGAGAAAATATTCAGTAATCGTGCTCTTTTTCAAGTCGCTGAGAATTTGAGAAAAGTTCTTGATTTAGAAATGCAGGCAAAAAAGACACAGTAGTATGAAACTCTTACAGAGTTACACATATATTCAAAGAATAAAAAACATTAACAACACTATTTAGAAACATTTTTGTTTTAGCAATATTCATTTAATATGCAGTATACCAGGTATCCAAATGTGTCCGCCAAAGAATGTGATTTATGTTGCTTCTTAAAGGTTTTTATGTTAAAGGTCTATTTTTATATCTCTTTTTAATATCTTTTTATTTTTAAAAATTTGAATAGATTTAATTTATTGGAAGTGTGGGGGTTTTAATGATTTATAGACTTTAAGCACTTACCTATACTTACCATAGATACCAGCATCACTACTTGTGCTATTGAAAATATAACTTCATAGATCATTCATCACAAGGTTGCTGAGTGTGTAACATTTCTATTAAAAATACAAATAGAAAGCTTGATTTTATTTGGTAAAAGTTCTAGTGAGCCCATCATTTCCTCATCAACAATAATGATGAATAAAAATTTAAAATTTTATACCCAAGGCACCTGAAACTTTATTTTTCCTTTTTATCTTTTACATGCTTCCCATCAAATAGATTATAATCCCCCCTGCATACAGTGTGGGTTTATAGCTTCAAATCTCTTTCTTTGATTAACCTCAGAGGCCTAACGTTGAAGTGAAAAATATGTAAAGCTAAACTCATGCAAGCAGCTGCAGGACTAAAATTCAGGGGTGTAAAATTGTTTAAAGACTCCTAGTCTTTTAATGGCAAAATAGCTTTGGAAACTTTCTTTACTATGCTATTTAATATAATATTTAGAATGTTAAATTATTTCTTTCATTCTTCTATGTCATGCAAAAATACCAGTAAATTAAAGAGTGTAATAGTTTCATGTATACAAAAATATGAGTAAAACACAATTACCAAGAATTCTATTTTACATTCTCAAGTAGTCACTTTAAATACATTGTTTTTATTCATTCTACATGGCAGTTTAATCAGTTTCCTTAATTAGTTATAATTCTACAAGCTCGAAAATCATATTCTTAGATTTTTCATTATAGTTTTAGTGTTGTATAATACATAGGACTCATTTCACATTAGATTGTCATTTAAAAAATTCATCATTCTTTTAACTAGGGACAACATTCTCAAAAAATTTAGAATGAGGAATACTAATGTAGCAACAGGTACAGATGTAGATGTGGAATTATATGAAAACATTGATCTTTCACTCTTCTGATCAATTATTCAGAGGAAAAAAATGAAAAAAATGAAACAATTAAAATATATTTTAACTAATGGCACAATTAACACCAATGACTAGATAACAAAGATTTGCTTCCTTTTAATTGAGATGGAAATGATTCTGAGAAACAGGGGTTTTTTTTAATAAGTGGAAAAAATAAACTCTGGAGAAAATATAAACCCAGAAAATTACCCTCTGGTCTTCAAAGTAAACTGATCAGACTCATAACATCACAGAATCATAGAATATCGTGCATTGGGAGAGACTTCCATGATAAATTACACTTATCTTAGTTTAATTTTAATCTTAATTATGAGAATTAGTAGATAGACTGAATCATATAAAGTAAATATGAGGGAAAAATTTAGATATTTTTATGAAGATTTTATTTCTCTCTTGCTCCAGATACTTTCAGTAATATATAATATTATCTCTTATTTTTCTCTCTGACAATTTTTTGCAAATTAATCTTTTGACATAAAAAGTGCATCTTAAAATTACATTGTGAAAATTAGAGAAATTGTTATATAGCTGCCATAGTATGGATAGTGTGTATTCAATTTATTTTCCATATAAATGATAGATTCTTCTTTAAATTTCAGAAAATAATGCAGAGATAATGGTGTAAATTAAAATTATACATTAGTAATTGATTAACTTTAGAGCATTAAAGTTTTAAAGTTGATTAGGAATCTGACCAGATAGAAGAGAAACTGAGCCCTCCAGTTGCAATTAATAAAGCAAAACTTTAAAACTTTTAAAAACTTGAAGAAAAAACACATCTCTTGTCCTGGTTTGAAATTCCTTCATATGTCATCATATGAATTCTTGCATTTTGTCATGGTTGTTTTAGTCTTCCTTACATTTCTTGTCTTTTTAATCTAAACACACTGCAAGAGTAAGAAATGAAAGGCAAAGAAGTATAGATTAATTATTCCTCTTATGAGGGATTAAAAACTAATGTATCAGGAGAGACAGTCCTGCAATGTCCATTTGTAGTCAGAGAGAGTTTTTAGGGCTAACATTATTAAATATACAACTTTACAAACTTTCAGCTATATTTATTTTCTGAAGTAGTAGCTGAAAATATATATTTGGTTCAATTCCACCTCAGGCTGAGCAGAGATTTCTGTTTCAGAATCAGTTCTAGCTCACAAAGAAAAAGCCAAAAACAAAAAAAAACAACCCTCAATAAAACAGTTCTTGAAGTAATTAAAAGTTTTTACATTTCAATTAATTTTGTTTCATTATTCTTGTTGCTCTTGGTTACAACTGGGCAGTGATACAGCCTGTGCATTGTTTGAAGTTGGGTCAGATATTGGCTCTTTGGGACCTTATTTTGAAGTACCTAAATCTCTTCATCAATTAGGTATGGAAACCTAACACAGTTCCTTAAGAACCAGATGTAAAAGTGAAGATTCTCAGTCCCCCTTTCCTAAGTCATTTTCAGGATTTATCTTCAGATTTTCACTGGAAGATACAGCTGATCAGATAGAGCAGTCATGACACCACAGTTCTGCTCTCTGCATAATAAATAGGTATTCAGACAAGGTCCTTTTGCCTCACTCCCAGCGAATTATCACCTTTGAAATACTTTGATTGAACCTTAGAGAACAATAATAAGTTTTACTGTCCTTGAGAGAATGACAGAGCCCCAGTTCTCAAAGGATCTGGTAGAAACACCCAGACATTCTTGAGTTTGCTCTACTACTGGCACTAGGTCTTTTTCTTTGTTCCTTTATAAGAAGAAATACTGTGATATGAGGACAAACGTTCGCTGCTTTCAGATATGGCTGGGTGATACTGGATATTAACTATTTACATCATATAAGGCTCTTATTGCTGGTGGGAAAAGAAAAAGACACTAAGAAATATACATATGTTGCATTATTATATACACCAGAGCTCGGCTCTAGTTCTGATGGCCTTTTGGATGACCTATGAAAAATGTTAAACAAGTGACTGGGCAGAGAAGTTCCTCTCTTTTTTTACTAGATTAATATAAGTTTGTTTCCATTCAATATTCAATATTTAGTATTTTTTCACAAATTCTTTCTTTAGTAATTCCTGTTCTGCTTGATTAAAGTACAGAAAATTCAAGCAAATGTTCCAAAAGCAAGGAGGGCACTCCCAATTTATTTTTTTCTCTATCTTAAGATCAATTAAGATTGTCCTAAGACTATACATAAATACTAGAGAAAATTAATTTACAGAGAGATGGAGTTCGCTTTTTTTTAACTGAGATATTATTAGAGGTCATGTGTTAACATGATGAAGGTTATTTAGAATAAATTCAAGAAACAATTATGTTCCTTTATGGCACTCAGAAGATGGAACTCAAATCTTCATTCCCTACGTAACCCCACGTAAAAGAAAAAGAAAATATAAATCGGAAATTTAACTGTATGAGCAGGTAAGTATGAGGACCTGGAACTTGAGGGGGCAGAAAGAAGAGATCACAGAGCAGAGGGTGTGAGCATAGGCAAGAACAGCACAATAATGTTACACACATGTAGAAATGGAGGGGAGATCCCCTACCTCAGTGAGAAATGGAAAGAACTCCCATGCATCATGAGCCTCCCACAGATATGCAGAAATTACATTTTCTTAGGATGCTTTTGGAAGCAACACTGTGAGAAATGGATACACCTAGTTAGAAGATTGAGAGCACAGGACAAAATGGGCAAGAGAAGTGAAGGTTTTCTGGTAAGATAAAGTAAGGAGGTAAACTGGGAGTGGAGAAGGCAGTGGGGTCGGAAGGAGCAATGGCTGCATCAACAAGGAGCAAGGATGCAGAGCAGCAAGTCTGGGCTAGGACCAGGTCCAGAAACAGGGATCAGATCAGAGACAAACCAGTGTTCATCCAATAAGACTTCAGTGAAGAGGCAAATCTGAAGGCAAGACAGGAAGCCAAACCAGAGTCACAGTCAGAGTCAGGGAGGCAAGCCAGGCACAGCTATTCCAGTGTGGCATAGGTGGGGAGCAGCAGTACAATCCAGCTTAAATGCAACTGCCAAGGAAAGGAGGTCAGCCCTGGTTTACAGCTCCCTTCACAGCAGCTCTCATCAGCGAAGGAGCTGACCTTGGCCTCATCCAGCTGAACTCCATACCTTACCTCCAGAATGGAGGATATCCCCAAGGTCCTTGAAACATTTTAGAGTTCCCAGAAAATAGTCTTAGTTTAAATAATAGCTTACATAGTTTAGTAACAGTCTAAATAATCAAGGAGTTGGATGTGGCTTTTCTATAAATTATTTAAACACAGTGAGAAAAACCAAACAAATCCAAACCTCAAAATGAGTACAGAAACGAAGTCATCAGGAGACAGATCTCTTGTTTAACGATATTCTGGCAATGTTTGGTGTATGCATTTTTGATGCACATTTGCTACATTTGTATAATGACTTCAAATACAAGCCCCCTTTTGATTAGTATTTCTCCTGAAATAGACAAAAAGCTGGTGACCATCTTATACACAAAGCATCAAATGAGACTGAGTTAATCTTCCATCCACAAGAGTCAAGAAGTTACCATTGACTCCCTATATTTATGTGTGAAAGTGAATGTTATGAATGTGAGAAGACAGCAGTGTGTAATCTAAATTGTGATTTTACATAAGTCGAGAGGTTATAGGAGTGTTTCAGTTCTCATTTCCATTCATCCAAAGTATGCCATAACATGAGGTACTTGTGTCAGCAGGAGTCCTCTCTTGGGAGTCAATTTCAGTTAGCTGAAGTAAGAAGACACGAACAAGCTGTCATTCTTTGTGTACCTCTTTTCACTTACACATCATAATATATATAATGTCACTTAAGCAAGACATACTGTTGGTCACAAACTCAATTCAGTTTACAAGCAGTTAAAAATGTAAATAACCTTTATCTAAACAGTAAGTAATAACATTATAGCCACGTGTCTACCTTACTCTACTCTGTGTCTACCTTACTGTGCTAAAGCATTTGTGACCTTAAAGAGTTGTGCTAATACCTTAATTGTAATTGACAAGGCAATTTCATATCTGGTGTTGTGTGAAAAATACAGAACACCAGCCATGAGCTTTTAACTACCATGTTAATTCTAATTATAAGTGGCAGCATAATTAGCTAGAATATTGCCCCTCAAAGGTGTCTTGTGTTACTCTATTTTTCCACCATAGTAAGAGTTAGGTTTTTTCCATTCCATTTAATAAGTAAAACATGTTCTTCAAGTTTCTGACATATGCAAGTTTTTGTTATTCACTGTACCATATTTAAGCCTTTTTTATGATATTCCAATATGATATGTATTCCATTATCAAAATTTCCCCTTTGTTGTATTTTTGAAAACTGAAGAGTTTCAGAACCGAGAATCAGCTATCAATCATAAGCATCCAAATGCAATACCAGCTTTAGAAAAAATACTTTCTGTCTTAGCTTTTATGCTAATTACATTATAAGTCTTTCCATCAATCAGAAGAAGACATTGGAATATATAAATTTAGGTATTTTAGATTCAAGGGCAGGTGTAAGTAAACTAATTATCTTCAGTAATTAAAAATCCTTATTACTTTGCCTGAGTAACTTGTCTATATGATGTACAGACAGAAGATTTACCCCTTAGGACAGTGATTGCAGTGAATTTTTTTGTTCCCAAAGCACTAGCTTTAGATTTAGCAGTCTCCATAGTTACAAGGAACCTGAAGAGTCCTTGTTTCTTTCCCAACCTCCTTTCCCTTCTGGAGTTTCATTATCTTTTATATCAGGATGAACCTCACTGTAAGTTCAGCCACTATATCTGCCAATATGTGAAGTAATTTTAGTATTTGTCCTTCATGATAATCCAGAACAATGATAAAAACATATCTTTATGAATTATGTCCTTAAGTTCTTACTCAATTTTCACTTATCCTTCACTCAGTCAATCTCCTGTAGGTTTGTAATCTCTCTAGGACTTGGCCAAATGTGCAAACAGCATAAGTTGGTTTGATTATTTTCTTCAAAGTTTTACCTATCTTGATTAAAAATTGATCTTACAGTATATATTATGGCTTAAACTTTAGAAATCTCCTTCTCACTATGGACAATATTTGAACTTCTATTTCAGAGCAGTTTTGAAGAATGAATGATTTTAATATAAATTCTTTCTGATTGAGGTTTAACAAGAAATATCAGTGTTCTTGAAATTTTAGTAAATTGACTATATTATAAGCTCAATTTCTGCCAAGATAAATAATGGTGATTTTAAAAAGAAAGTCACTTGTTATGATTTTTGGACTTAAACCGCATCCAGCAGTGTACCTGATCCACTATGTATGGTGAAAGGAATTTATTGCTGTTTCTCAGTATCAAAAAAGAAAAAGTTCATGCTGTCATTGATTGACCTTTAAAAAGAAAAATGTAGCTGGCTTATGAGTAAAAGCATCTTTTCCCCTCACTTTCTCCATTAGTGTTCACTGCATAGTTTCACAACACTTTTTAAAGTCTGCCAACATAAATCAAATGTTCAGTTGTCACAAGAACACAATTATCTGATTGTATAAATCCTTGATTACAGTAATGCTTCATGACTATTAAGTCCCAATGGAGTAGTCAATTAGTGCAGGTGGTAGCCTACTAACCATCTGTATTTTGTCTAAATAATTCCAGGCATGGCTATGGCTGTAGAAGATAACAAAAACAGTTAAGGTGCTCATACTTTCCTTTCTTTCTCTTTTCTTTTTCTTTTTCCTTTTTTTAATCCCAAAATAAATCATTTATCACACTTTTGTCAAGTTGTCAGGATATCCTATTCTTTCATTTGAGAAAGAAGTACATATGCTTAGAAAATAGATTGATTATCAGATTGCCTGAAAATAATTAATCTATAATTTCCAATAGTAAATGATCACTTATTTATATTGCACACCACTTTTTATTATTTCATCTTCCATTTGAAAGCACTATCTTTTTTATTTCACTTATATTACTCTGAGTCATCTGTGATAATAGTACTTTTATATTGAATTTCAACAAAATATTGCAATGCACTTCATGCATAGCAGTATTTTTTATAGTATTAGAGGATTATAAATCAACTTGTCCTGAAGGCAAGAGGTATCTTTTACAGAAACACAGTGTTAATCATTGAAATTCAACTCTTTGGGTAGAAAAATGCTGAAGGACAGGTAGAAATGTTAAAATGTCATGACAAAATATCTGCCATTGTATTCAGTGAGAAATAGAGAAAAGATTATAATGAAATTAACTAGAAATACTTTGTGGTTTTTTTTAAGGAATACAGAAACATTTCCTTTTTTTTATAATTATGCAAATTGTCTCTTTCCATATATTTATTGGCATGTATTGTGTCCAAACTGGACCAAATAGTACTGGAAGCATTTGTGGGAAATTAATGGATAGATTACTCTTCTGAAGATATTTAAAAAAAAAAGGAGTAACTTTTAATATAGTAATTTGTTTTCATCAAATTGAAAACAGTATCAGAACTGAATTTTGCAGAAATTATTTCTCTTGAACATAAAAATGTATTTGCAAAATAATACACAAATTATAATTGTGCTTGCTGAGTGATTCGCAAATAGGCCAGAGCTCACCCAAAGTGAAAACAATTATAAATAAGTTTTGCAAATAAAAAAATAGTTCCCAATTTCTAACATAGAAAAATAAACGTGTTAAAGAAAAGTTTTCTCTAAATACTAATTATATACTTCATTAAACTTGTTTGGCTGTGAATTGCCTGTAGAACTGAGCAGAGGAGATAGTCTTTTCCTACTATTTTATGTATGTATGTATGTATGTATGTATGTATTTATTTATTTATTTATTTATAAATCTTAGGGACATAAACACTTTTAAAAGGGATTTCCCATGCTTGCAAGACTCCTCTTTTTCATAACCAAGTGTGAGGTCAGCCAGGGGACCTTCTCTACTTGCAAGATTTTTCTGATTCTTGACAGAAGTTTTGAACTAGATTTATCGGCAAAGGTGATAGTATTTACTGTTCTACACAACCCATCTATAATTTCCAGATACACCCTGTTAAAAATAATGTGATTATAGTATAGAGCTCTTCATGTGGAACATCTTCTAAAATGTTAAAAGAAATAAACAGTTCAATATTCATTATTTACTTATGTTTTCTGACAGTTCCAATTTCACCAGATGAACACTTGAAAAATTAAACAAAGATGGTCCTTTTTACATTTGGAATTATTTTTGTCCATGTTGTAAGACAAATTTTACAGACTTTTAAAAGTATTGTTATGCAGAATATTTTAAAACAGACTACATTAAGCCTCACACGACTAAGTTGAAAAATATTTGCAGGTAGAAAATTTATTTTTGTGAATGTAATTTTCCTATCTGTTTCATTAAATATTTTTTATTTATTTTTCTAGGTGCAAACTAAACCTGGAACTACAAAGGCAGCCTAATTTTTCCTGCCTCTGAATAATTATCAGTAATAATGATTAGTTGGGGTTTTTTTCTGTACTCACAACCACCTGTTTTGTTACAGGCATCCTGCTTGCTATCATAATTTACTAGTCATGAAAAATGAAACAACTTAAGAATGGACTTTCAAATTTCCAAGTTTGTTTGTTTAAACAATACTGTCAAGATCTAGAAATTAATCTGAACAGTATAAGTAATCTGAGGAAGAACTGCAGTGGAAAAAGATTAATGAAAATATTGAATCCATTTCTCAGCAGTGTTGCTCTCAGTGACTTCTTCTCACAATCTGTTCTTATGTCCGGGATTGCGCCAGTCCAGGTGCAGCATCTTGCACCTGGACTTGTCAAGCTTCATGCAGTTCTCATAGAGCCGCTTCTCAGGTTTGTCCAGGTCCCTTTGGATGAAATCCCCTCCTTCTGTTGTGTCAACTGCACTGCTCAGCTTGTGCCATCTGCAAACTTCTCAGGGTCTACTCCATCTTTACGTCATTGATGAAGATATTGAAGAGCATCAGTCCCGAGACAGAGTCCTGAGGACACCACTCATTCCTGGCCTCCACCTGGATATAGAGCCATTGACCACAACTTTCTGGCTGTGCCCACACAGTTTAATAATAAACTTGTTCTTCATAATGGTTCAGGTCCCTGTGCAAAAACAAGGAAATTTTAATGTCAATTCATCATGTCAAACAAATAGCTTTTCAGGTCAACTTGGGATTAATTGCAGACAACCAGGTGAAATGAATGTTACTTTCATCAATGAACAAAATTATTCTGTGAACTCCAATGGGAGGTGTTGTGAGTATGTTTATCTAAATAAATACATGAGTTTGGTATAAAAATTAAGGTTCTGGTGTGGAACAGGAATTTATTCCAAGAGTAATTACACTAAATAATAGGAATCCGACACCTGTTTTTCAACATCAGAAACTGACCTCTTCAATCCATGACTTAACATATTTTTTGTTACCATACTACACTGTCTCAGGCCTGGGTAAACACTACATACATCATATAGGCTTCTCACTATGGAAGTTAACTACCTGATCATGCGTATCTGAGAAGGGAATTAGTCCAATTGTTTATAAAAATCAATAGTTTAATTTTCATTCTATCCAATATTTTCCAGTGTTTGTTGTCAACCATTTTTCAAACCCATTTGATTTTCCCATTCCAGTTCTGGAACTTAATTTAATTTTTTTTTTCTCTCTGTACATTCCCTGCAACTCTGTCTCTTGTTTTATTGTTTCTTCTGGCTCTGTTGATTTTATTTTGAAAAAATAATATATCAGACTTACTGGGTAGGCCTATGAGTTAGGGAAGACACGAGTTGTGTACTGCCTAGGGCCTGCCAGCTAACAAAAAATAAATAAAAAAGCCTCAAATGATAAGTGAGATAAGTGTGAAGGTATTGCAATGTTTCAAAGTTTGTAGTATCTATTTTTGATGCTGATAGCAACTGTCATTTGAGTTTGGGAGCGTGACAGAAAAGTTCTTATGTTTTGTTTCTCTGCCATAACCAGTAAAGAAGGAAAATGGTCTTTCCTTGAACGTGTTAAAACTTCACGCTTGACACACAGTTGTGTTCACATACAAATGAGCCGTTAGCCACCTTTAGATCCTTGGGTTAGAAATGTTTGGTTGAGTTACTTGGGCAGGCTGTGACCCTGTCTGGCAGGGCCCTAAGTGTGACTCGGCCAGACGGTGACAGTTCACTACCTGCGCTACAGCTGCCTCAGCCCACAGCAGCCACTGCTGTCTCTGTTATTTGTTCTCCTCGTGGAGCTGGCATTTCTCTTCTGATCTATTCTGATCTGTTCTGATCTATGCTATTTTTAATTTCCTTAAGAAAAACAACAGAAGAGGTCAGGTTATTCTTATAAAGTACTGAGTGCTTATACATTTATTAAGTACTTGTTATTAAATAGATTACAACAAAAATCATTCAAGATTCTTCTAAATTATGTGGAAAATGAAGCTATGCAAAAAGAGATCAAACATCTGTGTTTTGCATTGTAACACTAATACTTGTGTCTAGATACAAAATACTACTATTACCAATAACAATTGTAATAATTTTTATAACTTTTTTTAACACAGTCATCTCACTCCGATTGTTCTGCTTCAAGTTTAAACAGTGACCACATTGGAAGGCACAAGTTGCCCACCCTTTTTTTGCTCTTGCTACAATGAAAACTCCTCTTTGCATTCAGTGAGCACTGCTGCAATGACCAAATTGCAGACATTTACCTTCACCTGGTGAAGCAAGGAGATCTGCAAACAGCTCTGCAGTGCTTGGATTCAGTGAACCTTTCTTCGTGTTAGGCAGTACGGAAGAGGTCGAGCTGAAGCAGTAGGAGTTACTTGTCCTGCTTCTCCCATGGGTAAGCTGTCCAGTGTTGAGACTCTAGTCCCCTTTTTCCTTTTGAATAATTGATTTGACAGGAGAGGAGCACCTGCTAGTGGGAAGTTATCATCCCTGTAGGTGCAGACCTTGGTTTACTTGGCATAATGCTTCTGCTTCAGCCTGATTCCGAGGACGCTTTCAGAAGAGCTCTACGTATGAGAACTGCGAAGAATGTGACATAAAGTGTAAAATATAAGGTTTTTTCTTTTTTTTTTTAATGACTTGTATGAATTTAGTAGTTAGATAGCAGCCATTTATGCTTAATAATTTATTTAGTAAAATTAGGTTTCAATGCAGGTGTTCAAGTTTGCAATAATTACTGTAATTGAAGAAGGAAAAGGTCTTCATCTGAGTTCTGCAAAAAGAGTTTTTAGCAGAAAAGCCTTATGACCTCAGGCTGTGATCATGGACAGGGAGGCTAGCTGATCATAGCAACTGCACATACAGAGATTAATGATTTGGATAATTTTATAATTTATTGTTTATATTTCATAATTATTATGTAAATGGCCATGAACCCTAAAACGTGGCTAGAACTAGTCTTCCTAAACACTGAAATTCCTAACTGAATTAACATTGGTAGCCATTTACTGACCATCTGAAAACTCAGGAAATTAAGCATTTGCAGGCTTGTATTTGAAGGCCTGTGTAAATAACTGGTGCATGCAAATGACTTTCAGAAGCTTCTTTGGGGCTTTGAAGAGGACCACCATTTCTCTGTGGAGTTTGTGAACTTGATCTGAAATTATGTTAGTGGAAATCATGTGCCTTTTAGGCCTGATTGTTGCTGAGGGGAGCAATACCATCCTCTAAGCCCTCCATGGTCTGCAAGTATGGTATTCCCTCTAGACAGTAGAAACTACCACACAAAGTCATTAATTAGGGATTATATGAGTCTTTGATATTTAATTACTTCCCAACCACTGTTACTTCTGCTGAAAATCAAGAAAAATTGTACCAGCTAAGCAACACCAAAAGCACAGAATGTTCCTCTGGAGAAACTTATACATCCTTTTCCTTGTGGAGAATATGGACCAGAAAGGAGTCTGTGCAAGCATGATTCCTTCATTTCAGCGTGTCCTAATGATGTTTGTCACTTGAAGAGCAGAAACTGTGTGGTGCATTAGTTGGCATACACAGGTTTAAATCTTTCCCTAATGATCTTTGGGATTCTTTTTTTGGTAGTTTTCCAGCGTCTGATGGTTCATGATTCTAAGTGTTTACCTGAGTAATCAAAGGATGTTTATACACAATATCAGCCCTGATCTTACACGGGGAGGGTCCTCTCAAAGGTTTTGAGCGGCTTCACCTAGAACACACAGCTACAGCCAATGCACATGCCTGTAACTTTTTTTTTTTGCTTAGAAGCAATGTCTTGCCATTTTGTTTGAAATCTATGTCACATCCCTTGCTATCCCACCTTCTGCTTCCTAAATATATACAAAGATTTTCAGTAAAGCACACATTTTACAACGATATTTACCAGAGCCAAGGTTTACTCCACTCGCAGATCCTCAGACCACCAGATTTAACTTTGGAGCTTTTTGTAGTGACTAAAGCAAAATATATGAGCTTTAGACACATCATATAAGGTTATGGAATCTTCAGGTTATGCCTTCTGGAAAACAATTTGAGATGAGGAGAAATCCAGCACAGATTTTTTCTTTATTCCTTTCACAACTGAAAACTCACCCTAGTTCCTTGTTTCTTACTGAGGAAAATATTCAGTTTGCCTTTGAGTGATATACAGGGATGAAATAACAAGGTGAAAAGCTAGATTTGAAGACACTGACGAGAATTGTGAGAAGTTAATCATCTTCTATAATATTTTTTGTATATGCATAACTGAGGATCTGTCCCCTTCTGCTAGACTTTAGAGAAAATGAACAGGTCCTTCTCTCCCTCAATCAAAGGATTCTGTAGGGTCATAACAGACATTTTCAGCATGCCTTCAAAACAGCTGGGATGTATCTGATTCTGGAGGAACAAGGTAATTCAAACATTTTTCAGGGACAACTCAAGACAACTGAGCTCAGCTGATTGGCTAATGATATTTATGAGGAAAAAGGCAAAAATCCAGACAATTGTTTTCACTATCTGTAAAAAAGTGTTTGCAGCAATGGCAACTGATGCTGAAAATTGAATACATCTGTGTAGATATTTAGAAGTGCATTACAGAAAAATGTGTGCACATTTCCAAGGCACATAATGTATCTTTATGATAACTGTGTGAAAGACAAGCTGTACAGTCTTCATCATCCCACAATTTGTATTTACTGAAGCTGCAAATACATTGACTGTCACTAATCATGACAGTTTTTTGTAGACTTCATTTCAGGTAGACTAGTGAAGAATATCATTAGATAGCTTTGATCTGCAGACACTTGGTTTTATTAATGTTCTGGGCACACTTTTCAGTCCCACCCCAGCCTCCCCTGCCATTTATTTCTCTATTTTCTTCAGATTGTTGGTGATGTTGTCAGAATATGCTGTATTTATAGGCAAAAATCTGTTTATGTCTTGGACTCTGTATCTTAATTTATGGGGAAAGTATCCAAAGTCTCAGATCAACACCTAAAATTCCCAACCTTGAAGAAATAAGTGTAAATAAATATTAAAACTGGAATAAGACCAAACTCAGTTCTAGACTGCCAAAGAAATATCAGAAGGTAATAATCTTCAGTCAATTAAAACTGTAAATTTACTTTACAGTACACTACATAAGCATGTAAGAATGAGATGCCTTTTGCATTTTGCATACATTATTATTATATTGCTATATTACAGTATTAAATTTCAGTATTACACATTATTAAAATTGTGTTTTCTCAGTGCAAAAGATCCTTTTCCATAAAACACAATAAATATAAGACACCAGAAGTCATAGCAAGATAAGCAAGACTGTTATACCTAACAGTGAGCACAAGTGCTAAAAGGAGATCATGATAGTTTTCAGAGCCCTAGTCTTGATCTTGTGTGACAAACTCACTTCTCACTTGGAGATGAATTGCAGGTCATTCAAAAGTACTTGTCTAAAACTGATCAATACTTATTTTACCAGAAGGTTTGTGACAACAGTGTAAAAAAAAAATTAACCAATGTTGAATTTGAAGACTGATGCATCAATAAATCAAGACATGGTGGCATAGCCTTTAGAAAGGAAACCGCAATCTATTCGTTAAACTTTGCTTAAAATAGTGAAAACCTCTCCAAAGTTTATTGTAAGAAAGGGTAATAAACTGAGGAAGTTTTTTCATTAATATTACAGAAAGCAGAGTATTGCTTCTGTGGCAGTTTTGGCTGGGATAAAATTAATTTTCTTCAAAGCAGCTTGTATGGAGCTATATTTTAGATTTGTACTGGAAACAGTGTAGATAACTTAGGGATGTTTTAGCCATTGCTGAGCAGTGTTTGCACAGAGTTAAGGACTTTTTTGCTTCTCATCCCATCCCACCAGCGAGGAGGCTGGGGGTGCACAAGTGTCTGGGAGGGGACACAGGCAGCACAGCTGACCCCAGACAACCAGAGGGATATTCCATACCATATGATATTGTGTTCATATATAAAGCTGGGAAAAGAAGTAGGAAGATAGGGATGTTCAGAGTGATAGCATTTGCCTTCCCAAGAAGACATGACAGAAGCCTGCTCTCCAGGGGACGGCTGAACAGCTGCCTGCCCATGGGAATGGTGAAAGAATTCCTTTTGCTTTGCTGGTGTGTCTGGCTTTATCTACTAAACTGTCTCAATCTCAGACCATGAATATTCTCACTTTTACCCTCCCCCTGTCTCACTGCGGGTGGAGTGAGCAAGTGACTGACTGCCTTGGCCTTAGGTTCCGTCTGTGAAAATTCTTAGTTGCAGCTTGGTTACTGGTTGGGCTTAAACCATGACAGCTCCTTATGGTGCAATATAGCTTTTCATGCAAAATAAAACTAATTTTTAATTCCTTAACTCTTTTACTATGACTGTGAAAACCTTTATGGCATATGGCCAAGTTTACTCTGTAGCAAGGACTACAGATTTAACTGTCTACGTCAGTTTCATTATGTTTTCATCAGGAAAAATAGAATTCAAACTACATTAATTTCTCTAGTCAGCTAGCACAGTACATTCTGGATCAGCTCAAAGAGAGGCTTCAGTTTTAGAAATCATAGCAGATTATGAAAAGCACAAGAAATGGAGGCCAATTGAGCAACATCACCTCTTAAATGAAAAATACCCTCTAAGTCAAATATTTTTAGAGAGGAAGGCAGGAGCTAAATGTGAATTTTTTCTGTGAGGAGCAATGAAGGGATTCTCAAGGAGCTTTACTAATCTACTGCTTCCATAAATATTCAGTACATTATAGTTGTTAGTAACGTATTGGTGGTGTTGAACTTAACATTTGCTCAATTCTTTTTTCCTCAATTCTTTACCTTTCGCACTTCTCATTAAATAGTATTTAAATACCTCTCTTTTAGCATTTTCTTTTGCAAACAGCATGACACAACATAGAGCTTTCTTGGCATTCTAATCAATGAGATGCAGTGTATTTTACCAGCACAAAGAAAGCGTACTTTAATTGAGAATGATTGTTAGCCTCTTCATCCTTACTGTTGAACTATGCAGGCCCTTATCACATTAGTATTGCATGGCCTAGAAGAAGGATAATTGCATCATCAGTCTCTCTTGGTTTCTGTCACAGCCATTTCTAGATGCTCATCCTTTCCATTACTTCATGATTTCATTTAATATTCACCTGGGTTAAAATCATATGAACAGCAAGAACTTTCTGAATTAACAGTCACTGTATACTTTCTAGATTCCTTTCTCGTGAATTAAGGGGCAATTGATTTTGTTTTAATAAACAATGTCCTTTTGAACTTTTATGTCCAAATAGATGGATATTGAATTTTTATTTCGGAGTTTGAATCCGAAATATAAACAAATAACCTAAGCCTGTCAATAAAATTACAAAGCATGGCTTTCTATATAGTATAATCCTATAGGCACCTACTGCACTTTCATTCCCTTCAGAGAGTTAAAGTTGTTTAAAGGCCCCAACCTTGTGGCACTTGTATGTATGCATGCAATATTTTTTCTATTAATTTTTTTTTTTTGAGGACAGATAATACAATTGCTGCAAAGAAGAAAAAGCTGAATCTTGTTTCCAAATTTACATTGGCAATATGAGATCCTTGCATTTCATATTTTCAAGGGACACAGTACAGGGAATTGTAAGGAAGTGCATTATTAATGGATGCAAGCCTTCTTTTTTTAATTATATTGTATATTTTCAGGTGTCTATGTCATAATAATAAAATATATATATAAATAAAAAGGACAAAAATAATTATTACAATTACTTGTGAGAGCTGACAGAGATAGCAAGAGATTTGCCTTTTATATATCAAATGTCTTTGGTTCCCTAATATGTATATGTGCCTATTAACAGACACAGATATTACATAAAATATGAAAGTTCTCTCTCTAGTTACAAAGCCTTATGCAGCCACAGCCTCCTTCATAATTATAGGCAAGAAAATGAACATCTGGATCTTAACATTACAAATAATACTTTCATTCAAGTCCTCTCAAAGGTCAAGATTCTGTCACCAGTATTCATAAAAAGTGTTTGAATAGTCTTATTTCAATAATTCAAATACTTACGGAGTTGAATACTGTCTTCAAGAGAGGAAGAAAAAGATCTAGCTAAAAAACACTTAAAAATGTTTGCTGGTGGGATAGTACAATTCCTTCATTTCGAGCCATTTTTCTGAACTTGATATTTGGGCGAGATGAAACAGATTCCTAAAAGGCATGAACAATGCCCTAGGAAACAATTCAGGTTCCTACTTTGCCTGGAACGTTACATATTTCTTTGACTACTGTGATGCTGTCCTTCCATGTTAAATCTAGTAGTTGCAGCATTATTTCTTCAGAGTGGTGAAGGGAACAGGATGGAATTAGGAAACAGACATGGTCTGCTGCATGAGTCTTGTGGGAACACATTACTTCAGGGAGGAATCCCGAAAGACCTAATGCTTCTGTAGCCAGCCTTTTCTTCTTTAGCTTCGGAATTTGTCTTTTGGGAGGAGGAGGGAGTATGTAAAAGGAGAAGTCAGACAATACTCTAGGGAGTTTTGTCACTAAGGAGAAAGCCAAGGAAAGCATAAATATATTGTGAGTTGAAACTGTTGAAACTTTCAAATCCATTTACTGACAACCTGACTATCTTTAAAGAGGAATGTACATTGCAGTAGGGAGGAAAGAAATATAGGAAAACACATTATATTCACATTCATAAAGTAGTAATTTTTATTTTCAGGGAATGACTGTAAAGTATCCAATTTAATGTCATTGGAACTACTTTATGTTCACCTGAATACATCTAAGAATATAATAGAGTCAGAATTTTAAAAATACATTTTCATTGTTTTTCTCAGCTGTGTCTTTCACTTTATTTTACTTGGATATATGGCTTCTAGCCTTGTTGTTTATTAACTGTGTAACTTTTAAATGGCTTGAAGATTACACAGAAAGAACTCTCTCAAACCTAAATTTAGATGATATTTTGAACATGTCAAGTTGTTGATTGAACTCAAATATTTTAGTTTAATAAGTAAAAACAACTTAGATGTCACAAAACTTCTTTCCAGTTGTTCTACCAAAAAACATGGTAAAGGTATGAATTTTTGTATCAGAGCTATGAAAGTAAATCATGCAAGAAGTGTTATTAACTATAAGCTCATATGATCATTTCAGAATTTATGATCAATTTAGTAAGGTAAAATATTTAGCTATGACTCAGCAATCTGCATTTGTAGCCCAGAAGGTTAGCAATAGCCCAGGCTGCACAAAAAAAAGTGTGACCAGCAGATTGAGGGAGTTTATTTTCCCCCTCTCCCTTTCTCCTGTGAGACTGCAACTGGAGTACCATATCCAGCTCTGCAGTCCTCAGTACAGGAAATGCATGGACCTCTGACAGTAGATACAAAAAACAGTTACAGAAATTATCAGAAGGTTGTAGCACCTATCCTGTGAAGACAGGCTGAGAGAACTGGGGTTGTTCATCCTGAACAAGAGAAGGCTCTGGGGAAAGCTTGTTGTTTATAAGAAAGATGGAGAGACTTTTTACCAGGGCTTGTAGAGATATGAAAAGGGGTAATGGTTTTAAACTAAAAGAGGGAGATTTAGATTGTGTATAATAAATTATTTACTGTGAAGGTGGTGAGACACTATAATAGGTTGCCTAGAGAACTTGTATAAGTGTTGAAATCATTGTAAGTGTTCAAAATCAGATTGGATAGGGAGGGCTCTGAGCAACCTGGTCTAGTGGAAGGTGTCCCTACCTATGGCAGAGGAGTTGGAACTACATGATCTTTAAAGGTCCAGTCTAACCCAAACCATCTATGTTTCTATGATTACAGAATTATTATCTTTGAATTCCATATTAGACAAGATAAACTTTGACCTTTACAGATCTTTAACTGTATTTCTTTGTTAACTTGTGAGAACAACAGGAATTAGTGGTATAATTGAAAAAAAAAAAATTAAATTAAATTAAAAAAAGAGAGAGAAAAAAATAACTGATGAATATAACATCTGTGGTTCTACAATGAATTAAGCTCCAAGAGTCAAAGTGATGATATAAAGTTTTGTCTTTTGGATAAACTACAGGACAGAAAAGATCAAACAGTATATGAGCAACAAATATCACTGGGTGAGTCAGTACTCTTTTGGTTTTTATGTTGTTTTATTAATTTTTTGCTTGCCAGTACCCTAACAAATTCAACAACATATAACAGCCTCTTGGAATAAACACTTAGGCTGATAAACTAACAGAATCACAGAATTGTTGAGACTGGGACCTCTGGAGATCATCTAGTCCAACTCCCTGCTAAAGCAAGTTCACCTAGTGCAGGTTACACAGGATTGCATCCAGGTGTGTTTTGAATACCTCCAGAGAAGAAGACTCCACAACGTCTCTGGGCAGCCTGTTCAATGCTCTGTCACCCCCAATATAAAGAGGTTTTTCATCATGTTCATATGGAACTTCCTGTGTTTCAGTTTCTGTCCTTTGCCCATTGTCCTGTTGCTGGGCACCACTGAAAAAAGTCTGGCCCCACCCTCTTGACACCCACCCTTTGGATATTTATATGTAACCCGTGTCCCAAGGAACAGGAGAAACATGAAAAACATATCTGAGGAACTATTAAAAAGAAAAGAATTGCTATTGCTGTACATTTTAAGTTTTCTATTATTTTTTCCTGTCTATTCTGGCCATTACATATTTGAAATATAATTTAAATTACTATCAATTAATCTCACATGCCAAGAGAGTAATAAGAAACTAATTTTCTTCATAAAGAAAAGTAAATCAAATAAACCATCTAAACAGCAAAAGTAAGTTCTATTTTTATTATACCTTTCCACAGCAGAATTGCACTGAATAAATCATAGATGCACTGCAGATGTGAAATCCATTCCTTTCTACCTATTATTTTGTACATTCTCTAATTCCCTTAAGTTATTAATAATAATTTCTCACCAATAACCTGTCTGTGGTTGTAGAAAACTGAAAATGTAATTCCATTTACTCTTTTCCCCTTGAACAAACATCTGCCAACACTATATTAGGAGCTGTTGGTTTTGTCATTCCATTACTGAACCTAAAAATCACTCAATTTAATAATAATCAAAAAACAACAGGTTTTTGACAAGCCTAAAATAATATATTTAAAAGCATCATTGCAATTTTTAGTGACATGTCCAAAAGTTAAAATATATTCCAAATATTGTAGCCTATGAATTTATTAAGATGTTTGGTATATTAATTTAAACTATGGGTGTTTCATCATCTGCAAAGACCATAAGACTCACTTTGAAACAGCTGCTCTGATGGGAGCTGATGGGGTCCATTGGTAAGAGAAGAGAAGAGAAAGAGAGGAGAAAAATAGGAGAAAGAGAAGAGAAAGAGAAGAGAAAGAGAAGAGAAAGAGAAGAGAAAGAGAAGAGAAAGAGAAGTGTCTTCAGTCATAGACTGGCCAAGAGGGCAGGAGGGCTTTAAGCTAAACTTGCAGAGGGAAGGAAACCTCAATCCATCCTACTCCCAACAGTGTGATGCCAGTGCCAGTAAGAGATTCCAGAGCCTGGAGAGGGATTGCAGATCAGCGGGAGACCACCTGAAGGGCAGCACACAGGAGTTCCTGCCCCTCCAGCCAGTATGATGGCTTTATTGGGGAAGCAACTTAAATACCTTTATGCAAACACATGTGAGGCAAGGTAATGTTTGTTTTTCTTGCCACCAGTGTCTCAGCCCTGATAACCCTGTCTGGGGAAGCAGCAGCGCAGTCCCACCCATCCTGAGGGAGTCCTCTCTGCTAATGGGCCATAATGAACTGAAAAGGAACCAGCAGGATAGACAGCTGCTATGACCATCAAGGACTCTCAAAATATCCTGTGGCACAGGGCTACATTATCCCACTGTGAAACTCCCCACCCTGGGGGAGGTACTGAACATTCCTTCCTGTATATAAATGGGCACCTGGGGGTTTAGGACTACCGCTGGACACTCAGGGAAGAATTCTACAAGACCATGTTTTAACAGGACTGCAGCCATCACTTTAACAGCAGTGCAACTACCACTTAATCAGACTGTGACCACTGCCCTGACCACCAGGAACAAGGTTGTACTCTGTGGTTTTAAGCCAGTTTTTCTCTATAGCTGCATTTATTGGAGCCTTTCTATAAAGTTGTAACTCTGACTTGAAATCTCTTGTGAGGTATTGTGTGGGGTTAATTTCTCCTGCTGATCCACTTTCAAACCAGCCCACCAACACACCGAAGACCTTTTCCTCAGGGCTGGTTTCAATCCATTCTACAATCAGCCTGTATTTGTGCTTGGGACTGTGTCCCATTCCACTCTAAAAGGGGTGTGAATCTATGGTGTCTTCCACCTTGACAAATTGTGGACCTAAGAAGCTTAACAAATGAAATAATGTCCCCCCCAATTCTGGCAACTTCTGGAGCCTCCCTCCTTGAGGCTTGAACCCTGTTTACAAAAATATATCTCGAAGAGCTGGTTTCAACCTTGGTTTCTATGCAGAACCAAGATAGCATAGAGGTTTCAGGCCCCCAGCTGGGAGGCTTTTAGAATGTTTAGTCTTTCTGCCTAGAAAAATACAGGAACTAAGTTACAATAATAGGCTACAAAAGCTACAAATATGTGTGCTAATAATACAAAGAATATATAAAAAGTATATTAAAAAAAATATGTAGAACTGGCATGGCATCACCAAAAGTTTAAGGGAAGTAATTGTGCCCTACTACTCTGCTGTCATGAGATCCCACGTGGAATATTGTGTTCAGAACTGTGACCCCCAACATATGAAGGACATGGACACATTGGAGCAGGTCCAGAGGAAGGGTACAAAGATGATCAGAGGCCTGGAACACCTTTCTTGTGAAGGCAGCAGTTGAGGGAGTTGAGATTGTTCAGCCTGGAGAAGAGAAGATTTCAGGGAGATCTTATAGCACCCTTCCAGTACCTAGTGAAGACCTACAAGAAAGTTGGAGAGGGACTGTCTGCAATGGCATGGACTGATAGGACAGGGGGTAATGACTTTAGACTCAGAGAGGTTTAGAGTAGATATCAGAAATAAATTCTTTCCTGTGATGGATATGACACAGAAACAGGCTGCCCAGAGAAGCTGGTTGCCTCATTCCTTGAAGTCTTCAAGAAAAGGCTAGATGGCTTTCTGAGCAACTTGGTCTGTAATTTTGAAAAGTGTAGCTTCTCAGAGGCTATAAAAAGACCTGCCACACTTGTACAAGGCATAGGACCCCATTTCCATTTTTATGCAAGAAAATCATATTTAGTACATTTTTTTTTTTTTTGGTAAATACTGGGAAATATAAGGCAATATTAAAAACCCCATGGAGAATTTAAGCATTTTAACAAAAATCTGTTGGTTTGCCAAAGGCATAGAACAACCAGCAGAAGTCTGCACCTTTAAAAAATCTCTCAGATGCAGACATTTAAATATCAGTAAAACAGCTTTAAAATCTAAGAATCAGATCTCTTCAGTCAAATAATAAATGAATGTCAGAACATGAGGTAAAGATAAGCAGGTCTAGGTGAAACATATTTAGCTGAAATTGTCATGTAAGCAGGATTAAAAAAAAATCAAGAAGTAGTTTTGGTCAGCAGAAAGTACAACTGAGCAAAGAGCCAAATTTCAAAGCATTACACCTGAGCTAAGAATTCTGATAGAACAATGCTAATGATGTGATCGGGGGTAACAAAACATATATTTTATAAGTACACAGTTAAGTGTATACTACTGAGGGAAATGTGTCAATCACAGTGGAATAGCACCAAAGTCCATTTTAACACACAAAATGCATATTAGTTTATGGGTTCAAGTTATGATTTGCATTTCTTTCAAGTGCCTTTTAAAGTGAAGTTAAATGTTAATTAAACTTCCACTTTTTCCAACCAAATACTCTTCAACTGACTAGTAATGATCAGTAGAAATTTTTGGGATTAAGAAGGTGAAGACCCACAGATATTTTGTAAATAGCTTACATTTCCATTGAATTTTTTCTGCTTTTCCAGTGTTAGTAATTCAAATCCCCTTTGCTCTTTAGAGTAATTTCTATTTATGCAATGCAGAAAGATAAATTCAAAACAAGAATTATCACCTTTGGGTTTTTTTACACCAGTAGCACAGCCTTGCCTTTATCTGAAATTGTATCAAAAAGCTATCACAAGAGCATTGTTTTTACTTTGACTGTAAAAACTATTAAAAGGGTTGTTTCTTTGTAAAAACATCCTTTAATATCCTGGATGGTGGAAGGGAGGATCTCTACTATGGATGGGGTTTGTATGACATGCTGAGCATAGGCTGGAGCCCTGTTCAATGCTACAAGAATTTTACATTGCCTCAGAATCTGAAGGGATATAAAAAGATCTATGATTTTCTCTTCTTATAATATTAGCTTGAATAAATAACATTTTAAATTATACCCTAGGGTCTGATGGCATTTTTTACTAGAGTCGTGATGAACCAGCACCTCCTGGTGCAAAACACCTCTCCATGGGTGTTGGGTGGTCTCCACAAAGCCACCTCTTCATCAGGCTGAACAAATCCAGGTCCCTCAACCTCTTCTTACAGGCTAAGAGCTCCAGCTCCCACCCAGCGCAGGGCTCTGCTGAAATAACTCAAATTTATCAACATCTGTCCTGGATTCATTTGTCCAAAACTGCTGTACTCTAAATGTGCTCTCACAGACGCAAGACACAGGGCTTAAGAGAGTTTGTTGAAGACTGACACAGAAAAAGCATTGAGTACCTCAGCCTTCTTCATCCACTGTCTCTAAATAACTCATCCCATTTAGGAACTGGCTTAGAACATTACTTGCTTGGCCTTTTACTACTAGCATCACTGTTGAGGCTCCTGTTTCCTTGAGGTTCTCTGCACACTTTAAATTGCAGCATGTTATGTAAGGCGATAAAGAAACAGTCCAATAATATTAAATATTGGAGGATTGATTCTAAATATTTTAAGGCTTGTTTAACAAAAGATTAAATACATTAAACTGATTTGCACAAGTACTGAATCACCATCCCTGGAGTCAGTGAGTATTTTAATAGTAATGTAAAAGATTATTTGTTCTGTCATTATGTTAAGAAAAAAATACAGTAGTTTATCCTCTTACAAACTTGTTATTAAGAAAAAGATAATGTCCTAACCAAAGAATACAAGAAAGAATTTTGTACTAATAGGATTAATCTCACCAATATTCACCCCATAAATTTAACCACCGAAACTTAGATAGGCCTCCTGCATAGTGCAGAGAGAAAAAGGCACTTTCAGAGGAAGTATCAAATACATAAAAACTGCTCTTCTTGCTCTTTCTCATAATGACAGAGGCAGTCTGAACAACTAATTTACACTCAGGAACAAAGTTTTGGATAGAGGAAGGTTATGTGAGATGGATCTACTGTCAATGTATGATCTCACTTAGTAAGTCAGTCATAACACCATTCTATTAATAGGTAAGCATTTTCTTGTTTTTCATTCTCTTGCTTTTTATGATTTTTTTAAAATTCTAATATTATTACCTCCAGGACTGATATGACATGAGACGGAAAGCTACAGAAAAACAGCAAAATTATTGCTGATTTTTCTTCAACACGAAATATTAAAACTATTTCTACCTCTAAAGCCAATTAATAATGTAACCATATGATTTTTTTCCTTTTGCTTGAAAACAAAGCAAAGAGACTAATTTCACAGAAGTTTGAAAGTACTGCAAAAACCAGAGTGACTTAGTGGGAGTACTATTTGTACCAGAATTGTTCTAGCTTTCTGCCTACAATATAAAAATATTAGCACAGATAAATAAATTCTGGTTTTATTTAGGTTTGTTTTTTGGTTTTTTTCCCCACATCTTGTTAAATGTTTCATTTGCTGATCTCTCTCAAGTGGTCCAGGAGTTACAGGATAAATATCAGCTGATAAAGAATGTAAGTCTATTACTCTATGTACATCTATGTCTGCTAGCAACAAGATGACAAATGGACAGGAATTTAGTCTCTGAAAGTTCAATAAGCTGGTATTGTCCTGACATTGCAAACTGTTTACCACAAAAATCCTCTACATCTATCACCCAGACCCAGCCTTTGCCTGATTCTAATTCTACTGACGTTGAAATCTGAAGCCCTTTGTGAGTCATTTATCACACTTATTAAAATGTTCCATTGTGGATTAGAATAGCAATTCACTATTACTTCAGAATGCTGCCCAAGGGCTATTCTATGCAGGAAATTCTAATGCTTTATTGAAACAGTGGTTTGGTATTAATAAATGATTCTTTGCAAAGGCACTATGCTTTCAATTGTGAAAAATGATGCTGGCATTTCAAAGCTGCCATCACTGCCCAGTATTATGCAAATCCCCTTACTTATTACTGCATTTAAATCTGGCCTAAATACTTCACAGTTAATATTTTAACAAGTATATGTCAATGGGATTATACAGAAAACTGTAAGTAAGGAATGACTTTCTGCTTACTGAACTATAAAGAAGTGTTCAGTCCTTTGGAACATAAGTGATATAAACTTAAATAGTATCCAAGGGGATATTCTTTCCCTATTAAAATGACATAATTAGAATAATTTTCATTATTATTTTCCTAAAAAGTTTAATCTTGTTTTTTCAAAAGCCAAAAACTCAGTGGGAGCAAAACAAGCCCTTGAAAAAATTCAGAATCATGTCTCAAATGACTGATTGACTCTACAAATACATAAAGGTAACTGTAGATCTAAGGTTAACAAAAGATTACCATCCAGATGTTTGTGTTATCTAAAATATGCTGTACCAGACTGACCTTTATTCATGTACAAAATGTGCATTCATTCAGCATGATGAATTTATTCATCTACTTAACTGAATGACACTTATTTCTTTTAGCAGATCTGAAGTCCCTTGATCTTGCTTACTGACATTGCTCGTGAAAGGTATTCAAAAGAAGTTGCGACTCTTTAAAAGATTACTTCTGTATGTTTAATACTTTATTTAGAAAGGTACTTCAGCAGGGTGTAAGACCCAGCTTTCAAATTCTGAAACTAATTTTTGTTCTACAGTCTTGTACTGCATACGTGACTGAATCATTTTTATAGAGATTTTCAAGACTACTTACATAACTTTCATGTTCCACACAACAATGTCACTTTTGTGTCTTTGTCTTCTCATTTTTAAAATGAGATCAGTAGCACTTCTCTGTCTCACAAGTGCTTCAAGAGTAAATCTTGTAAATTTTCTGAAGATCTCAAACACAATATGTAAGAAGTATAAAAATGCCTAGGATCAATAGAGTCATAGTAACAAATGAAATTGCAATTACTTAAACTCCTTCAAAAAACATGGGGGAAAAATTATTCATTATACCCTTCATTGATCAAAGTACTTTCAAAAAGTGAAGATCATGGAATATGCCACTGCAATGTGTTCTTGGAGATGAGTTACAACAAAATTTGTCTTGAGGAATTTTCATATGCAAATGACAACATTTCAATGACTGAAACACAGAAGTCAAATCCTCAATATAATCATTCCATATCATTAATTTAATCCAGAAATACAAATGTTATGAGTATATCTCATAATCAAGATACCCTATGCATAAGTATATATTTTTTATATTATTTACTTTTTATATTGTCTTAAGTAGCTAATATTATTTTTCTCAATCAGAAATACATAGCTGCATGAAAATATGTCTTTACTAAAGTGCAAAGGTAGAATAAGAGAAAATCCAGTTAGTTCCTAGATGTCAGTCTTTATAGCATGGTATCTGTTTAGAATTATGGATGTGTAAGGCAAGTAAAGCTAAAAATCTGAGTAAACAATGCTCTTAATTTTATTAATAACATTACTTTCAAATAACGGAAGTGAGACATTAATAAATCATAAGTAAGACTTTAACCTTCAATTCTTGCCCATTAGTGTGGCAATGCCTTTTTGAACTTTTAAGAAAATATATATGACTTTAAAAATTTACCTTAAAAATTAACTGAAATTTTCTGCAGCTCAAAAATGTGACTCAGTTCCCACTGGAGCAAGTGGGAAGACTGTGCTGTCCTCAGCTTGCCTCCAGCCAGGATTTAAAAACTGGCATTGCACCCAAATGCATTTTGCCACAGGAATTCTCCTGGAACAAACCATGGGGCTAAATAGGGAGGAAAGCTCTTGCTTTAATTGCCAAGTGCCTTGGATGCTGGGATCTTCTGCAAATGTCACAAAAGATGAGAGACAGTGAGGAGGAATAATAAAAATCCAACAGCTGTACTACAACAGGAATATTTAAGCAAATGTGTTCTTATTTGGTACTCTATGTATCAGCTGAGATGGAATGCTGTATTTTGTTTATGCAGACACTGTTTTTCCAAGGGAGTGATTTGGTCAGCAGGAGAATTTCTCATGCCATACTGTATTCAAACTCTCATGTCAGATATGAGGAGGTCTGAAATCACAGCTTGGGCACAGAGAAAACCTTGTACCTAGCAGCTTTTTAAACCAAAACATTTGCCTTGGGTTTACACAAAAAATGGTATTTAGAGCCAATCTTAGTAAAACTGCTCTTGGAGACATATTAAATATATTAATTTTGCATTTAGTATTTAATATTTGTGGTCTACATCTAATTTTCAATACTTCTTGAATTATTATTGGGGAAATAGATTTTATTTTTGTTCTGAATATATTTTCTTTAATTATATTTGAATTTAAATGCCAGTTAATGAGAAACCTCTATGATGTCCTGTTGTGAATAAAAGATGATACTTTCTTACACGTTTTTCAGTTTTACCAATGCTTTTGAATTTTGAAAGTTAACTGCCCTAATTTAGTCAGATCAGTGGTCTATTGTTGCCATGGTGCAGCCCATGTTCCAGGTAAACAGCTCTGGATGGGTTGATTTCCCTTCACAGGATTCTCTCCCTGAGGGCGGATCCAAAGAAGGGTCTGCAGCATAGCTACATCTACTCCTCGCCTGTCCATCACACTACCTCAGACCCTGCGGCAGGCCTGCATGGTTGGAAACNTTATCAGAACCCCACGACAGCAGATCGGGCCAAAGCCAGGCAGGGCAGGACGGCAGCAGTAAGAGAGCTCTACGCTTTCCCTGAGCCACAAGCAGCAGCCTGGCCTAAAACAGTCTATATCAGTCTCATTCCCTCCTGCATGCAGAAGGATATTTTATATCTTTTAGGCAATGGCAAGAGGTTGCATTTAGAAAAAACAATTAAATCCAGCCTTTTTCTGTAGAACATTCTTCATGGAGTCCTCCAGATGTTGGATGAAAGTTCTTTGCAAGTTATTTCTTATACCTAGCCTTTTTATTATCAGTCAATGGATTTGCCCACTAATTTGTTTAGTCTTTCTGAAGCTGCTGATACTCTTGGTACCCACGAGCTGGGGTGGAAGCAGGTGCTGAGGAAAACAGCCAGTGCCAGCAGCTTGGTGTGCCGCTGCAGTGGGAGCTGCACACGGGGCTCTGGGTGTTGGGACCCCGAGTGAAGAGGCCTTGAACTGCCAACCTTCTGCACAGCAAAGGTCATGGGGACCTGTGTCCCAGCCAGGGTCCCTCCTTGGAGCACCAGCTCCAGCCATCCCTGTGCCACTGGGCTGTGAATAAATCACTTTATGGAAGGAGATATATAAGTCTGTGCAAAAGGAATACTGGGGTTGAACCCGCAGGAAATCCAGTCTGAGCGCATGTGAGTGAGGTGTGTAGGGAGACAAATGAGGCACCTGGTGGCTCATTGAAGCTGTCTCCTGTGAAGGTGCTTTGGTCCCAGCAGCTGAAGTCTCTGGTGTTGGCTGTGTGGCTGCTGGAGTCCTGTGAATTGTCAGACTGGGAAGTTTCCTTAACAACAGGTCCCAAAATTCACAGCTATGTGTGTAATGAAATATTTTACCTCTTCCAAAAGTCAAAATGAGGAGGCAAAAACCACTTCAGATAAGGAGTTTGGCTACAGGATAGGCAGAAAATTCCAAGCTGGGCAAGTTATGACTGCTGCATGCTATAACTAGAATTACTAGCTTTGCTAAAATCTGTTTTAGCTACCTGTCTTCATCTAGTTTTTATCTAATCTCACTTTTATTTGTTTGACTCACTCAGATACTTGATTTCAAGGTCAGAAACTGATATGTCTCTGATTAGAATACTTCACACTTACCCTATAACTGTATATCACTGCTACTAGCTATGCAGAAAGGCAGCATTTTTGCTTTTAATACAAGCCTAGGGAGTTGTTTTCCTCTTAAATTTAACTCTGGGTTATTTCTGACCTTGTTATGGATGTTGCATTTTATATTTGCAGGTCTTTATACCTTTTTTACTGATGACTGTTCATAATTTAGTACTTTTCTGTGAGGAAGTTTAACTGATTTCTATTTTTTCTTTTATTTATCTATTAGAAGAGCTTTTTTAAAACAGGCTGGTTATGTTCCACTGGTAAGGTGAAGTGCCAAACTATTTCTTTGTCTTTTAAAATAATGCTTCTAGAAAATACATGTTCAAAGAAATGCATAGGAAAATGCTGTCAGACTTATTTTCCTCTGGTAAATGAAACTCTGGTAAAATCTAAATGCTTCACAGATTTTGCTGTTATTTAAGTTTTGAAAGAAAACAAATCTAATGACAGAAAAAATACTGCTAATGTCTATGGCTTTGCAATTAAACAGTCAAAATATCTCATTTTGAAATAATCATCTATATATTCACTCTAATACAGTTTTACAGTATTAAATTGAAACACTTAAAAAGTACCAAAGATATTTAGCTGGAGAAGGAAAATGGTGGTTATTTAGAATCCTGCTGTAAGATATAAAAAAATGTTAAAATCTTAAATTCCTTTAATTGAATGAAAATTGTGTTGTATGTATAGTTGCATTGCGGTCAAGATTACTTTACTTTTATCTTGCCTTCCATTACTTCCTCACAATTCCCTTTCTGTCTGCTACCTGTCATCATACAATACATCAACTAGCGCCATTATATCTTCTGGTTTTCTTAGTAAAACAAATGAATAATAATGGGTATAAAGGACAGTGCTATGATCTTTACTATTATTTATCATCCTCAGCAGTACCATGAATCTGTAATGTACATTTGAACTTTTGGAAAAGAAAACAATAAAGAGGTTGGCAAGACGGAACTTTTTTTTCCTATGCCTTATGCTTTTACCTCTTGCAGAGCTCATTTTAGGCAACAAATCTGTCTTTTCTTTGCTCTCTCTCATTGGTTTAACAGTCCATTTCTGTCTGCTTTCCTCTCCTTATATAGTAGAAGGGCTCATTAAAACTGGATTTGTCTGTGGTTTTTCTTGTAAGTATCACAATACTGTACCTCATTTAAATTGGAATGTATACTTCTTTCTTCCTAGACTCCTTTCCAAGACTTGATATCATATAATGAATGATTTTTTAAAGGGTGATCTTACCATTTTTAGCATCTAATAGGCCTACATTCTGAAACAAGTAAGCGCTAAAATAACTTGCACACAAGGATGACATACTGCAATACAAATGACTGTCACTTCTCTTCCATTCTCCCTCCTATAGTGTCATTGCTCTTTATATTAAAAATGTCTGCAAAAAGGTCTCTCTTTCAGTGACAGTGTGAGGTAAATGTGATTAAACACACACACACACGACACTCACTCACATCCCTTTGATGGGGGGAGTAGACTATTAATTCAGATTTAGCTTTGTATTTTCCTATGCTACCCTCTTTATTCAAATATCCTTTCAAGTGTCCAGTAATGTCATAAGCATTCTATAGCTTGCAAGGTATAGCTGCTGATCTGTTACATCCCAGGCCAAGATCTACTAGAATAATCATGAGCATATGGCATCACATGAATCCAAATTCATAACTCCTTGGACCATCTCAAGCTAACCTCTGTTCTGCTTGTTTTTTTTCTTGTCCACCCTGCCCCCAGTTAGAGAACTAACATTCCTACTTTCTTCTGATTCCTTGAAAACCATTGCAAAACTCCCATGTTTAGAAAGAAAACTGCCATTAGAAAAATCTCACGTCAGAAAATTTGAATTTTTTCTCCCACACATTGCCTGAGTCACCGCTGCAATCATCAGTTCACTTCCAAAGAACACAGATTATGACCACTACCTACTCCTTCCCTGACACATATATCCTGTCTAAAAAGCTGTGGGCAGCTTTTACATAAGCAAAAGGAACTGTGCTTTTTTGCTATTGATAGGCCTGGACAGTTTTGAAACACTTTGGAAGATATTTCCAAACCCAACTAATCAAGTTACTTAATTTCCAAGTAATACAAGAACTGCTTCATTATTATTCCCCATTCCTGCTATCCACAACTGTGGAAGTAAACTGGTTTGCTTCCCTTCTTTTTTGCTTCCTGAGAGACATTTAGAAGATTATCTGTCTGAAACAGGGAATTTCTACCTCAGCACAGGAGAAAAAAGCACAGGTATTGCTGAAGCAAATGGATTTGTGGGAGGGAAGGAAAATCTGTTAGCTCGTAAGTTTAGGAAATAGGGGCTATAAGTTAATAAGCTTAGGGGGTAAGAATATATCCTGGGAGCAAACAGATTTATGAACACCTGCCATGGAAGGATTTGTGGAAGCAGATGAAACACATTAAAAATTATGATGGATGAGGGGTGTGGTAGAGGCAGAACAATAGGGAAGAGTTTGAGTTCCTAACATATTTAAAGGTAAACGAATACCAAATACCTAAGGAAAAATGAGTTGGATAAATATTATAATGATGTATAGACATATGTATCAACAAAATCCATATACACATGCAGAATATTACTGTGGATAAAAGAGAATATGTATAAATGAAAATGAAAATTTTCAGCTTAATTAAAATTTTAGGAATATGAGCAGAACATCTCACATTTATCTTTAGTCCATCTAAGGTAAAATTTCCCCTCAGCATCTGGTATAAAAGAGGAGCTGCATTAATAACACCTTTATGGCTATCAAGGAAGAAAATTTTCTAGCATTTGTCCCTTTCTCTAGGTGCTATTCTCTCTTACCAGTGTGGTTTTGGGTCCCAAAGTCGGTGATGCCAGTCTTCCCATGGCATAGGGAATAAGCTGACTACAAGAGGCATTGGCCAGGTCTGCAGAGAAGCATGATGTTCATGGTAAGGCCCTCTCCAGGGCTGGAATCCAATTTTTATTATTTTTATGTCTCCTCAGATCATAGTCTATCTCCTTTGCATTTTTCGCAGCTACAGTTGCAATTGCACAATAGTGTTCCAAGACACAATATAAAAAAAATGTTGCATGTTGTTTAATGACTACTTTGGTGAATCACAGGTGACACTGACTGTTTCAGGTGAAACAGCCAAAGCAGTGCTTAGCTGGTCACTAGTCAGCTGTTTAAACAAATTGAAAGATCAGGCCAAGGCAATCTCTTTTACCAGCAATGGCAAAAGCCCTGTTTATTGGGGTACATTATACATAATCACATATGATGTTTATATTTGCATAGAAAGGACATAAACTTAGACTTCAAAAGGGATTGACAGTTCCATAATATATTTTATTTAGACTGTTTGAAATTACTTGTGGGATACTGAAATGAAGCCAAGACAGCAAGAAAATCAAGTTGGTAAACAAAATTGGTTTTCAACATGGTTTGAGCTTAAAGCTTTCACATGCTGTCTGTGTTTTCCCATATTTACTATTTTCCTTTACTCAAATTTTGAAAATTTCAATTTTAATTTTATAGTTTCATTGGTATGTATGTAAAAAAATACTATGTTTCCTCATGTCACCACAGCTTTATACAGAGCTTCTAGATAGAATAAACACTGTTCTATTAATTTTAAGAATATTTTTTTAGTAATAACTTAATCATTCAGATCTATAGACAATGTACTCCTTCAAGATGTTTTAAATTGCAAATTAGGTTCACATTTTGAATGGATTTTATTAACTCTCTCATTTTGCTTTTACTTATTAAAAAAAAAAAGTAAGAATATTATTATAGTTATATGATCTAAGAAAAACATTGGGGACCAAGGATTATTTGGAGTGTTTAAATTGCCTGCTTCTGCAATTCTGCAATGTCATTTAAGAGGGCAGACTACCTGCACAATTTAAGAAACAGGCAGTGGTTGGGACCACAGGGCTTCTGTAGGTAAATAATGCAACAGAGAAGCCTTGCCGTTTATGAACAAAGCACAAAACATTATTGTGCAACTTTAAAGGCCAAATTTGGTGCTTAAGTTCAGTTCAGTCTCATCTTGTCCATGGCAAATGCTAGGTGTCACTGAAAGTCAGTCAGACAAAGGGCTTTTGGGTAAGAATGCAAGCAGAATCAGTGCTTCAGAAAGGAGTCTTATGTAGCCTGTACAGGACATAAAGTGATGTCCAGTGGTTTTGAGCAATCTACAAGGATGGTTAGAAACACTTTTGTTTTTGAGAGAGAATCAGTTCTAAAACTTCCCAACTTCTCTGGAAGTAGTGGGAAATTGTTCCAAAATTACCCATAGGCTAATACTAGTATCTCTTAGAGACAGAGATTGTTATCTTTTTTTCTCTTTTAAAATTTCTGTGTAAAGGTAATGTTTCAGTCACCAGCAGATGATTGTCTAGTGATTAGAAAATTGTTAGCAAACAGTAAGGCAGAAAGACAAGTACAAAGTTGTTCTCAGCCTCTGGTGTTTAAAGTACCCATTTTTTACCATTATAGCTGTTTCTTTGTCTTAATTATCCCACTTTTCTCATCTAGCCCATCTTTTTTTTTTTTCTCCACTATCAAAGAAGCTACATGATTGCTTAGAAGACAATCAAGACTTACTAACCAAAGAGGGGAAAGGAGAGGAAGATAAAGCTAGAACAAGAATGCAGTGAACTGGTTGATATGTTCAACCTGGAGGAAGTTTTCCAATTACAGTTCTTCAAATAATTTTCCTGCATTTGTATTAAATATTTTTGAATAAAAAGGTAGGTCTGGGGCTGTGACCTAGATAGGGTGTCACAAAAATCACCTTATCTGGCTATTGCGTATGTGCTTTCTTCCAACAATTCTCAGTTTATTTTTGTTCCCCACAGCACTGTTTTAACAGGAATAGAGAACATCTCTTCGTTCCAGAGCTTTCTGCAACACTAGGTTTGGAATAATCACTTACCAATCATATTTGTACTGCAGACTAAAGGCCAAAAGTCTTAGTCATGGTCATGAAGAGCCTGCAGCTACAGCTGTGCAAAATGCAAATATACAATTTTATTGTAATCAAGAAGCATTTTTCATTACTATAAGATCAAATTAATTCCTATGCAGGTTTGTAAAATTCTGCTTAAATTGATTAACATACATGATTTCAACCATATATTCATTTTCTCCCCTTTTTAAGGGACCTCATATAAACTTTTCCTCCATTATCAATGAAATACCTTATGTTGAAATAAATTGTCCACAAACAAATCCGTAAGTTCACTTGCTCTTCATGTGTGACTAAACTGAGTCCTGACGGATCTTCTGTATGAATGAAAAACTTACAACACTTTAAAGATGAAAATGCTGACATAATTTTTTGAACAGATGTTTTAAAATCACAACTTAAGTCAATGAAACCTTGATTTTTATCCAAAGTAACATCCTTACATTTCAAAAGTGTCCCCAGATTTGAGAGCACACTAGAAAACATGACAAGATTTGAAAAAATTCGCATTTGATTATAATTGCCTATGGGTTTTAAAGATAAATTTTCACCCTTGGATAGAAATCTATTTTTGAGATCTGTATCAACTGTAGATTCCACCATTTTCACCACTACTCCCCAACTATATACTCATATATAGTCTTATAAAATATTGCATTTGAAGCATAAAATTTGAAGCTATGATAGGCAGAAACTTCTGTCAGCTTAATGATCCCAGGAATAGCAACAGGTGCAGTACTTGCCTGTTTCAAAATCTCTTGAAAGCAGAATACTTCCTAAACATATTTTTAATGACTCAGCATTTTGGCTTACTGCTGAATATTTCTTTCTATGCATTTGAGATAGTATGAGATTGTCAATTTCCATTAAAATTTTCTATTAAATTTTGCAGCATTTATCCTTGCTCAGTTCTTCACTGTAACATCAGCAACAGAAAAGGCAAAATACTATTTCTATTTGCCAAGTAAATTTGGACTATCATTACTCAGATTGATATACGTCTCAAGATATAGTGGCTTATTTGGTAGCAAAAATGAGCATGGTCTTTCTTAAAATACATAATTTGGGTGTAATAACTTCTTAAATATGCCTGAAGGAGGAAAAAAAACCAGAATGGTAGATTTTAGTTCAATTTTGAATTGAAGGATAATACCAAATCATATCTTCCCCTCCTTAGGATAATATATTTTGGAAGTGTAGGAGTTCATACACTTGGTTCTCATGGATTTGCACAGTTAGGTATGCAAAATCTTTGGTAACAAGAAATGGGATATGGGTTAGTATATTTAGATGACTGTTTGCAATAACCTCCTAGCTGCTGTGTGCAAAAGATTTTTTAATTTTTGAAATTATGGATACATCACATCTTGAAGAAATATGTTGCTTATGAATGTAAAAATAGCATGAAGTATCACTAGCTCTCTGCAAAGTTTATGCTTACTGTAATCTGTGCATATTGAAGCACATTATTACCATGTATTATTAAACACAAGAAAAGTCTAAACATAATTCCCAACTTTGCAATTCTTTTGTACCAATTTATAGAACCTTAGAGAAAATGTTACTACTCCAGTGTTCTGATCTGCAAAGCACTGACATGCGCATAGCAAAAAGGATAACAGAAATTATTTTCTCACATACATTCAAACTGCATTTTCTCAAAACCTAAAAGTCACTGAACCATTCCCCTCATCTAAGTGCAATTTATACAACAAACCAAGCCCGAAGAAATTAAGTGAACCTGCATCTTTTATCAATTCCTTTGAGAAACCCAAATGAGATATATATTCTGACCTGCTCTGAGAAAAAGAGTTTTAGACAAGAAATATACAATTTTTCTATGTAAAAACAAACCAAAACTAAATATTTATTGCACTCATAATAATCGTAAGTATTTATACTTATTATTACTTAATTCATAAGCAAATATGAAAAGATAAACAAGAATCTTGCAAAGTTATGTGGATCTGATGGCCTGGCACATCAGACCCAAAGGAGCATAAAGCATTAATTGACACCAGTGCACGATGTACCTTGATGTCATCAAGATATGTAGAGGCAAAATCTATCTCCATTTCTGGGTGACAAGGGCATCCCAACAGCTGACTGTACTGGAAGCTGAAATGAGCTTGACTGGGAATGAACAGCAAAAACACCCCACTGTGACTGGCGCAGAGGCCCTGTGCAGCCTTGGAATAGATTAAACCTCTGGAAATAGCTCAGGACAAAGTATTTCAAGGGTCCAAAAGGGCAATGTTGTGCTTTTGGGATAGCTTCTGTGAAGACAGAGGAAGTTAGAGAGCTGAAGACCTTGCCTGACATCTCAGAGGATCCTTCTGCTGTACCTGGGGGACACAAGAGTGACCCCTGGGTTTCTGGAGTCAGAAAGAGAGATCCTGGCAGCTTATGAAGGGAGTTAGAGCTCTTTCAGAAGTGATTGGCACCAAAGTACAGCTCCTTCTGCCCCCCCCGCTACCAGTGTTGGGCTGGATGCTCAAAGGGAAAGTCTGCTCCACACATCATGCCACTGACGCTATGTGGAGTAAGCAGATCATGCTGTTCACACAGCGAGCACAAACAGGGAACTAGGGGTCTTAGAAGTCACCATAAACTGGCCAAAGGCAAACATTTCAGAGGAGGAAGAGGAAAGGGTGACATGCTGAGGAGGCCACCCCATATAATCAGCAACCAGAAAACTAAAAGTGATATGCTGTCTTTACTTATGGTTCCTGCTCTGTTGCAGGGATACATCAAAAATGGAAAGCTGCGGTGTGGGCTCCTGTGCAGGGAGTTGCAGAAGCTATGAGGGACAAGGTGGGTCAAGTCAGGTTTCAGAGCTGAAAACCATGCAGCTGGTTTTAGATATCGCTGAATGAGGGCTTGATGGGCCCATCATGCTTCAGGTCATTTGGGAAGAGGTGAAACATGCAGATGGGCTCGTGATTAAGGTGTGGATGTGACCATGGACTCTATCACACAGGTTATCCCTAACTGTGACACCTGTGCTGCAGTCAAGCAGGCCGAGGGGCTAAAGCCTCTATGGCGTGGTGGATGATGGCCAAATATATGGGAGGCCTGGCAGATTGATTACATTTCCACTCCCACATCAGATCCACTAATCTGCCCTTAGGGTGATTTTTAAGCTTATGCAAATAATTTGAGAAGGCGCTTATTGAATCAACCTAGCCATTTCAGATGCTTAGTGGCAGAAATTAGGAGTAGCAAAAATCAAAATAATGGAACTACACTAACTCGATCACAGCACATAATGGTCTGGATTTCCACTTTTAAAAGTTTGCTTCTCTTTCCTCCTTACATTTCTAAAATTTTAAAATATTGCTTGACTATTACAGAAATTCTGACTCTTATGAACAAATGAAAAAAACCTCTCTGATGAAATATTTTTATTTTTTGAGAACGATGTAGTCACCATTGAAAAAACTCAACACACTAAGCATCCAAGTTACCACAAAACATAGAATATTTTGACAGTCTGTGCATGTTAAAGAACAATGAAACATGAAGAACACTAAGTTGGATGATAAAGCTGGTTTCAAAATAGATTCAGTAGCTGCTTGGTATTCACACCTTTATTATCTGTCCTGGAGTCCAAATGCATGAAATATGAACAAGGATATATTATAAATAAGCCATTCATAAGAAATTATAAAACGATGAACATATCACTCCTCTAAGGTATTATCACCTTCGCCTGCCACTATTTTTCTTTTCTTAATAAAGACTGGAAAAAAAACAATTTATTAAAATTCTAAAGGCTGTAAGCTGCAGACAGTTTGCTAGCCTTTAATCACATCATAAAATTGACTCTTTCGAATGATTTTAGAAAAATCATGTAGAGTCAGAAAATTCCTGCTAAGAAAATAAATTTATCAAGTGTTATTCCTTGTCAAATATCAGAGTACTTAAATGCTTGAAATGTAGTTAAGCACAACATGACTGTATTTTAGAAATACAATCAAAAAATGCCCTCAAAAATATTTAGTCAGTAGTTTATTACTGATATTATAAGACAATAAAATACTCTTATAATAATTTTCCATAATTATGAATAATACTAATGTATCACTAATTTATTTATTATCAAGTTGTGTAAATTACTTGCAAGTGACATATTTGGTCTTTGAAATAAAATATATACATTTTTAGAAAGTAAGAAGGAAAATAGATATTAACATAACCAAGAAAAACCCAAACCAAAATAATACCTCATATTATGGAATCTATTTTTAAAATATTCACAAACTGTTGATGGAATCCAGCTTGGTTTATCACAAATTCTTTATTATTTTAATTTTTATTAACATACTAATTGGTGGCTGCAAGTGAAACCATACCCAGGTTGCACTACATCTCAGACACATAGTAAGAAATAATATTTGAAAACTTACTTTGAAAATCCATTTGGAAAATTTCAACTACAGATGTGGTCACAGCCTTCAAACAAAAGAGGATTTTTCCCCCCTCTCATTACAGCTTTTCACTGTGTTGTACACACAGTGAAAAAACCCCCAAATCTATATGTTTGGTATATGGAGGGTACCAAACTTGAGGATCTTGTTTCACAAAAAAAATGGGCAAAATAAACAGATTTCTATTCCTACTGGTGTTTTTCACATATGGTAAGTAATAGGGTGTGCAGGGAGAGCAAAATTCATTATAAAAACCAATATATGTTTGCAAACATTTTCCCCTTTATGATTTAAATACCTTCAGTTATAACTAAGAGAATTACCAGCTACTGCTCTAATTTTGGACATCTTCCTGGTACTATTTATCCTCACAGAACTATTTAAACTATGGTTGAGAATGTTCTCAACACTGAGCATAGTTCATCTCCATTTGTGGTTAAAAATTCAGAAAAGGAAGAACCACAAGCAAACAGCAGCTGTATTCAAGTTTTGTTTTTATTTTTCCATATTCTACTCTGTTGTTAATTGACAATTAATGAAACTAATTTCCTTAAGTCAAGTCTGTTTTGTCCATGATGTTATTAGATAAGTGATCTCCCTCTCCATATCTTAATCCATGAGCCTTTTGTCATATTTTCTCTCCCTGTTCTCTCGAGGAAGGGAAGTGACAAGTGGGCTTGATGGGGACCTGGCAGTCAATTAAGCCCAACTATATGTTGTATTTGTAATAGCCCAGCTTGTATTACTGCTTAGTTAATAATCAACATGTTATATTGATGTTCCTGTTCACCACTGAGGCTGCAATGAGACCTTTGCTCTTATGATCTGGTGTCTGGGAAAAAAAAAATTAATAAGCTACATAAATAATATCTTTATTAGTATCTTTTACAGTTTCACAGTGATTTTAAATTATTGGAAAGTTCTCATTATCCAGATATATTCTTTATATACTGTATATATATATTACATTATATATAAGTGGTATGAGATATTTATTTGTAAATGGAGTATTAATTATTTTTTTTTCTTTATTCTAATCCAATATGAAACAGAGATTTTGTAGATTTTTTTTTGTTTTAATTTGATTTCTTGGTCTCTCTTGGAGCCAAGCTCATATTTTAGGTTCCACCCAGGCTATGAAAAACCATATGAATACTCAAGACATAATCTCAGTTCCTAAAGGAATTTAAATTTGTTGAAAATTTTCTGACAAGATCTTCTGCTACAAATTCATCAATATCAAATCTGTTCAAGTGAATATTTTTCCCGAGATGCTCAATCTGTCCTTGGCAAATGATTCCTTGAATGGCCCAACACTTTAGATATCTCAGTCCCTGTTGCTGCCATCCGCAGAACAAATGGTTGGGTTTACACGCACCTCTGAGGAAAGCTGGTGCCTGACCTATAAAAATATTCCGATTCTTGTGCTCTCCATTTCCTGAGGAGTATGAAAGCCATGACCTATAGGTCAAGGGAGAAAACATTTCTCAGTGAGTAGGATCCCATCGCATTAATACACACAATGAATATGAAAACAGAGACCTTGAAACAGATTACGTGCCCATACTCTTGCCCCAAGGAATAGAAAAACTTAGTGTTTTCAATGCAAAAACCTATTACAAACTGCTGGTAAGCAACATAATGTCTTTTTTGTGACACTAACCTTAATCCTACATCTAGACTCCTCCTTTATCTTGAAATGGTGACTTAGTTTTTAGTATAATTAATTGCAATTATCACATGTGGATATAATTCATGTAGAAGAAATAGCAGGAGAATATGTATTTGTGTGAAGCATTAAGCATATGAGTTGCAATAAAAAACGCTGTGTTTAGTCTTCTTTGCGGCCCTTTGTTGAAGTCTCTTCAGTATCTCCATATCTGCCTTGTACTGGAAAGTCAAGAACTAGACCCAGCACTCCAGATGTGTCTTGCTGAACAGAAAGGGAAAAATCCCTTTCCTTGACCTGGTGACACACTCCCAATGCAGCCCAGGAAAAACTTATCCTTTCCTTTGCAAGGGAGAAGTATTGGCTGATGCTCAACTTGGTGTCTGCTGGGATCTCCTCTTTTATATGCAGTACATGTTTAATTTCTGGTGTTCAGATTATTGCATATGGTAAAGATTTTATTTTTCACAGCAACAACAACAAAAGGTCACATAGCTAAGATACACAGAAAAAAGTTCAAATTAAAAGTGGGAGTTCAGAGCTATTTGATTTTATAGTCTCCAGTATCCAACATCTAGAATTTCAGGAAGAAAAAGGATCACAGACCTTTCGCATGACATGACCTAACAAGGTTTAATAACATGGTGTGTCATATGGTGCCAATAGATTCTGAGGTTATTCTGAGTGAAAAGAATATCCATTGAAAGCTCAGCTAAAATGAAGAAGTTAATGAGTTCAGGAGAACATACAAGAAGTAAGAAACAGAAAGATAAAGTAATGAAAAAATCGTGACAAATGAATGTGACGTAGCAGCACAGAATACAGCAACAGAGAGAATCTGAGTGAGAGGTGGCAAAGAAAGATGTATAAGAAAAAAAAAATATAGGAAAGTGAATATTTTTTAGTAATGGATATCTTTGTGCTTGTCTTATCTCTTTCTGTCCAGCCTTACCTGTCTATATATGACATTGTATGAAATGGCATATTTACTTTCCTTTTCCCTACTAGCTACCCTCCAGCTATTGCTGCTTCCTCTTCTATTCTGACTGTAACTTCTGAAATTTTAAAGTTACAGATCTGTGATCTGTCTTCACCTAGAGAAGAAATTTTTGGAAAGAGACATTAACAAAAGTTCACAGTTCTTCTGTCTCTAAAACAAACAACACAGTTTCTTCTTCTACTACAAAAAAATTGAAATAAAATCCTGCAAGCAGTTTATGAACGGCTCTAGAAATAAAACAGCTGTGGTTAGGAAATTAAATTTGGTTTTGAACTAGAAAGCATTTGTGGATTTTGCTGAAAACTGACTTTGATTCAACCCAATTCACTGTGCTTGTGCATTTCATTTAGCATGATATTTTTCTATTAAATTGCAACATGTGTTCCCACAAAAAAAAAAAAAAAAAAAAAAAGGCAGAAAATTTATAGCCTGGTATGAAATTTGGGATAAGCAAAAAGAAAAATATACTGTACAAGATTTAGGCATCTCTGCAAATATTGTAGCTCATAAATACCATCACAATCTACCCCAGTCTTAGCTCCTGACAGGTATGAAAATATCTGCTGGTTATGCTCTAATTAGTAATTAATCCAACACATATGCTGAGATGTACTTTTTGAGAAATAGAATGTCATCAGCAGTTATAATCATTACAGCATACACATTTTTATATGTTATTACTGGTTTTTCTATTATTTATTGCTACAAAACATTTTAAAGTATTATTATTGAATGTTTTTCAATGTCAGCTACATTATACTGAAAAGAGATTATAAAGTGGGATAAACATCTTAATGAAAATAACTACAAAACACTCTATCCGGTGTTCTCTCCACTTATAGAGACTAAGAAATCATTATCACAAGAAGATAAAATATTTGCAATGTGAAGAGCACTGAAATGTCAGTGTTAATAGTTATTGTTTTATTAGACATTTTAAGCATTGTAACTATAGCTGAAATCGACTGATGAAACCATGTAACACTTTACTGCATGCAACTCACTCAGGATTGGAAGCGCTTTTAAATTGTCCAAGACATCTTAAAATGCCTAAAATCAAGGTAAGAGGAAGAACAAGCTAAACTGTATGTGGTGGTTTTACTTGGCCCAGTTTTTGCTAGTGGGTAGGAGGGGCACAAAGATGGCTCCTGTGTGTCCTGTGCGAAGGTTCTGGACGTTTTTCACCCTGTCCAGCAGAGCCACTCTCTGTTGGCTCTGAAAATGATGGACATGCTGCTGGCCAAACCTGGGCCAAGTAGAGATGTTAGTTACACCTCTGTGAAAACATATTTAAGAAGAAATCAAAACAATGGGTGCACGCACTTCTTTGTAGCCAGAGGAGGAGGAGGAGGTAAAAATATGTGAGGGAAAACAACATGGAGACACCAAGGTCAGTGGAGAAGGTGGGGGAGGAGGTGCTCCAGGCGCCGGAGCTGAAAACCCTCTGCCGGCCGTGGTGAAGACCATGGGGGGAGCAGGTGGTCCCCCTGCAGCCCATGGAGTCCAGGGGGGTGCAGAGATCCACCCACAGCCCGTGGGGAGGTGCCCACGCCAGAAGAACAGGGGGATGCCTGGAGGAAGCTGTGATCCAGTGGGAGTCCCAGCAGAGACTGAGAGTTGCAAAGGCTGTGGACGAGAGAGAAAGGCCTTGGCCCCGGGATGGAAAAAACCTGGCCTCGGCTCGGGAGCCTGCACCCCATGGACAAGCACTCGTGTTTGCAGCAGATTTCGGCCGGGCTGCTGCTCGTGAGATTGGACCCACGCCAAAGAAGTTCTCAGAGGACTGTCTCTCGTGGGAGGGACCCCATGGCTGAGTAGAGGACTCTTCTCCCTGGTGGACTGACCCTGACCAAAGGGAAACCCCCATACCCTGCCCCACCCCGGAGCTGTTGGTTGTGTGAAAGAGGGAGGGGGGTGAGCTGAGAAATGGTGTCTTAAGAGGGAGAGGGGTGAGTAGAGAAACAGTGTTTGTAGCAGAAGAATTGTGGTGATTGTGACTGACTAAGAAAAAGCCCCATACCCTGCCCCCCACCCGGAGCTGCTGGTTGTTTGAAGGAGGGGAGGGGGTGAGCTGAGGAACAGTGTCTTAAGAGGGAAGGGGGGTGAGTAAAGAAATGGTGTCTTAAAAGCTTATTTTTACCTCTCATTTATCCTCCGACTCTGTTAGGTTAATAAATCACTTTGCAACTTAAGTTTTCTCACCTGTTTGCTCATGTTTTTCGTGCGTCCCCTCCCCACCAGTGCCTCATCTCAACTCATGAGTTTAGTGTGTTTGTGTTAGTTTTAGTCCTCTTCTCTGCGTAAATGCAGCAGGAGAGAGCATAGAAAGCAGATGTCGTAGGTCCCTGGCATTTGGCCAGGGTCAAACCACGACATGTATCAGTGCATTAAATATCCATTGGGTTGCATTCCAATGTATATACATTAAAAACAAAAACTAGAACAACTTCTTAAGCCATTGGTATGTTTAAGGAAGAACTACTTCATACCACTGAAAAGGAAATTTAAGAGCATCGGTCACACATTGCTGTTTGAACTTTAAGTTTGTTCACATGGTAGAATGCCAGCACAAGAGTATTCGGCTATGAGAAGACATAGTCATTAATTCTCTGCAGAAAATTGACTTTTATCCATTATTACTTTACAAGCAGCCTAGAATGCAGATTCTTCTCATACTAAATAAGCAGCAATTGAGATGCTAACTTTTCAACTTTGATTTTCACCTTTGTCTCAGGCATGTTTTTAAATATCTTAGCTTTCCATGCCTCAAGCTGTTGTGTGCACCCAGGGTAGTATTTGCAGTGACCTCTTCTACTCAAAGCTTAAGCGAAGTCAGTTAATCAGTAATTCTACAGTTGAATAAATAACATGATTTATTTATCACCTAGAAAACATGCAGTCCTATTCCTTGCCAAAATAAACCATGCTGATATCTTTCATTGAAATATTGGGGGTTGGGTTTGTTTGTTTGCTTGGGTTTTTTTTTATTTTTTTGTTTTCAGTTTTGTTTGTTTGTTTGTTTTGCTTTGTTTTGCTTTGTTTGTTGGTGGTTCGTTTTTTGGGTTTTTTTTGCTATTTGGTTTGTCTTGTTGGGGGTTTTTTAGAGCTCAAAAACTCTTTCAAAACATGCAGAAATATGTATCAGGCATCACAAAGTTACCTACAAATCTCACAAAAGACTGAAACCTTTTTTCCTCTTTCATTTTTCTTCAGATAATTTGTCCTAAAATGATTTTTAAGTCTATGACCGTGCATCATCTAACTAGCATTAGTACTTCTCTTTCTAAAGATGAATAAATTGTTAAATAAATATGGGTTTTCTTAGCATTCAATTACTAGTAGTCATTACAAGATAGACCAAGATGACTTAAAATGTGGGAGGAAAAATAAATACGTTCTGGAGCTTGAAAAATAATTGAGCTTTTCCAAAAGAAAAAAGAAATAAGCTTTTAAAAACCAGTTTTTCCTAAAGGATGATTGAATTTCTTAATGATACGGAAAGTCTAGTGTACTGACTCTTTGAATTCTTGTTATATGAGTCTTTGTAGAACTATAAGTGTGTAAATGCATATACTCTGATAGGACCAATATTGTCCACTCCTAGCAGTTCTCCTATGCTACATAAACAACATTTGAAGACTCATTAAAACAGAGGCTGGGAATAAACACTGGAAATTGCTTCACAGTTGATTAGATGAATATGACTTCAAGTTCTGGACAGCTCAATAATAGTTCTAAAAATAGATTAGATCTAGAAATTATTCTTTGGTTTTCTATGGTCTACCATCTCACACTGAAATACTAAGATTAAATTATTGGTCAAACACTAATAAAATTACTGTCACAACTGCTAAAATCATTGGGTTTTGAGAGGATTGTAAGTGGGTTTATTATGTGGTAATAGTGACTAAACAGCATGACATTTATAGTTTGTTATTTATGCATTTGGGAAAGAATCAGAGAAATATAAGAATAATTAGATTTTGTTCATTATTTTCTATGTAATGAGAGCTAGTGGAAAGCAAAAATAGTAACAATGGAAGTGCATTTTTTTAAAAAAAACCCGAATTTTTATATGGTATTATATTCTAAATACTTTTTTTCATTAATTCAACAGACATTTATAATAACTAGGAAGGCAAAAATAAATGGAAAATGGAAATAATAGACTTGAGTCTAATAGGTTAGTAACATCTCATTCTCTGATTCAAAGTGGACATAATTACATGCAAGGAGACTAAACATAAGTTTGAGTAAATTAATTCAGTACAATTGCAAAAACACAAGTAGAATATGATATGCCTTTTATATATATATATATTTTTTTTTTTTGCTTACGTGCTCCTGATAGTTAGCATTGTGTTCAAAAATGCAAGTGTCCTCTGTGTTACTGTCGCACACAGAGGTACTTCTGTATGCCATGAATGTAAATGTTATGAAGTTCTTGATACATGTCCCAACAAGAATTTGAATCCATCATTTTTTCTTTGTCCACCCTCAGGTGTACCTGTTTACAAAATTATGTCCTTTTTTCTAATGCCTTATTTTCCTTAAAAACCAAGGAAATTCCAATAAATATGCCAATGAATTTATATTAATCACTGGTATTTGAAAAGCTGCCAACTTTTCCTCTCAGTCTGTTCATATTTGCAAATATGCTTCTCTGTAGGTTTAAATGAAATATTCAATTAATTTTTTCTTATGTTTGTACATGGCATGAATAATTGCCATTACTTCTTTCTTTTATAACACCAGTGATATGTGGCTTGTACCATTTTTACATCTCTTATAATTCCAAATGTTACAGTAATACTCCAGATAATCTCTATACATATGGTATCTTTCTAAAATTAATTTCTTATTTTTCCCACACAATCATGCCTAGTTGGGTGAGTTACAGGTTTTTAGACTTTACTGCTTCTTTGTGATCAGGGTAATGTTATGTTTTTGCAGGGGCATGTTGGTTTTCTACAATCACTCTGTATTTTTTCTAGAGTGTAAACTTTAGAAAACAACGAACTACAAAGAAAATAGAAGAATAGATATGAGTGATCTATGGATACAGGCAAATAAGGAACTGTTGATCATGTCATCATCACGACAAGTGGTTAATTAGCATCTAAAGAAGTAGTCTTAACTGATATGAGTTATCTGTCAGAAGACAGAGGAATACAAGTCCATACTTAGAGGACAGCTAAAATGTGAACACAAACAAAAAGAAGACTGAAGAATAAAGTTAGCAGAAGAAATAAAATGCCTCAGTGATTTTTAAAGAAACATGATGGAATAACTTTAAATATTTAACAATAAGAGTCAATAATCTTCTCAGAGAAGGTTTCTGTATAAACAGTTTCGAGATTTTCAAATATTAAGGTGACCAGCTTAGACGTTTCAAGAGGATAAAAGTGTCAATTCAAAATTAAGAGATAGGGGAACTAGAAAGTTGCTGAAAACCTTGAGAGATGAAGAAGTGATTTCTTTGATATTAATCTTCCTCCCACTTCCTAAATAATGTTGACTTAAATTAAATGAGATGGGCAAACAGGCAAATTTTAATTTCTAAATTGAAAATGAATAGTCTGTGGTGCTTCAGGTTCATCATCAAAGTACCATAATCTTAAAAAGAGTAAATCTTGTCATATAAAAAGTTTATTTTTAAAGCTGCAGTAAGTATAGAAACTGTATACAGACCACTGGCAAATGTGCATAGAAAGAACCACAGTAACCAAAAGAAAACACATGGATGTGATGTTAACTTACAGTTTACTTGCCAGCATATGTATAAAAACTCTCCCAATAACTGTGAGGAGAACTTAATATATCAGCCATTCTTAACATATCATCCATAGTCCATTCTTTGTGTCTGTACTATAAAATTGAAAAGGTCAGGTTTATTTTCTCAGTGCTTACTGTCACTCTCCTTTAAAAGGCCGCTCATGTCTGCATTTACATACAACAAAATGATGGGACACCTATAAATCTATATAGTGATACCCAAGCCCTAATACTATTTCTTGAATATTTTACTAATTCCAAAAGAATGAATTTTATCTAGTAGTTCAAGATCCCATTCTCGTTTTTAAATTACTTAGGAAAGCAAGGTAAGTCTGGGTCTCTGAGATCCCAGAGAAGAGTCTTAATCGAAGGTCTTCAGGCTTTAAGGCAGCTCCACCCAGAGATTTATTTTGTTATAGTTTAAGCTTGTGTGCAAATTCTGTTATTAACTTTTGATTTTATTAGAAAGTTTTCATCAAGTAAATAATCTGGGGTTTATTTAACCATTTAAATAAGCCCAGTTGTCATCATGTTTCCTTTTTAATTCAGTAATATGTCTTTTCTTCATACTCTTTCCAAGGAACATGCTTCAGCAGTTTATCTGAGAAGGAATGCAAAATTTGTATCCAGATGGACCTTCACTCTGACTGGACCTGACTTTTATATTTTTCATGATTGTCCATAAGTTGATAAAGGTTAAGTAAAATAGTAATTTCTTCAGTTTACTACAGCTGTAACTCCTCTTATCCACTATGTAGATTGTCTAAACTGGTGTATCTCACTTTCTTGAGTATGAGAAATGGTGAGTTCAGTTGCAGAAATTACCCATGAATTTTTATAGGTGAAGTTTTTGCTCAGCAAAGTCTAGACCAAGCTGTATGGAAATCCTTGATATACCCCAAAAAACCACGAACAACCAAACAACCCCCTCCCCAACACCCCCCAAGAAAAACCAAACGCAAAACAAACAAAACAAAAATCCAAAAAAACCCAACAAAAACCAACGCGAAAAACCCCCCAAAAAACAAACAAAAAAGACCCCCAAACCGCTCCCCCCAAAAAAGTCAACAAACCCCAACCAAACTAAAAACTCTCAAATTTTTAAGTGTGAGCTGTTTGTGGTGTTTATCCTCGTTGAATAGACACCTAAGAATAAAGTAGAATCCTCCAAGAGAGATAACCTAATAAAGCAGCTCTTCCTCTGCTTTGCAAATTTGTACTATGGCACGTCTCAAACTAGCTGGGTGAGAAAAGATTGTATCCTATAAAATGCCATATAATACTGAATACTGTATGATTGTGTCTACTTTAGCAAATGTTGCAATTCTAAATGATGCAATTCTAAATGATCACATCAATAACAATTGCTGCTGAGAATCTGAGAGATGAATGGCATATCAGCTTTTATGTGGGGTTTCTTGAGGGTGTTTTGTTTTAATTTATTTTTTCTTAAAATCCTTTCTCTCTCTCTGCTGAGATCCCATGGTCTGAATGTCCATTGCTAAACTGCATTTGGTGTGCTCTGGGAGCACATTTTCCACTTTAGTTTCATTCAAGAGTAATACAGTTCATGCACTCAGGCTGTTTGGTTCTTAGCATCAAAGCACGGTAAGCAGAAACAATTAGAAAGACTGTTTCAAAAACATATCTCTGATCCAAACTATAATACTAATATAGAACAACTCTGAGATTTCTCAGTACCAGTTCAATTTTGTAGTTACTTTAACATCTGTTTTAAAATAGTTGTAGCAAAATTCCTGAAAACCGTTTTAAAGGTGTACATATACTTTGAATTTAATCTCATTTGTCTGGATGCAAGAAGTAGTGAGGTACCAGGCATTCAACCTACTGGCAAAGGCATGGCAAAACTTAAGAATCATTCATCCAAATACTGAATGTTTTGGGGGAAAAAAGTGCTCGTGCATAATCATAAATGCTTCAGCAACCAAGGTATAATGTCCAACATAGCTGTCATTGTTTAACCCCAATGAGAAACCAAGGACCAAACAGACGCTTGCTCACTGCCCCATCAGCAGGTTCAGGGAAAGAATCAGAAGGGTAAAAGCTCAAAAATTCCTGGGCTAAGATGTAGACAGCTCAATAGAAAAAGCAAAAGCTGCTCACACAAGCAAAGCAAAACAAGGAATTCATTCACCACTTCCATGGGCAGGCAGGGGTTCAGCCATCCCCAGGAGAGCAGGGCCCCTTTGTGTGTGACGGTGACTGGGAACAACAAACAACGTCACTCCAAATGCCCCACCCTTCCTCCTTCTTCTCCCCACTTTATACGCTGAGTATGATGTCACATGGTCTGGAATTTCCCAGTGGTCAGTTTGGGTCACCTGTCCTGGCTGTGTCTCCTCCCAACCTCCCATGTACACACAACTTCCTTGCCAGCATGGCAGTAAAAAGGCAGAAAAAGCCTTGTCTCTGTGTAATCCCTGCTCAGCAATAACAAAATCATGTCTATATTATCAGCCCTGTGTTCAGCACAAATCCAAAACACAGCCATACACCAGCCACTGCGAAGAAAATTAACTGCCCCAGCCAAAACCAGCACACAAAGCTTAACCGTGTAGTAGTGAGTTTGGAACAACTTGCTTCTGCTAAAAAGAGGGTAAGGAAGACTACTGAAACACATTTAACTAGATAAAATAATAAAGAGTTTCAATATCCAAAATTCTCAATTTCAAATTTGATTTTTAAATCATGAACAGTTGTATCATATTTTAAATTTATCCTGTACTAATGCAGATTTTATCTGCTGCCATTTTAATTTGACAGTATTCCGTAAGCATTTTGCCCCCATTTGCCCGATACTCCACCAGTCTAGACTAGATATCATTTATTTAGAAAACCATATCCTAAGGCAATTCAGTACAAGAACCTTTCATGTTTAAATGACAGGTATTGAAAGAACAAGACATGATACAAAAATAATGCTAGTGAATAAGAGCTGCCATTACAAGAATACATTAAACTGATGCATTACCAAATCTGTTTGATGTTCTGTATCATTTATCAACAACATTAAGAATATGAAACTACTATTCAGAATGATTAGTTTATTAAATCTGTGTAATATGTTTCACATAAAGTATTAAAATAATAACAATATATATTTTTAAAATTTCTATTATTTTATTATACCAGAGTAAATATACTTCTTCTGAGTATAAATTAGCCTGTTTTTCAGTGTTAATAGAATAAAGACTGGCTTCCTAGCAGAATATATTTTCCCACAGCAGAATAAATAAAACCCAAATAGATTTCAAGCATATGAAAGAGGGGATGACTTTGCAGATGAGTATGAAATAATATATGATTAAGGAGTGAAGTATTCCAAGGCTAGGATACTGCAACTGTTTAAAAGCATTGGTGATCTCATGTCTTAATGGCATCTGACTCAGTGCTTACTTTACTTACTCTTTCATGTTGAAATTTTTCCCTCCTTCTTCACATTCTTGTACTCCTACAAAAAGAGTAACATACACATTGTCTCAACTGCTGATTCTGTTAGATAAATTAACACATTTATTTCAAGGAAAGTTTCAAAAGAAAGTAGGCATTATATTATCTTTACATTTCACTGCAGAGCTTAGTAACACAATTGCAGACTATTGTTCCGGACCAGCGATCTTAAAAGATGAATCTAAGGGTTAGTGCTAAAGACGAGCTAGTAATGGCACAGACACAGTGACAGGGGAAGGCAAACACCAGCTCCAGCTGACCGAAAGGATCCAACAAGGAGCTATTCTGCAGAAGCCAATATTAAATCACATATTTTGTGCCTTTTTACCTCCCAGACAATTAAAGAGTGTTGTTTTTTTAGCAACAGCCCTCCCACTTTCGTCATCCTCCGCTCAGCTGTGTTGCTAGGACATCAAACAAGACCCCAGTTGTGAAGTTTTTATGCAGTGGTAATCTTTCTGGCTGATAGTCCAGTGTATTAAAACTGTTACCATGAGTAACAAGTCTTAGAAACATTCCAAATTTGTGACAGTATTTTCCAAATCTACTTTTTCTTATTTCAAAGTTATTTTTACTTGACTGAGATAAAAAGAAATTTATCATGGCAAAACTGTCAATTCTTTTTGGATCATTATGTTTTTGTCTGATAAAGAGAAGTCAACAGCAACATTTTCTAATCTAAAATCTCAAGAAAGAACAAATAACGCTAGCAACTTTGGAAACCCTAGGACAAATTTGTGTGAGAGACCGTGTATCTGTATGCAAAATGGCCCATGACTGAGTAGCTGGAAATGCTGGGATGACAGTTGGCTATTTCAGCTGCTTATGTTATTAGAGAGATTGAAATGGATGTCCACAAGAAATGCTATAATATGATTTTTCATTTACAATTTAAATGTATGACTATTCAGGTTCTGCTTTAGTAAAAGGATTTTTTTCCATTAAAGAAAACTTTTTCAAGTCCTTCAGGGGCTTCAGATTTTTTGTTTATTTGCCTTTAATTAATAGAATTCAAATTCAAGATGATTCTACACAGTCAGAAATAAAAAGATATTTGTTGTAAATGAAGTCCTAACTTAGTAGTAGAAAAAGTATACATTTTTGTTTAAGTCCTAATGTCATCTGCAAAGAATTTAATAAACAAACAAAAAATTCCTCCAGGAATAATAGATACTAAATTTATATTCACTGCACACAATAGGATTCTCTCTGGTATATCAGGCATAAATGGGATGGGATGAAGATGGAATATTGAAATAATAAACCTTGCTAGATAGCAGGAAAATACCCACAGGTATGATTTCTTTACAGTTGCCTGTCAAAATACCATTATATTTGAAACTAAAATATCAGTGTCTTCTGTTATGAAACTATATTGAAAAGAACCTTGGAGATTTTCTGTGACTTTAATGGTATGACCAAAATGAAACCAACTTGTTGAAGCGCAAATGAAATTGTGCATGCTACCAGTTTTAGGTAAGGTAATCAATACAGATGCTGAGAGGTTGAAAAACTGCAAGGAACTTACCAGTCTCCTAAATTGGAACCAGCAGAGTGGAACTCGGTATGGCAACACTCCAAAACAGATACCACCCATGCTTCAGAGCAGACTGGGTTCTTTTCCCGTCCTGCATCACATGCTTCAAAGTGACAAAGTTTTAACATTTTACTTTCCAATATTCATTGACCTTGCCACAGACATGACACCATATTTAAAATTTCAAACGTATTTTAAAATGTACAGCTGAGAAAGATTAAATGTACAGGAAGAAACCAAACATAGTTTTGTTTCTGAAGAACAGCTGAGGAAAAACTTTTCTGAAGGGTATTGCTGCCTACCTAACACAAGAATCTAAAGGAGAAAATTGAATAAAGAAGCTGCTCTCTAACTCTCTCTCTCTCTACAAAAGAAAAAAAGAAAAAAAGAAAAAAAGAAAAAAAGAAAAAAAGAAAAAAAGAAAAAAAGAAAAAAAGAAAAAAAGAAAAAAAGAAAAAAAAGAAAAAAGAAAAAAAAATCTGCTTACTGAGAGTATGACTGTATTGCTATATCAGAGCATACTCTTAGAGGAATTCTGAACTGTTCACAGAGTCTGCATCCTTGGCACAAACTCTAGTCAAATTTTGAGGTGCTATTAAATTTTTATTTTGATCCTAAAAAAATAAACTCCAAATTCTACAAGACCCTTATATCTTTCACAAGATGTTCAGATTCTTTCCACTAAATCTCACTGGATAAAATCTCTTAATAAACAGCTGTTCATAAGTTAGTGTGCTCTCAAGGCTGTTGACAAGTATCTTTGGCAGAGTTTTTGAGATTTCAAACAGAAATCAAGAGGTATTTAACATAAACCCTAATTCAAAAGCCATAAAGTGATGTCTACACAAACTCAGTGATATCTACTCTCTTAACTTTGTATCTGGAACCCCTGGTTTCCTTAAGTTTTATAAAATATAACACCCTTAACAGAAACTGGACTGAAAATTAAGATATCTTAGTGCCAGTGCATTATTTCTACTAGGTACAATAAAACAGCTTCTTTGGTTGATTCCCCCACAAGAGAAGGACAGAGTAATTTCCATTACAACTTCACAAATTCTTAGTGGAAAAGAGAAAGCAGCTTTTAATCATTAAAACTCCTCCAGCAGTGATAACTAATTCTATGCTTACCTTGGCAACCTCACGGGGCCCCCTTATTAATTTGAACTGCATGCTTTCTTGGCAAAGGAAACATTGCTACTGATTTCCACCATTTCTAACAAAGACCACTTTTCGTGGCCCTTAAACTTGGGAATTCGTTAGTACAATCTGGTATCAAGCACACAGTGTGCAAATGTGCAATGTGTGGAGCATTGGAGAATCAGTCTCGAGTGGCCTGGGTTGAAGGGACTGGAAGACAACCATCCAGTGTGTACCCCCTCCCTCACTTTGCAAGATAACTGCTTATTCATAAAACCAAAAGGGCATTTTATGTCAGTAAGCCTCTTTTCTACCTGATTTGTAGGAACAATCAAGGTAATTAGGTGCACTTTTGAGTGTCTAAATAATGCCAGCTGTGCTAGTAAATAATTGTATGTTGAAAAACACAACATTCACCCCCAAAAAACCCAAGAAAACCCACATGCATTTATATTGCACAGCTTATATAGAATGTGAATGAATCACTACTTCTGCACAATAAAAGAGAAGAAATAACATAGACTTCTACAGAGTGCAGAGGCATGTGGGCAGGAAAATTCATCATATAAGGTGTCTGAGAAAATCCAGGGGGAATTAATGATCTGCTCTATTCAAGAACATTTAAAAAACAATGCCATCTGGCATTAAGTAGAATTCAGGCCAAGAGCTGGCAGCAAAATAGGTTTGACAACCTTGACATAAAAACTACTTACTCTCAGTGCCAATTATGGTCTCCTTGCCAGTTCAAAAGCATATCTTTCCAAGAATGGCATTTAGCCCCTACTGGCATTTCAAACACCACACAATCTTTACACCAGAGATTAAAGTAAAAACACTTATGCAAAGCACCAAACAGAGATAACAGTATAATCTGGATAAACACACCAAATACTAAATCACTGTTCATTATGTTTAGAACTAATAAGAACTGACATCAAATAGGAAAAAAGAAGCAATGTTCATTTCTCTAGCTGGGAGCTTTGGAATATAGTTTGCTTTACTTATTCTAATACTTTTGTAAGTCAAAATTCTTTCAGAATTTTTTAGAAAATGTCTTAGGTGATCACTGCTTTCCCTACAGATATGGAACTTCCTCAGCTACCTGTTTCTTGCCAAGTGCGTTTTCCTAGGCTGGTGACAAATAGATAAAACTGTGACCAACTTCTTTCACAGCATTAATTGTCTTCACTATTAAAAGCCCAAAATTAGCTCTATTCAGCTACTATTTAACTGATTTCAGACAGCTAAGGGAAAAACTTGATCTTATTTTAAATGTTATCAAATCTCAAACTTCTGTGGCTGTCCAAAACTGATAGACATGGCATCTCTTCCTTGAAGTGCAAGAATCTGTTTCAGTAAGCGGCACTGAAGAATTGATGTGACAATCCAGTCCATCTTAATTTGGTTTTAAGACTGAATTTAAGAAGAAATAATAGGATTTCTTGGAAATAACTGTGATCACCCTCCGTGTTAATCTAAAAAGAAACCTATCCGTGTATTTTAAATTCTCAGATATAAAAACAAAAAAGAGTTAAAATTTTCAGAAGTACCATGATAATTCTCAAGCAAAGGCCGTCCACCTCTAAAATGTTAAAACTATTGTATAGGACTTACTTTTCTGATTGGTTTAAAACTAGGCAGTCAGTTAATGAAAGTGTTATATTATAAAGTGCACAGCATCAGTATATGCAAAATTTTATCATGAAACTTGCAGCAACTGCAGACATTTCCAGAAGAATTCTTGATACTCAGTTATTTTTCTTTCATTGTTACTAAAATTACACTAATTTACTAGTGAGAAATCTAAAAATGTATGTTGCATATTTGGAGGAAAAAACATTGCGTCTGAATTTTAACTTGTATAGAATATCTGTGACTGAAGATAAAATATTTCATTTTAAATGGGTAAAAGTCACCCATTGTTAATAAATATGAAAACCTAATCCTCTTAAGATTTGAGTATTAAAAAATGCTAATGGTATTTGTACTGTATTCCCTATATAATGTAACTTGTTTCCCTGCTGTTTCACATTCTCTAGTTCTAGACTTTTAGAACTATACCATCATTAGCTCTTTCAGAACAGAAGAAAAGAATAACAGAATTGCAGTGTGGCTATGTTTAACTCAATTTTCAAAGAGTAAAAGTAAACACCTCCATTTACGTGTATTGCAGTAAACAGCTTCTCATATGTGTTTTATAATTCAAAAGACTAAAAGTAATTCAGGCAAAAATACACTAAGTTTTAAAGAGGAGCCAGAAATAAAAAAATAAAAGAGAACAGAAAATCTAAATTGACTTGTGACCTTTGATCTGACTTACTGACCTGAACTGAATTCCAAATATGACAGTAGCTTATTAAGATTTTACCTTAGGCACTTCCATATCACTGAATCAGCAAATTAAGGATAGAAAAATATAAAAAGGACATAAGAATAGCATATTTCAAAATACATTTGAAAATGGATGTGTGTAATTATTTATGTTCCATAGATGATACATTTAGTTAGATGCCAGTGAATATGACATTTATGAAAACAAGAACTGCCCATGTCCTGTGATGATCAAGCTGAACAAACATATATACTGCAAAGTTTTTTACTTTGATGGGGTTTTTATTTCTGCGAGCCAGATGAAATTGCATGCCATTTTACTCTTACTCAGCAATGAGTTACACTAAGAGATTTTTCAAAGACCCTGGTGGCACTCATGCTTAACAAAAGGTAGTGTGTCATGCACTAAATCTTGTCTATAATAAACTGTTTTCATAGTTATAGATTGTGCAGCAAAATTCATTACTGATATAAAAAGTTTAAAATAGAAAAATAGAAAAAGAATATTTAAGACATAAATTTACTCATGAAAGCAAAAAAAAAAAAAACAACCCACAATCATGTTTACCACATAGTAGGCTTAGTCAAGGTATAAGAGAAACATCCCCAAATGTTGGTATGTTCAATAAAACTCTTTTTATCCTGTTTAGAGTGTGATCAGGGACATATGAAAGAGGTGATGAGATGGAAAAACACCCTAATATCTCAGGCTTTTCTCCTTTACCTTCTTAAAATAATTCTCTATTCATGGTCAACAATTTTAACCTCTGTGATGGGATTATATCTTAAAACAGTTTAGGTTAAAACATGAAGGTATTTTGGGACATGAAAGCCAGAACTATTTTAGCAAGAGTTTAACACAGAGCTACTCTGAAAGCAATTGGATGGCCATACAATAAGCAGTAGTGATTTATATTATTGAAGGAGATCCTATAATGCTCAACATCTGCCATCAGATTAAATGTTTGCATTCTTAAAAGCCTGTAATTAAAATAAACAAACCTGGAAATTATTGTGAGAATATAAATGTTCAGAAAATGCGAGGGGGAAATCAGAGCTAGATATGTTTCACTGTTTGAATGTCTAGTATCTCTGAAAACCATTTGACCTTCCAAACCAAAGATTCTCCCAGGTAGCTGATACATGATACTTTCATAAAATCTGTGAAAAGTAATTGAGAGCATTTCCCCTATGATGCTTAGGACAATTTTTAAATAGTCAGGAGTAGACGTTCTTATGTCACAGTTAAACACTGAGAAGCTCATTAGCATTGAAAGAAGCATAGAAAGGTGTTCCATACGGTCTTCATCACAGAATGTTTGCCCAACTCACAGCTTCAACCTCGTCTCCAACAATTCAGTTTCTTAAAAGGCACTGTAGAAATAAAACAATAGAAGGAAATACCCAAAACTATAGAAAGAAATGTCCAGCCGTTTCATTTATCTTTGTCAAGAAAACTTCAAGAGATATCAATGCTCAGGTAAAACTCTTAAAAGTACTTTTATTTCATTAGTATTTTAATAGAAGCTTTTTTTATAAGTTTCTTTTTTAAGGTTGTTTTACATTTGACGATGGTTCCTACAAAAATTTTATTCAAGAGTGAGCTGGAAACATTACTGACAATTTTCTTCTGTGATCTCCTGCATTTTTTAATCAGTAGATTAAAATTCAACAGCTGCTCTAATGGAAATGTATGCCGAAGCTTACAAAACCTACCTCAACTATTTGTTTGGCATTGAATCTTATCCAGTGTTTCTGAAGAAGATGCAGAGAATAGATCTGTTGTTTTCTTTATTATTTATATATATATATA
>VZTX01029653.1:301734-367584 GCA_013400915.1 Pardalotus punctatus
ATATATTTAAAAAAAGGTCAATAACTTTTCCTGATCCTAAATTTTTTTAAGAGAAAATGTATTTGAAGAAACCAACATCATCTACCCAGCACAAAAAGTTATGAAATAAAATTTTTTAAGTAGTTGTAACTGTAGAAAAATCTCTATGAGGAATTTCTGTGGTATACAAATTAAGCTAAATCTGAAATTTTTATAAAAGCTTCTCTTTGTTTCTTAGAGGCAAACTTGAAATAAAGCTTAATTTTCTGAATCTACATTTTTTCCCCTTTATATTTAGTGATAGACAATCTAAAAAACATGAGGAATATACAGGTGCAATACATGTAGCTGAATTACATAAGATTCAGGCTATATAGAAAAAAATAACATTAAGAAATGGGAAGCTGGAGTAAAAGTATTAAAAATTGATGAGAAGTTTTAGGGTTTTTGCTTTTTTTTCAACAGTGCTATCTATCCATCCATCCATCCATTAAAAATTTTAACTTGGCTATTTTATCTTGATAGCTACAGTATCTCTATTCCTATATAATATACTAATGCTTCCCTTTTTGTACTATAAATACACACAAACGCTATGAACCAACATATAAGTAATTATGCTTATTTTTCTTTATTTTATGTTAGCGAAGAAAATTGCACAGATGGTTTATAAAGTTTAATTAATAAAATATGACAAAGTGTGAACTCTTATGTAACAACTTGTGTTAGTGTGAATTGTTTGGGTTATGAAAGTTTTGTTTTTAAATTAAGATTTCCTGAAGTCTTTTCTGCAATGTCTGTTTTCTAATAATTTATTTATTTTAACATGTAGTGTCTTTTATAGCCAAAGCAAATATTTTCCTGATGTTAATGAGTTCTGTACCTTCAAATTCCTTCATACTTTCAAGTTATATCTGAAGCAAGTTAAAGTTACATCTATATAGTTAAGATTTGTCTGAAAATTATGCCTTTGTTATTGTTTGTTCATAGACTTTACTTGTTTAAAAATAAAATATTTCATATCATATAAGAAAAGTTGTTGGTTTGATTCATAAAAATCACTTTACCTCAGTTGATGTGCACTGCCAGATTTTTTGATCTGCTGTAACATTATCATGTTTTGTTCCCAGGGTTGTCAGAAAAAAAAAAATCAAAGAAATCAGAATGTATATAACTTATGCCCCAGTTTTATCTTAGGAAATTAAGGACATCTTGGAGTCATAAGAGAGGATCTGATCCAGATTAAAGAGCTAAATATCAGGATTTAAAAATGAAAATTATGTTTCTGAAAAGATTGGATTGCTGATATCACTCTAAGACACAGGAAGGAAAAACTGCTCTTTTACTCCTATAAATATGTTAATATTAAGTCAACAGTCTTAGTACCTGCAAATGCAATAGGCAGCTGCCAAATATATCAAGTGAAAAGTGTCTTGGAAAAGAAGTCTGACCAAAAATATATTTCATCAGAAGCCAAGGATAAGTGCACTGACATAAAAGAGGTTGCATTGAATGACTAGGCATTTTAACACTAAGCCAGATTTAGTGCCAGCAACTCAAAAGACATTACAAATCAAGACAAGGATCTAAGCCAGGTACCAGCAAGGATCTTCTTTCAGTGATGTGGTAATATATTAAGAATTTAAAGAAAGCTTGCACTGCATGTCAGAAAAGCAGTATACCTTGGTTTGTGGTTTGATCATTTTTCAAACTCAAATCAGGTTGCACAGAGAGCATGACTCAGGGAAATCTTTAACATGTGTCCCAGAAACAAATGGTTCTTCCTTGACTGTGCCTTATGTAGTCATTTACAGCAAGAGTCAGCAAAACACTTTAACATCTGTTTAATGTCAAGTAGGTAGGCAGGCTATTTGACACAGTATGTTTAGGTTGTTTATTAGATTGTAGAAATTGTTGTAAAATGTAAACAATTTGCTAGCTGAATAGGACATGGTCATATAAAAAAACCAATTCTTTAATTATTAAATGAGAAAAAAATATTCTGACATATCACATTACCTGAGTGTATGGCTACTTGGAGAAAAGACAAGTCTGAGAGTTGTTTCAGTTGAATTTCAATGGATTTTCTAAGCAAACTAGCAACAGGTCTGTGAGCCAAACTTTTCCAGTCAAAAATTGGTACTCATCTGAACCTATATACTTACATGAAACTTAAACAGTAAATTAATGAATCTTTGATGTCAAGAAAAATTGCATTAATTAGCATGAAATTTTCAAATTTTTTCAACCAGCTCAGTTATGGGCACAGGACACTTTATGGTTGGACTTCAGACTCAGAGTTAAAAATCTGAAATAAACATAAACAAAATCATGCCTGTAAAAAGCTATGGAAGCACTTAAAATCCTAGACTCCAACATTTTTTCTAAGCTTAGAGAATTTTAAACATCTATATTCAGTCATGTCCATATTTAAAACTGACATACTGATGGCTATTTGAATGCTGTAGCATATGCTGCTAGTCATGGGGACATCAATTTGAGACATCTCTGGCTTTAGTACCTACTCGGACAAATATTCCAACTAGAAGAGCACCATAAAATACATGGCAGTGTACTTCCATGGTTTGAAAGCCAATTGTGAATAGAGTACAGTGCTGATTTATGGATGAATGCTGTGTTGTGGCACATGAACTGAGATATTAAAGCATTCTTTACATAGATAACTACTGTTTTGCACCTTTCTTTTACTGTATTGTGAGTTTCAGGTTGTAATTCAGGCATTATGATATCAAGTTTATAGACCTACCAGTGCCTTATATATTACAATTAATCCTTACCTGTGTACAGGTATAAGCATTCTGGAATAAACTCATGGACTAGCTCTAGCAGGTAGAGCCAAGGACCTATTGAGACCAGAATAATGGTCAAAAGTGCATATCCACAGCAGAATAAGAATAGTGAAATTTTGCATGATACTGTTTCACTTAATGATGTCTTGTTGGCCAATTATTCAGTACAGGATCTACCAGAGATACAGTTATTTCTGTATTTTCAGTAACTCTCTTCCATTCATTTTTCTACTCTTATTATAGTCTTTTGTAGAATTCTAATTCTATTTTAAGCAAACATCAGGTGTGTTAGATGAATATTATCTTCTCTCCCATTCATAATTTTTAACTGACTATTTTATTAACTTGTTAAAAAAGATTCATTTGTTGGCTTTATCCCCAGCATTAAATAAGTAAATAAATAAATTCTTAAATAAATTTTCTGATGACATTTGTTCTCACTTGTAGACCAGAGTGATACAAATATGACTCTGTTTAGTTTCTCCAGTTTAATTCCTATCCCAAAGCTAATATGTGGGAACAGTCTTTTAGCCCAGAGTAGGACATCTTCATAGAACCGATCTTTCAGATCAGATTTAGTTTTCTTTTTGTCTGCTTAGGGTAATTAAAAATGTTTTGTCCTTTCTTAAGCTTATCATAAATGCCAAAGGACTGAGAAAAAATGAGGGGGAAAAAAGAATGTGTCTAGTGGCTGTTTTAGCTTAGAGCACAGATTTTTCATTCTTTCTTGAGGTTCAGCCACTGCTATAGCATGGTCATTTATTTATTCAGAACATTCTCATATGCACACACGCACCTTACATCTCACTGACCATTCTACTGACCCTGTCTGGTCACTTCTTGCCACCACCCATTCTAGTAAAAATAATCCCAAAAAATGGTAACTATATCAACAAATGGCCTAACACATCGCCTTGGGCACTTTGTAATGATGTCAGGGTACTTTGAATTCCATTTCTTGTAAAATATACCTCTCAGGAATTACTTTGTCCCCATGCCTTTCATTAAAGCTGTCAAGCTAAGATTGTTTAGTAAGATTAAGAATGGCCATTATAATTTTTTAGAAACATTCATAATATCTTCAATTTATTTATGATATCAATGTAGAAAATATTAACATTCATAAAAGATTACTCAGTCATTTTCTGAATAAATTAAGTCCAACTGTGTTTCCATAAATTACAATGCATTGTTTATTTTATACAAGTTTGTCAAATTTAGTCTGAATAATTTACACTTCTCATGGTATTTTCTATATTTAGCATTTCATTAAGTATAAATCAATATGTACATTTATATCTAAAATTGGAGGAGAGCTTTTGCACACAGAGCTATTTTGAATACTGCCTGCATGCATAAAACCAAGGAATAACAGCTCATTAAAATTTTGAACCTGTGGTCAAACAAGGAATGCTCTACATTCTTATAATGTGAAGTACTCTGAGGAAAATATTTTCACAGAATCATAGAATGGTTTGGGTTGAAAAGGAGATTAAAGATCATCTAGTTCCAAATCCCCTGCCATGGACAGGGACACTTTCCACTAGATCAGGTTGCTCAAAACCCCATCCAACCTGGCCTTAAACACTTCCATGGATGGGGCAGACACAGCTTGTCTGGGCAACCTATTTCAGTGCCTCACCACCCTCAACCATTCTGTGAATCTCTGATACAGCAAGAGGTGAAAAAAAAACAAAGAAAGAAAAAAAGGAAAGGAAACTTAAAAAAAAAAAAAATTTTGGTAGCAGTTAATATGAAGGGTGGTTCATTATTACAAATACAGATTTTCCAGTTACTTCTAAGTGAGGACCTCGCAAGACTAATTTATGTTTTTTGGGAATTTTTTGATCATTTCTACATAATTTCACTTCTCATCTCCAGCAAATAGCTGTCCCAATGACTTTCTTTCACAGATAACATTCTGGTTAACTTCTCACTCACCTGCAGTTAATCAGCTATTGCTTGCTTGAGGCTAAAATTTTCTTCTGATGTTATCTACACTGGACATGGACATCCTTTTGCAATCTTGAGACATCTTTCTTCTCTCTGAGACATTTGCATTTTCCAGCTTCTGTCAATGTAAGTATGATCTCTCTTTAGTTAAGAGTTTAGTTAAACACCCTTTTGTTCAATCTCTTCTTTCAATACAAATCGATCCTCACATCCTCATAGACAGTTGTGCCCTTCTATTTATTGAGAGACACAGTTTTTACTTTCACACTTTCTTTTTGTCTTAAAGTTCTAAATTATTTTCTTAATTCTGTGATTGTGTCCGTTTAGCTTACAGGATACAAAATAAAGTAATTAATTTGTCAAGTTGCTAAGCTTTATCTCTGCATAACTACATCATCTGGGGAAACCACTATGACAGCATTTCTTGGAGCTTGGAGATCCTGTCTATACATGCTGGTTCATGAAAGTCATTCAAAGTACAGTTACATGCCCAGTTTACCCGAATCAATACTGGCTTAGCATGATCATATATCAAACACTTGATGTAGGCAAGGACCTTGCCAATGGCACACTGTATTCCAGCAGGCTTTATCTAGCTGCTTGCTTTTCCCGTTTCTAGCTGGTAGTAAATCCTGGAAAATTAGAATTTGGGTTGAAAATCCCTGCTGCTCCTGTAATCTGCTTTCAAGGTAAATAGTTTTCACAGAAAGCAGCTGTATCTGGTTTGTTTGTTAGTAGCCTTCTACTTACATAGATATAGCAGTGACATGAGAATTTTATGTTATATTTTGGTTTTAGCATAAGAAGTCTCGGAATAAACTGTATTTTTGCTTTAAAATTCATTAAGCTCATATGTCAACAGTCTGCCCGTAGCTTAAATATAATATTTTTGTTGTCAGTCATTTTAATGGAATTTCCTAACAGTACCTGCTGCACTGCCAGATACATTGACTGACTGCAAGTTCCACAGATTGACTTGGTTCATAAGAAGAACTGAAATGAGCAGCATATTGAAAATGTTGCGGAACTGTACTATTTCAGCCTAGAAAAAGTGCTATTCCTGCATATCTCTGATGAGATGTTTCATTATGTCATATGCCTCGAAATTAACATTTCTACTGTACCACACTCAGATTCTTATTATGGGCAAAAGGAGTATGGCATATATATATGGAGTGAAAGATTTATTGTTAGCCTGCTCTTAACAATCTAATCAAAACACAGTAGACATATTGTCTTGTTACAATTCTAATGGTCATGACCCAAATAAATAACAAGAAAAGCCTTGATAATTGCCACCTGAAATGTCTGTAAAAGAAGTTATTCTATACATTTTCTATGGTATTATGTTATGGCTTCCAATGTTCCTCTGGATGACAAAGTTAATGAACTTTCTCAAGAAAAGAGTCGAGGAATTATAAGAATTATTCAATGATCTGAGTTGTTTGATGGGAAAACCATGATGCTTATGTTATCTTTCTCAACAATAACACAATCCACTTGGATATACTTTTATATGTCCCAAGTGGACTGTGAGTCTGTTACTGTCCAACTGGTTCCCAGATTTTTTGGTAGTTGCACAACAGCTCACCCTAAATGCAGTGACAAAAAAGACAATTTGTTGTGTAGTGACTTCCTCACTTGGTCAGACTTGACCACAGGAGGCATTCACAGACCTTATAGCTGAAGTGTGGCAGCAATCACCTGGACACCAGCCAGTTCTGAAAACAGGCGAAAATCAGCTCAGACCAAGGCAGGCTTGGGTGAAACTGAGATCTGTTGTGTCATGTTATAATAAAACTTGAGTCCTATTTTAGTACTGGCAAAAAATTATTTTCTAGAAGACACTGCATCTTCTAAGTTGACTGTAATTTTATTGGTAAGTGGTAAGTGTGTGCAACTACATCCAGGAAATGAAATTATGAGAAAGTTATAATAATAGGTTCAGAAGATCCCAATACTGTTATCTTTTTCCTGATGTCCGTTAAAGCATATACAGCTCAGCACATCTAGGAACTGTATCCATGTATAGTATGTATCCAGGGTATTCCAGCACATTTCCCATACAGTCCTATTATATAATAATATAATATTATATAATTATATAATATTATTCTATTTTATAATAATAAATTCTATAACAACTCCATCTTATACAGTCTTATTATATAATAAGACTGTATAAGATGGAGTTACACTGCATTTACTCACGCTAACATATAGACTTTTCAAGATGTAAGGTCCAGTGGAGCATGTTTTGCCCAAAATTAGTAACTCCTTGAATGAATGGAATTCACAGAATCACAAAATAGTCACATCATGTGCCTTAGAACATTGCCCAAATGCCTCTTGAACTCGGGCAGTCTTGATGCTGTGACGGCTTCCCAGGGGAACCTGTTCCAGTGCCCAACCACCCTCTGGGTGAAGAACCTTTTCCTGATATCCAGCCTAAACCTCCCCTGACACAACTTCAGTCCATTCCCTTGGATCCTGTCACTGGTGACCACAGAGATCAGTGTCTGTCCCTCCTCTTCCCCTCATGAGGAAGGTGTAGCTGCAATGAGGTGTCTTCTCAGTCTCCTCTTCTCCAGGCTGAACAGACCAAGTGCTGTCAGCTGCTCCTCATACAGCTTCCCCTCTGCAAGACTGGTACAGTACAGCAGTTTGACAGAGCAAGAAGCACGGACCATTAAAAAGCCATGAGTGAAATTCCATGGGATGGCTAAAATATAAACACTAAAATAGTTGGTCTGTCCTTTGACAAACTACAAAATAACACAGAAGTTTTAGTGACAATCATTGACTTTAGTTATCTGATTGCTTACAGATTTTCTCTGGCACCCTTGGTATTCTTGAGCCAATAAGGTTGTTACTGTGTCTAATCAAACTACAGCCACAGTACATTTGTTCTAGCAGTTATCTCACCTAGAGTCATCCTATTATATTCCCAATTTCTAGCTGTTAGCCTTTTCCATTGATAGCATAATCTCCAATCTCCCTGGCTCAAAATCATTTGAAAGTCCTTCACATTCAAACTCTGACCTATTACATCTGGAACTTTGCTTTCTCTCCATTTCTATGGTTTTTCTTCTGCTTTATTTTTGTCTTTAAAAGCTGGTGATGAATAAGAGATAAATGGAAAGCCACAGCAGAGATCCCTAACACCTAAAAAGCTTGCTAATTAGAATATAATTAATACTAGTTTTCCTGGAGTGTAAATGTACACAATATTAAAATGGTATAACTAAGTCAGAGTGGAAATTTAAATACAAGAGTGTTTGGATGCTTTTCTTTTTGTTTTTTTAAGTTTTTATTTTCTGGTAGGTTATTTTTTTTTTGGTTGGTTGGTTGGTTTTTGGTTTTTGGGGGTGTTTTTTTTGTTTGTAGACAGACCTTTTTTTCCCTTACCAGAAAAGCTTTTTAATCTTTCAGAATATGTTCTTTCAAATAGTTTGCATTTTTTAGGTGGTGATGTCTGAAACAATATGAGATGTTACAAAGGTGCTACAAAAGTGCTAATTAAAACTAATTGTTCTATCAATAATTAATGTTTATCCTGGATTCTTGTACAGTACCAGGAATATAGAAGTGTCTACAGTTAAATCAAGTTATATATTCTAACCTTTGAAATTACAAATTGTCATGGCTTAACATAATGTTATAAGAAAATTTACTGTGAAACAAAACCCAGGAAATTTAAGTAATTGGGGGTTTAAAATTTATAATTAAGAAGTCAGGTAATAAACAAGTTCCATTTTAATAAGTGTAATTTATTCCAAGAGTATTAAAAAACTATATGATGCAAATCTCATTTTTTAAATTTATGAATGTTCTCAAAGTTTATGTGATTGATTGTCTTTGCGTAGAATACAAAGATAAGAAAAATAATGAGGAAGAACAGCTTGCTTCACCAGAGAAACATTAGAAGCAATGTCCTGCTAACAGTGCCAAGGTAACCCTGTGAGAGTCAGAGGTTTGTCTCCCAAATGCTTATCAAATTCTCTTAGGCTAAAATGAATTTCCTTTATTTTTCTTGGACTGATAGTCAACAATTTCCTTGTATACAGATTAAACAGTCTTCAGCTCCTTCATTGTCTCAAGATAGAAATTATTTTAATGAAAAGATAGAAACTCAAGCAAAAGGATTTTGGGACTGTAACAGTGTTATCTAATACACTTCTTTCTCTTCATGTAATACTGCTTTTGAATGAATGCATCAGAAACAATATTTCAGGTCCATAACTCTGACCATAACCATAATGATTTCACCTTTTCTTGTAAAAAAAACTATTATATGCTTCAATTTTTATAATCTCTTAGAAAGACACAAAAGTAGACCATCAGAATGGTGACTAATTTAACACGAAGTGTAGATGTTTTTTTCTCAGTAATCTTGGCAAGTCTGCTTTTCCGTCAGTATTCATATGATGGTGATTAAAAAAAAAAAAAAAAAAATTACAAAATAACACACCAGCAAAGCTTTAAGTGTAGCTTCAGTCTAAAATTAGCAATTCCAGAAACAGGAGTTCTGAAGAAACTCTGCTATAACTTTGTCTATCTTTGTATGTGTTTCTACATTTGTATAGATAGAAAATCAAAATGTGTAAGTTTCATTCATTGACTTGATGTCCAAGAAACACCTTGTGCCAAACTCTAATCCCAAATAATTTATCATGGATAAAATGTAAGAACAAATTTACAGCGAATTACACATAGGTGAAGCGACGTAAGAAAAGCTGCCACTGTAATCCTAAGAGTCCTTGCTTGTATTAGGTTTCAAATGTCCATGACATATGGTTTTTACAAATATTTAATTTGGCACTTTTAACATAGCAAAGTTGATAAATCTGGAGCTAATTTGCCTACCATATTCTTACTACTTAGTCTATTTAATGAGTTTTTCTGTTAACAAGTTTTGCTCTGTATAAATGTCAAATCAACCATTTGTTTTCTGTTGAATATTTCTAATGTCCCACCTTGATGTATGAATTATTGTAAACACTCTAAGTGTGATCACAGGAGGAATTAAACATTCTTTAATTTGTTTGTAACTTGACAGCCATTTTTACCAAGCATTACTTTCTCATCAAGATTTCTATTTAGAAAAAAAATTATGTTAAATTTGAAGATTAGTAATCCATAATCTGTGCTAAATTTAACTTTACTTGTAAGCAATGCCTGTATATGGCATTGTGCTTTATGGTTTTTGATAAAAATCACATTAATTTATGCAAGTGGAAAGTTCCATAAAACAAAATTAACTGTATTATCTATATTTCTGGAAAGAAATTATGGACAGAACTGCCTTTATTTTGGTCAAGATTACTTGTTATATACAGGACTTCTAATTTTCTCTTCTCTGTTTCTGTTACTTAGTATTGAAGACTCCCAATTCTTTTGATTAATCTTAAAAAACCTCAAAACTTGGAAGGTGTCCAGAAATAGCTGCCAATAAATATTCACATTCTGAAAAGATCATACTGCTTGTAGGACCTTTAACAGTTTGATCTCTGTTTAGGAAGAAGAGGTTAAAGGGTGACTTGATCTCAATAAATTTTATTTGGTTCAATTTGTGGCTTCTATTTGACTGACGATTTTTTGCAGGATATGGAAATGAGACAAATTCACCTTAAAAATAGACATGATATTAACAATTAGCATAATGAAGCATTCAAACAATCTGAGTAATAATGTGATGTTTTCCACAATTTTAATCTTGAATTTCAGATGAAATGTGTCTTGAGAGATTAATTTTAATTCAACCAAAAATTCTAATAAGAAAATCTATGCTCAAAATGTTTGCCTTTTTTTCAAAAATTTTTATACCAGAGATCAGACCAGATTTTTTTTCTTATGGTGATAGCTAAAAGTGCTAAACCATTAACAAGAAATCATGAGTGCTAATTCTTGTATTTGAAGTTGCATTTTAGACCTTCTATGTAATTAAATCTGATAGTTCATCCTCTCTGATGTAATGGTAGGTTTCCCATCCCCCTAAAATGTTATTTCATTTAATGTTCAGCATTAATATATATACTATTTCAGTATTAGAACATGAGCAGTATTATTTTACCTCACTTGTTATTCCAGCTCTCAATAAATTTGAGGTTTTCATTAAGGAACAGATTGGTTTATGTATTTATAAAAGATGGAAATTTGTATTCACCATTTATCAGCATTTCTTTATTAAACTCTTTCTACAAGTAAAAAGCTGGCTGATAGCAGCTAAAGTGCCAGACCAATGAAGAAGAGCCTTTTAGAATAAAGGATAATTAGACACATAAAATAAGTTGAAAATATGTATATTTCTCCAGTCTTCAACCAGCTGCAACACACAGCTAGAGATCTTAAATAATAGCAGCAGGTAAAATTATGGCACATGTTTTACCTTGCATAAATCCCATTAAACCACTTGCAAAACTCCCTTAATTCAACAAATTCAAGATTTCATCCCACATTTTATTTCTTTGGCACCTCTTCCTTAAAAAAGAGAGAGAACAGATAGGAGAGGAAATTAAATTCAGAAGGAAGTATAAAAGAAAATAAATTAAGAAATGTCTTAACTATGCTCATGTGATGATATTTTCTTCCCAGTCAATGTTGTTGCAACATTCAGGAGAGAAAGCAAAACAAACAAAGAACAAACAAAAACCAAACACAAACTCATCGAGCTATAAATTATACTATTTACTTTATGCCATGATTTCAACTCTTTGCAACAATTGAATCACATACTTGTTTTGTTTTTTTGTTTCTTCTGGTGGTCATACCTTAACTCTTTGTGTTTAGAATGAAAACTTTTTAAGGTTGTTATAAAACATTCTTGTACTTCCTTAAAGAGATAAATTCTTTAATATTTAAAGAAAATAATACTTTATTTAATGTTGTTAAAAACAACAACAAGACCAAAGACCAAACAACATATATTGAACATACTAACTACATTCTGCCTAACAAGACAATTTGTCCATGTTGTTACAGTATTATTTCTGTGTAGATTCATAAACCCATTACCAGATATTAATTATGCATTTATTTAAGCAATTAAGCATGAAAGTGGCTTTACTGTCAGAGATATGATGAATAACTTCAAAGTCATTTGGTTAATCAGGAACAGGGAGTGCTTACTAACCAGGACAGGTATTTTGTTGGCAGCATCACTAATTAACCTGATAAGTTTTTGCATGAAGACTCTGCATCCAGAAGTTTTGATGTTTTCCTCTCTCTCTAGCCACAAGATAAAGAAATGTGTCTCTTTTTCTAAATGCCTGTATTATTTATGATAGAATCATAGAATGGTTTGGGTTGGAAGGGACCTCTAAAGATCATTTAGACCAATATCCCTGACACGGCAGGAGACATAACTGGATTATATCTTTGTTCAAAGGCAGTGTTGTTCAATTCTATGCTTCTCATGAAAATAAAGATTTCCACTATTTACATTTTGGGTAGTATTCTTTGATGTAGTGCTGTCTATGTCAACTACATTGAAAAATTGCTACAAGAATCACTTTCCATGAGGATAGACCTAATAGACATAAAGAATGTAGAGGACGGAAGAAAATTTACTATTCTTAAAACTGGATGAAGAGCAGTTAAATTTTATGGTGTTGCCTTGCAGACGTAGCACAAATGAAATTAATGGAATTAGTATGTGCTTGAATACATAGAAGATTAAGGTCTAAATCTGCTTTATAGTCTGCCAGCAGTTATACAAGTCAAGTACCTCTTATTCAAGTGTCAAGAGCCGATTCAAATATTGGTCTAGACAAATATTGCTATTCTCTTTCTGTGAAAGCAGCAATAAGTAAATACATTAAAAAAAGGTAAATTAATGTTTAAATGTTATTGGCTTCTAAAGGAATAAAGGGTTTGGGGTTTTTTGAGTGTTTTTTGGTGGGTTTTTTGGTTTTGGTTTTGTTTTTGTTTTTCATTGTTGCTTTTTTTGAGGGGTGTGGTTCTTTCTCAATGAAAAAATAGATCATTGACATGGAAAATTGAAAGTCTGATGTCCCAAGAGTACTAATATTAATGTATATATGTTCTATAATTGTACCATACAGTACCATATTGTTTGAACATTGTTAAATTCTCCATGATACACTTAATTTCAGTCTGAGGATTCTAGTGGACTGCAGAAGATAGATATGTTATAATTCTATTTTTTGAATTATAGGTTAAATCACCTATACTTTATACCAGAGCTGTAAAATAGGTCACATGTAAGAAATTTGTTCCATCAACAAGCTTAACATAGTTGGTTTTATTCCAAGCTATTATAAAGAAAACATTAAGAATCACAAGAAAATATTTCATAAAAATATGTAGTTCAATTAAATAACAAAGAAATCCATATTAATGTAGGTAAATTTGCATTATCCAATAACAGATATATTCGATTTCAGATAAAACACAACACCTACAGTTTCATATTACTTCAATATGAATAGGAAATATATAGCTGAAAACTACTGGAAACTGTTTCTTTATGAAAACAACTCAGCTAACAAAAACAGAAATGTAGGCTTATACAATATGTATTAAAGTTTGAAAGCTTTTTTTTTTTCTTTGCAAGGCACCTGTGGATTATCAGAACAATTCTTACTGTTTTAGCAGAAATACTGAATTAAAAAATTCTGCTCATTTAAAGTCAAAATATAAATTCTGGAACGGTGTGTATGTGTGCTTGCATGCACATACAATGCTCTGTACAAATATTTTGAACCTCCAGGCAAAATGTAGTCAGGGTACTTACATATTTTACAACCTAATAAGGCAGCAAATTAGATTTTTTTTTTCCTCCAGAATGAGATAAAATGGATTCCTTTGTAAATGGTTATCACATACAGTATTTTCATGAATTTTTGAATGCTGAGGTTTAAAATAAAGCACAACTCCATTTTTTTTAATTACACATGGTATCAGTTTGAAAAAGTTCATAACATATTCATCAAGTTCCTACACATTTAACATTAAACTTTCATATTTTTACAGGTATATATTGTAATATGATTTTTTTCCCCTGAACTTGGGTATATTTGCTGGCCTTGTAAAACTGAGAACTTTTCTTTTAACAAGGCAAAAGACTACAGAAGAAATGTGGTCTGGGAGCTCAGCCACTGTGCTATCACCTTTCCACACTCTTTCCTCAAAGCTCACATGAGGTGGAATAACATATGCGCTTCCTGACGGGTATGCAGCACACAGAGCAAGATACACCTTTTCCACAAAAGGTCATACTATGCTATTCAATACTGATTTCCTCATTAACCTAGTTTTAAACCAAGCTATGGTTCTTGCTTTAGGCATGTCCATAGTTCTTCTCTATGGATACTGTTAGTACTATTCATTAATTTTGCATTTTTCAGTTAATTGCTCACAATTTAAACAGACTATTCTGGAGATATTGAAAGCACTATGCTTTTATAACGACCATTTAATTTGTAATTTTAAATTTTATTTATTTTTATTTTAAAAGACTCTACTGCAGCACACATTAAAGTTATTGGAAAAGACTACAGTTGCAGTCAACATTTTTATATAGCTGCAACAATTTAATATGGTGTATTATCCATCTAAACTTTGAACAACCTTTATGGGAAAATACTGGTGATAGACTTCAGATCTCCAGTACTCAGCAAAGGTGCATCCATGATCATCTGTGCTGTCAGCTCAGTTTGCTATTTCACTCTTTCTCCTACACCTATCTGTGCAATAACAGTTATTTTTCAGAAACAAGAAAGCTTTGAAAAAATAAACTGCTATTAGTAAGAAGAATGAAATAATTTTGTGGTGTTACGATAAAACAACCTCCCAAAGTTCAATATAACAATACTGTATATTTTTTTCCCATTAAGCAAACTGGAAAAGATATTGTTTTTATTGTTTTTATACATTATTGACCTTTTTGACACTTCAATTTTGTTTCAAATTGCAGTTATATTTCCAGTTTTTTAACTCTTGCCTGATAATTGTTAAAAATCATTATCCACTTTAAAATATGGTCTCCAAACTTTTTGAGTAGATGAGTTTGATAACTAATATTATTTAATGTGCCTTGAAACATACTGTGTGCCTATCAAAATCAAGTGCAGGAGGAATACTGCAACTGGAGTTCCATTTATGACGTTACCAAAAAAAATGAAATTAAACTTCATTGGGCAAACAAGTATATGTGAGTGGTTTGTAAATGTTTATCTTTGCATGTTTCTTTCTGAAGATGGAAATTCAGATTACAATTTCCAGTCTATCATGTATTCAATAATGTAAATGGAAAACAGGTTATTAACAACTCAAAAGTTAGTAAACGTATATATCTCTATGCAAATACATAGATACAATGATATTGGACAACCTGTGGTAATTTCTTGAGTCTACTACTCTTCAAAAGCACCTATTAACATTAATACCTTGTAATTTTAATGTCTTAATCTCCAGAAGAGAATAAGGACTGTAGAACCAATAAAGATTTTTGTGTAAGAGTTTTGTTTGATTGTTTATTGCTTCTTTTAAAAGAACAAATGTTTTGACTATTACTTTTAGTAGTATTTTTGTTGACAAAACCCTTGAAAACTTTAGGTGCTTAAGCAGGAACTCTTCACAATGCACATATAAATATTTTTGAGGTTGTACAGGAACAGAAGCATAAACATTATTATTATTATTTCCAATCTCAGAAAAACTCACATAGATTTTATATTCTCTACTTTGTGAGTGTCGTGTTGATCCAGCAGAACTGCCGGTGTTTTGTTTTTTTCTTTGAGTCAAGATGGTTTAGCTGATTATTTGGACATAGAATTAAAGAGAATTAGTCCTTCTGAAAGCCTTCCTTTTTAGTTTTGGTTTAATGACTAGATTCTCAGTCTTATACTTTCCATGATCTAAAGCTATGCAAAGTTTATGCAATGCCTTCAGCAAATTAGTGCAAATTAATAACAATGTTTAAATCCCTCATTGTAATTATACAGAACGACATGTGAAGGAATAAGTATATTAGGTATTATAAGTGTTCAGTGTAGGTCTTATCAGCATATTCTTCATTTCTAAACCTCTTAATTTATTGCATACAATGTCTAGCACTACTGTTGTATTGCAATCTATATATAACATTTAGTTTTGCTTAGTAGCACTTTAGTAATTAGTGGCATCAGTGCAATAAGAAATTTTAGTAGTTATCAGATTGACTCATTAAGATGAAGTATCTTTAAATATGCATAGGTTTTTATTAGATCTGGAAAAAGAGTGGGCTAATAGAAAAGTTAGGTAAGGTAATATATATTGCGTCATTAACCAAAGTATACTTTAACACAACAATATACCATCTAAGATCAGGAGATAAAAAGGAGCAATGTGGGTAAGCCAAATGTCCTGTTGAAAATCTGTTTTAAGCTTTTCTGACCTTACTGGTTTTACATGTCAAGAAAAGTAATCATGCACATACTGCTTCATTAACAGAACAAACACCAAATTAGTCCCCAAGCCTAGTAAACGTGCAAAAAAAATCAACAAAAAAACCCAAAAAACCCCCCTAAAAACCTGAATCTGATGAGAATTAGGAAAGAACAATGATTTACTGAAATTGCACATAGACAGATGTGTTGACTTACATGTGAGAATCTATAGCTAAGCAGCTAATACTTTATTCTCATTTTTGTTGATGTTTGATGCTAGCAATGTGTTATGCAGACACATATGATACTATTTATGGAAAGACCTTTGACCTAGGCTAAATGATTTATTGGTAGTGTTTCATAAAATGAAAATATTGGTAACTATAATTTTGCAGCATTAAGCAAAACATAATTGTTATTATTACAAATAATTTAAATATTTTAGACACAATTTTTAAATTATTTCTTTAATTGTGTTCCTACTTTAGAACATTTAATTTATGCCCATAGCCCACAAGACTCAAATAAATTGATGACATAAAGCAACTTCCTTTGAAATCTCTCAAGGATTACAGGAATTGTGACTGAAAAATGTAGCTGCCTTCTCAGCTTCATCTGTGAAACTTTTTCTGGGAATAATTTAAATTAAAAATCTGTTCTTCGGTAATAAATAGTTGAGAGATATTGAATATATTCCTAATTACTTGTTGTATGGTATGCAGCTAAATAAGTTAATTAAGTTTTCATTATCATAATTTATGTTTCACCTGCAGCTGATAAGGTCATAGATTTATACAGTCACTGTCACTTTCTTATGAATATCTATTGATGATTTACTAAGCACTTTTAAACAGTTCAGCTATAAAATCTTATTTTTTATAAATATACATGTATTTGAATGTTTAAAAGAAGTATGGATTAATCTTTAGTCAATTTTAATTGATCAAATTTATTCTCATGCGAGACACGACTACTTCAGCTGCATCTTAATTCTTTCAATTATTTGCAAAAATATTACATTAGGATTTCTAGAGGTTGCATAATTGGAGATTAGTGATAAAGATTAGAAAATGTGAAAGTGGGAAAGTATGTGTGTGCTGGTTTAGTCTGGAGTAGAGCTAATTTTCTTCATAATAATGAGCATGGGGCTGTGTTTTGCATTTGTTCTGAAAGCAGTGCTGATAACACAGCGATGTTTTTGTTACTACTGAGCAGCACTGACACAGAGTCAAGGCTTTTCTGCTTCTCACCCACCTCACCAGCAAGGAGGGTGGGGATACACAAGGAGCTGGGAGGGGACACATCAGAACAGCTGATCCAAACTGACCACAGGGAAATTCCATGCCCTATGACATGATCAGCAATGAAGAGCTGGGGGAGGAGGTTAGGAGTGATGGTGTTTGTCCTCCCAAGCCATCATTAAGCCTAATGGAGCCCTGCTTTCCTGGAGAGAAGACTGAATGTTTGCCTGCCCATGGGAAGTGGTGAATGAATTCCATATTTTGCTTTGCGTGCACTTACAACTTTTGCTTTGCCTATTAAACTGTCTTTATCTCCACACATAAGGTCTCTCTCTTTTACTTTTGAGATTTTCTCCCATATCTTGCTGTGGAAGAGTGAGTGAACAGTTGCATAGTGCTTGGATGTTGGCTGGGATTAAACTATGACAGTCCTTTTTTTACACCCAACGTGGGGCTCAAAGTGTTGGAGATAATGAGATTTGGTTGGAAAGTCCTAAATCAAATTCATACGTCTTCTTGCTGTTTAGCTATGAATTTCCTGGCTTCTACACTTGCCATTGAGCTTGCTTGCCTTACTATATATTAGTGCAGCGCTACTTTTTACCTCTCCTGCTATTCCTGTGTACCTGCAATGAGCAGCTGGAATCTCCAGTGTGAATTCAAGGTGAAGGGGCTGTGACCTATGAGTGTCTTTCTGAGGGAGCAGGACACCCTGAAGCATCTGTCCATGCCAAATCAGGTATGTCTGAAAGCACCTGTGGCCGTGGTTATTATGTGCCGCAGCAGGTCTATGTCTGAAGGGCCTGTGGTCCATCTCTGAAGGTATTGTGGCCATGAACAAGGCCCTGTTGGAGCACGTGCACCTCAAAGGGACTGTGGCTATGGACTGGTCTGTGCTGCAGCAGGTACAGCCCTGAAACAACTGGCTCATAGATAAGGCTCTGTTTGGAGCTGGCACACTGTACAGTAAGTCCAATCCAGAGCAGGGGCAAGGGGAGGAGTTCATTGCAATGCTAAACTCTATGTTCTGATTCAAAGGGACCAGTGATACTGGTTATTATGGGAGTTCATTTAACATGTGCTTACATGGGATTTGAGCTGCGTGTTTTGTGAATGACTACAGCAGGAACCCCTTGCTTGCTAGCCAAACTAGGAGAAAGGGGAGGAGTTCATTGCATAGTTAAACCCTATAACCTGAGCTAAACAGACTAGGAGTGGAGATTGTAAGGGGAATTTTACAGATATTTTACAGGGGTGGTCCACAAATTAAGGGAATGCTCTCTGTATTACAGAAAAGGATGGGAAGAAGAGTGGCTTTTATTAAGGATATATTGGATAGTGTGTGACCTGAACATGACATAAAAAGTATGGGATAAGGACTGGAGAAGAAAAAACACTGTTTTAAACCTTCCCTTCTTCCTCCATGTTTTTGTACACTGAACATGACACTCTATATGGTATGGAATATTCTTTGGGTCAGCTGAGGCCAGCAGTCCTGGCTGTGTTCCCTCCCAAGTTCTTGTCCACCCCCAGCCTCCTTGCTCGTGGGGTGGTATGAGCAGAGAAATCCTTGACTGCATAGGCCTTGCTCAGTAGCAATTAAAACATCCCTGTGTTATGAACACTACGGCACAAAGAAAAAACTTAGTTCCACATGAGCTAATATGGAAAAAATTATGTCATTCAAAACCAGCACAAGGCACACCCAGCATATTACACTGAGCATATTATAGAGACAGCTAATATGAATCACGTTGGCATTGTGATTGAATTGTGTATTATAGTTGCTGTATTTTACAAAAAAAACCTTACATGTGTATTTTATTATGTAACATATTTTGTAGTACCCTGCTAAATCAGAAATCTTCTCTAAAATCAACTATCTTTAACAAGTAAATTTGATACTAGAAATTATATCCTCCATATATGGAATATTTAAAAGAACATAGAGAGTATTAAACTCTGTCAAAGGGCAAAGAAAAGTAGATGATAATGTTAAAAAGGAGAATAGGCCAACATTTTTTGAGATATTCTAGATAATAAAATTATTAAACTATATTGTATATTCAGATACTTCAGAAAAGTTTGTTCTAGAGTAACATGCAGAAAGTCTCAAAATGACTCTAAGAACAAAATCCCATTAAAATAATGAATTTAATATTTAAATATAGCTTAATTATAGGAAATGAATATTGAAATAATTTGTGATAGGAATTCTAGCTATATTTTAGTTGTTTTCTTTCTTTATTTTGTTTATTCTTATTTATTCTATTAAAACCAGATCACTATTTTTAAAGTAGCAAATCAACCATAAACACTGTATGGAAACCAGGCAGGTGTGATGAAGGCCTCTCAGAGGGTACAAGAATATCTACTAAAGAGAGTTTGTTAAATGCTATAGTTCACAATACCTCATCAGTTCTTCAGTTTTAAGCCAATTCATTATCACCAGATAAAGTCTATGAAGCTCTCTTGTACTCAGATCTATCAGAAAGTCTGTCTAGGGATTACTAAGCAGTGACCTCATATGACATGTTATTGATTTCAAATTGAAACCTAATTCCTAACTCTACAGAAGGACTGTAGTTCAGTCTACTGCCACTGTGGCTGTAAAGAAGTGTGAGTACTGTAAATAAATTTCTTTTCTTGGCCATTACATTTGATGAGTTGAAAAGTCCTTTGGACATCTTCCAGTTTGTCAGTGTCAAATTTTGAAAAATGTAACTCAAGATCCTTTTTAACTGCAAGACAGACATTAAGGGAATAAATATGACATTTACTTTTTCTGTGATGCATACTCATTGCTACATTGTTATTCAGCAATAAAAAAACTGAAATTACACAAAATCAAGAAGGTTATGACACATTTAGGCCTGAAGTGGGTACAAATCAAAAATAGTTCACTGTACATTCTGTCAACATTTTTCAATGCCTCTCTTTTTCTTTTAATCGTTGAAGACTTAATCCTATGCTGAGTGTTCATAAATCCCTTCAGCTTCAGCAGAGTTCCAAGCTGAAGACATTCAACAGCTGTCAGGATATGCCTCTCTATAAGGTCTGGTAAGCAGAGGATATACTACAGCTACAGGCATTTGATAAGGCTGAAGGAAGCTAATACAGAGTATGCCAGTCAAATGTCTTCCATACTAAATACATATGGAAAAGATCTCTCTACTAAAACTGTAGAATCTTTTCTCTGCATCTAAAGAAATCAAGATTTCAACTATACGACCATAATTTGTGCCATCAAAGCAAATCACAAATAAGTCCATCTAGCTATTTTTATCATCTATTATGAAGCAAAATCCAGTCCACGCCACCTGGAAATGGAACACGTACACCGTGGTTTCACGTAATCAAGTGTCAGTGACGTTTTAAAAGACACAAGCAATAACAGCTCTATGGACTCAGAAGAGAAAAACTCCATTCTCAGTAATGAATGGTTTCTAGGAATGTGTTACTGAGCCAGGTGTAGCACTGTGAAAATACAAATTAAGATAATCAATGGCAGTGTGTGACTAATGCTGCTCAAAATACTAGTCAGTGCAAGAACAACACTAGAACATGTAGTGAAATATAGCAACTTCACCACCAGGAAAAAATAACCCAGGCAGTCAGGGAAGCAGTGTTTGCTTCTCTAAGTTGAAGGAAGTATGCAAGTAGTCTTAAATGAGTCTGAGGCTTCTGGCAAAGTATATAACTGTGAAAAAAATATCTGAAATCAAATGCCTAAGACTCCTGATTTGAAAAGAGCCAGGAATCTTTTCTCGACTTTGTGCAGAGTTCACCTGTTGTCTGCAGTTTATTTCCAAGTGGACTGAAATTACTTATTCAATACATGTTCTTATCATGAGTATCAGCTGCTGCATAATCTTGTGCCTATGCTAAAATACAGATTAACACAGTTATTTCCCTTTCTAGATGCTTCAAGGTTTCTTAGCAGAGAACATCTTAGCAGAGAAATGTTTAATGTCTGGAAGAGCAGTAAAGAAAACAGTATTTTTGTCATCTTGGTCCAAAAAACCGTACCTTCAAATACTGGTATACTAGATGAAGAGGCAATAGAGGTGATTTAATAATAGTTTCTCAGTATAGTAAGGCAGATAAAAGTTGATCTATTCCTAAATTGTAAAATCTGTTGAGAATAGAATATGTGACATGAAGAATCAAATTAGGGAAGAATTACAATAGTAGTAAAGACTTAAAGTTATTCAAAGATGACGTCTTGAATGAGAATCAAAACAAAAGCCACAGCAGGATTTTTTAATTTTATTTTGTTTTTATTTTTTACCTTCTTTCAAAAAGCATGTCTAAAGAATTTCATTACTGACCTCACATTCCAGTGAGAATGCAATAAAGAACATACAATTATAGAACACTGTATTAACAAATTTAACAAAATTCTACTTATACCTGTTTTATAATTGCTGACCTACTAAGTAATTTATTAAGAACTGAAAGTTTAATGCAGCATCTGCTGTATTTAGCTTTTGATCAATACCATGTCTTGTAACAGTCTTGACTTAGGAAGACAGAGAAATTGCTCTGCAAAAAACCTCTTAACTAAGTCTTTGATAGGATTTATTTATTAACAGTAGAAACTTCTGCCACAGTTGTCATTATTAATTATCAGATCTTGTTAGATAGTCTGTGCTATCATTTGGGACTCACCTTTGCTGATCTTGCTTGTCTTGAACGATACTTAATTCATTGATCATTCCTTGCATTGTTTAAACATGTTCTATTTGGATCCCTTTATAATTATTATTGGAGTCTTGTCTCAGCCTCTTTTTTTTATTCTCTCCCAGTACATGATCTCATTAACAGTCATTATGACAAGTTTTGGTCAGATAACATTTTCATGCAGGCAATACATAATTTTACCGTTTTGGCTGTTTATTTGTTTTTTGTTTTTTTTTTTTTTAATTTTCCTTTACTTTCTTATTCCACTTTGAGAGCAAGTGTTTGATGTGTAAAACTAATGAATGCTAATATTTTGGTCTGCAAAGTTTTGCAAAGAAATCTCACAGTTGTTGACACTGATATGACTGATGTCTGAAACCAAATGTCATCCCTAATGCTGAGCTGATGACATGTGGCTTTCCCCCAAGAAAATCACCTTTCTTCATTATAGCTCAAGGAAAGAGCTGATACTTTGTGCTGACTGATGAGCAGAATATTTTCCTTTTATTATAGTCAGGGTATTTCAGCAATCTTCTACAAAACACAAAATCATTAGAAGTAAATTATATGTTCATCTCAAATGGTTTTCAGCATTTTCACTTTCCAGGAAAAGAATCAATAAGATATCAATATTGTCATTATTTGAACTTTTTAATAAACTTGTGTTATTAGTAGAAAAAAATAGCAGCATTTTATTTGGAATGGACTAGTATTGTTGAAGTAATTAAGAAAAAACAAACAACACTTTAGGGACTGAACTTGAAGAAAAAATATTACTTATATTCACACAGTATTAAATTATTTAAAAAAAAAAAGTAAAACAACAGATTTTGGAAACCATAAGAGACCACAGCCAGGTGACTCTTTTTTTTCTTTTTACAATTATACACAGACTCAGACTCACTGATCTAGATACTGGAGAAATACATCAAAATGTTCTGCCTGAAAGGGTTCTGATCCAGACATTATTGGTTTTGAACATCTTTTATCTCACTTTCACCATCATTTTCAAGCTTTCAGAGACTGATTGACTAAACATCAGTATCAACATTCTTGATATAGTAGGATGTTTTCTAGTGTTAATGTTAAGCAGATGAAGCATATGGATGCATCTTGGGCAGTGCCCAATATTCTGTAATTATCAGTAATAACTCAGACTTTGCAGTGATGTCTTGTTAGATATAGAGAAAATCCAAAGACTTCAGAGGGATGTATATAGAAGCAACTGTATCAATCAAGAAATGCCAAAATCTCTCTTCCATCTACCTTTTTCATCCCCAAATACTCACGTATCTAGGTTTCTTTGGTGCTGTCACTGTTTTATTGGTTGTTGTGACCAGACAACCCAAACACCAAGGGTCCCTGGCAGTCCACTGGAGCTCGGGTACCACTTCTGACCCTCAGCTACCAGGGACTGAGCTGCCATACAGGCATATTGTTGCTCATGTCTCCTACTGCCTCAATAAAACTTTGATTTATAACGTACTGTCAGACTCCATTAGTGTTTGGACTGCACCACCGCAGATCTTCTTTTGGTGTTATTTCTCTCATTTGCTGTCATTGTGAATATTTTCCATTCAGTTTCTTGTATGTTTCCACAATCAGAAAAACTGTGGTTTGTACATCTTTCCCATTTTTCACTGAAATGAGTCACCACTTTTTAAAGTTCAGACTTTGACTTAAGATTTTATTAAGTGGTTTTGAAATTGCAAACATAAAAATGCAGAATCAATGAAAAGGACAAACTTATGCTGAGATGTAAAACTGAAGCAGTGTCTCTTGTGAATCACAATTAAAATCTTGTGAATCACAACTAGAAAAAGCAAAAAAATAACTACATGAAAGAAACCCAACAACTAAACCATTCAAGATAGGAAAAGAAATTCGATAAATAAGTCAGTCCAGGTAAAATTGAAACAGAGAATCAGACATAAAAGAATGAAGGAGATTTTTCAGGACATTGCAATAACAGCAACCAACTTTTAAATAAAGTAAATGCAATAGAGAACAAGGAAAAATGTTTATCCCTTCTTGACTCCTAAGTGGACTGTATTGTCAAAAGAAAATAAAATATAAAACCTCAAAAATATAACACTGTATTACACCGTAAATCAAAGTTAATCTGAATCATCAGATTACTTTGCATCAAATTACACAAACCAATAATAAAACACATTTCTTGTATTAGAAGAACAAATTGACTTGTCCACCTTTTCTCAAAACTTTATTTTATAGAGTATCATTATAAACCTCCTCCCCCAAATTCTTATAGATATTCTTCTTGTGAAAATGTGTTCCAGGTCTTTCACTGAGAGGACTGGCACAATATTCATAGCAGCAATATGCTTCTTGAAACTCTTACAGACAATTAAATCTCCATTCTTCTTTTATATCTTCTTCTTCTCTTTATACATAGAATGATGTGTCCTGTGTTGCTAAATTATAGCTTGTCAGCATGCTTTGTAACAGACAAGAATGCTTGAAATGACAGACAAAATACACAGGCCTAGATTTCCTTAACAGATTCAAGTCACATTTTTTTTATTATTATATAAACACATGAAAATAATGATGATTCTTTTAAAAATTAACTGGTACTTTGGTTGAATGTATTCTTGGTACAAAACAGACTGAAAGAACAGTGACTTGAATTATTGAGAGTTTTTTCACAGCCATTGTACAGTACCCTATGATCTTAAAATTTTTGCACTTCGGTTCTATTGTATCATAATTTCTGTTATTCCTATATAATATTCTATATTGTAAATACAGAGTTTTTATGTTATACTAATGTTTTCCCAGTGTTTCCACAAAACACTTATATAATCTACTTTTTGCCTTGCAGCAAAAAGATATTGATTTGAAACAGATGGAAAACTCCAGAAAGGCTGATTCTCAATGTTTTCTTAATTTCTGCTTGAATTTAAAAAAAAAAAAAAAAGAAAAGAACAACAACTTTTTTGTTGTCGTTCTGTAAATATATGACAAAATGGTCAGTAAGTAAATTAAAATATGGCAGTTTTGAAGCTGGATGTCTCAAATTTGCCAGGGGCTTCTGACTGGTATGCTTCACCAATATTCTGTGCTCTGGTTCTCTTCTGATTAATCAGATCATAATAAAACAGAGGTAGCTTTTTTAAAATGGTTTTCTTTTTTTGATTAAAATATCAGTTTATTTTTGGAATTTGGGGAAGATAAAATCAGGGTTAGTGTAGCAGGAAATGAGGCAACAACTGCCTACATGCCATAGAGCTAGGAATATGGAAGACAGAATATTTGTTTGTTTTTACTTTTAGAGTAACAGGCTTTTGATATTATGCTTTTGGCAGCCACTTCCTATAATTTAGCCTTTCTTGGTGTTGAGAAGACATTTTAAGTGGTATCTAAGAATGAAATGTGAAGTTTCTCTTACAGCACTCTTTCATTTTATTAATATTTCTGTTACAAAACTTCAATTGATTTTGATATTTAAATAATGTGGTTTGTCACTAGATACAGTTTAATCCATAAAAACCTTCTACTGATTTGAGATCAATCCCTGATATTTGATTTTATTCTAATTTCAGAGTTTATTCAACCTTGCTAAAATTTTAAAGTTTGCATTTGAAAACAATGTTTCTGGATGATGAATATTAAAAAAATTAAAACCATTTTTTATTATGAGCAGAAAGACATTTCTGGTCACAGACGTTTAGCAATTTTTTTTAAAAGTGCTTTTTTTTCTGTTTTGTTTTGAAACAGAAGCAGATTCTTAAGTTCTTTTAAAAGGTAGATATAAATCTATCTGTGAGGAATCTCTATACTCAGTTGCCATGGACTTCCGAGTCCTGAAGGTGCCTGCTCTGGTAGAGTGTAGTTGGGATAGAAAAGAATAACGGTACTTAATGATAAAAACCTTAAATGTCAAAGCATCAGCTCCTATAAGAAACTTCTTTCTGACTCTCATCAGAAGACCAAATGATGAGTGGATAGATGAGAAGGCAGAAAGCAAAGACATGTGGGTGGAATCTGCTAATGGAAGAATTAAAAAATCTCCCTGCATACTTCCAAGACATTTTCAAGATTGCCAAGTGTTTTGTCTCATTAATCAGTTGGTAATTCTGTAATTTCTTGGAATATTTTTCTTTCCCTAGTATAATTAGGAATTCATTTCACCACAACTGAATAATATTAGCATCTTGCTTGGTTTTTTGTGGTCTAAACTTTTAATGTCTGCAAATGGTCCCCTCTCCCATTCTAATGTTAATTTGTTTTCTGTACACTGTCCACAATTTCTTTACCTTTTCTGAAACAGAGACTCCAGAGGTATTTTATCTAGATTACCCAGCCTAATCATACAACCAAAATGCACGACATTAGTACATTGTATGTCCAGGATTCCCTGTTTCTTTACATATTGATGATAGATGAAAATACTAATTATTTTGTACTTATGACTAATCTGTACATACAGATCAACATAAAGAACATTTCACTGAAATCTCAATTAATTTGTCCATATAAGAGGAAATCTTATTTAATTGTTTAGAGAAAAAGAAGGCATAAATATTTCATTACAAGTGAAATTCTTTCTTTAAAATTTTTGTCTGATGACACATACTAGAAAATGGTTATATTTTCCTCTCATATTTTTCTCTCCACCCACTATAAGTATAGAATAAATGAGATGATGTCAAGACTTGCACTAGACTTATGATAATGAAACGGTGACAATTTTGTAGTCTTGCATCTTAAATTTTTTAAATTTTACAAAATCCAAACCACATTTCATAGCTAAAATTTCTTTAGATTAATGTTCATGCTACTGAGAAGTCAATTCTAAATCAATCATTACTGCCTCTCATAGGATCCTTCTGGATAAGATTTCCAGCACACAGCTGGATAAACACATCATGGGATGGGTGAGAACTGGCTCACGCGTCAGGAACAAAGGGTTACAGGGAATGGGTGACCTCAGGCTGGGGACCTGTCACTGGTGGGGTTTCACAGGGCTCCATCCTCAGCCCTGTGCTCTTTGACAGCTTCATAAATTACTTGGACCCAGGACTGGATGAGATACTGAGCAAGATCACAGATGATACAAAGCTGGGAGGAGCTGTTGATTCCCTCAAAGGCAGGGAGGCCCTGCAGAGAGACCTCAACAAATCAGAGAGATGAGCAATCACCAATCTTATGGAGTTCTACAAGGAAAAGTGTTGGATTCTGCACCTGGGATGGGGCAACCCTGGATGTAGGTAAAGACTGGGGAATGAGATGCTGGCAAGCAGTGCCACAGAAAGGGATCTGGGGGTCCTGTTTGATGGCAAGTTGAATATGAGCCAGCAGTGCCCTGGCAGCCAGCGGGGCCAACCCTGTCTGGGGGGCATCAGGCACAGCATCCCCAGCTGGGCAGGGAGGAGATTGTCCTGCTCTGCTCTGAGCTGGGGCAGCTTCACCTCAAGTGCTGGGGACAGTTTTGGGCATCACAATATAAGAAAGATATAAAGCGATTAGAGAATATCTAAAGGAGAGCAATGAAAATAATGAAGGGCCTTGAGGGGAAATCATATAAGGACCAGCTGAGGTCACTTGGTCTGTTCAGCCTGCAGAAGATTGAGGGGAAACCTCATTTCAGTCTACAGCTTCCTCCTGAAGTGAAGAGTGGCATACACTGATCTCTTCTCTTCGGTCACCAGTGACAGGACATGAGGGAATGGCCTGAAGTTGTGTCAGGGAAGGTTTAGGTTGGATATCAAGAAAAGGTTCTTCACCCAGAGAGTGGCTGGGGACTGGAACAGCTCCCCAGGGAAGTGGTCACTGCACCAAACCTGACAGAGTTCAAGAAGTGTTTGTACAATGCTCTCAGGCACAGGGTGTGACTCTTGGGGATGATGCTGCGCAGGACCAGGCGTTGGACTCATTGATCCTTGTGGGTCCCTTCCAACCCAAGATATTCTGTGACTCTGTCAGACCTACTTGAATTTTAAATCCAGCTGTGATTTCAAGCCCACAAAAGGAAGAAAATAGTCCCTTTCTCTGTAAGTAATAGTGGAAATTGCTAATGAGTTTTGTATGCAAATTAGAACACAACTATTGAACTTCATGTTCACTGAGAACCTCATGCAATAAAGTTACTACTGAGACAATAGCTAGATTCTAAATAACATCACAATCTTCTATAATTTCATAAAATTCTTTCTTCTTGTGTTCTGTGCTGCACATAGTCAGAAAATACATAATTTATGCTATATAAAATATTCAGGTGATAATTTCTGAAGGGAATGAAACCCCCAATACAGCCATGATTCTGAATCTACCAGCTCTTTCAAAACTGTGCTGATGAAAAAGCAGAGAGGTGTTGGTGCTTTCATAACAAAGAATGTGGTACTTCTTCCTGCATAGTCTAAGGATAGAGGCTTTTGCTATTTAGAGAAACTTTCAGGGACTTCTCTAAGCCTAATTTGTGTTCTCAGTCTTGGTTCAGGAGATAAAAAACATCACTTTAAAGAAAAAGTTTTAAATGTAATCCTAGAACATCTGACTTTGGAAATGTCAACTTAAGACTTTAACCTCATGACTTCAGAACTCAAAGCAAGTAGGTACTGAACTGTCACTAAGAGTGTAAGTATAGGAAAGAAGGCACTAAAAATCCAGGATAAGAACTCTTGCCAACCACATGCTTTCTTGAATTATACATTAAAACAGCTTATACTATAAGAGTATCATCTTGTGAGTAGCAAGGTTGAGAAAACTACAGAGCAAAGCACATCACTTCTGGCACCTAAGTTGCAAATGAGATGACAGTCATAAATTGATTTTAGAAAAAAAGGACTGAAGTTGCTACTGTTCACTTGTTAAAATTCCCCCCACTATAATAATCAGGATTACCTGGTATTCTGAGACCTACAAGAGGTAACACCCTTTTAGAAAAGTGCATCAAGAATTTAGGCAAATCTAACATGCATGGTGAAAGTAACGATGTGCAATTAGAATATGAAGTTAAAATTGCTTCTCTGCTTAACCTTTCTCAAAATGTAAAATATTCTAAGTTTCTTTGAGGTTAGTAAAGCATTGCACAAATTCAATAGTTCTTTCATCTATTCAGAGTGAGAGTACTAATTAGCAATTTCTAGGAGAAATATGTCCAGAATAAATTTTATTCTTATACTCAATTTCAAAACAAAAGACTCCACATTTTAACATTATTCTGAACAGACAAGGATCATTGGAATCATCAGTCTTCCCTTTTCAGGAATTGCTTCTATGGTGGAATTTCTCTGCCTGTTTTCTCTCTTCTTCACACACACTGCACACAAATATAAGGATTTTGAACAGAAAAAATATTATTGCACCTTGTTGTTTATGAGGATCGTGATGGACAAAAATGCTATAAGTAGTTTGAAAATACAAATAATAAAAAGCTGGAAATATTTAGTGGGATGACTTTCAATACTTTGACAAAAAAGTGTTACTACTGTCTTCAAAAATCTGGTAAAATGCATGAACAAAACTGAATAATTCTATGAAAAACTTTGTTAATCAGAACAAACTCACCTAAGATATTTTACAATATTTTACTGATTATAAATATGTTATACTATCATTGCTAACACTGTAAGAGTAAACATTTTTAAAATATATTAATTTCCTTGAAATAATTGACTATTTTCAATAATCATATGGGATTTTAAAAATAATATTAATCAATATAACTCAATTAAGCTCTGAATTTACAGCTGTCCACAAGATACATGCAATTAAAATAAACTAACATTGTCAGGGTTATCAGGAAGACAGAATCATTATGATATACTTTATTTTTACTTTAATTGGAATTTTTAAGTGTCAACTCATACAGACAGAAGACATCACTGCTGAAATAACAAATGTAATGTGGTACCATAATGATTATAAATTACTATTTTTATTTGACTCTAGAAAATGACAGAAGAAGGAGATATGAGCATTGCCAGAAATAAGTCAATAAGTTTGCAGATAAGACCAAGCTGGATGGGGGTGTTGATCTGCTGGAGGGTAGGAAGGCTTTGCGGAGATCTGGATCAATGGACCAAGGCCAACTGCATGAGGTTGAACATGGGAAAGTGCAGGGTCCTGAACTTCAGCCACAGCAGCCCCATCCAGTGGTACGGCCTGGGGGCAGAGTGGCTGGAAAGTTCCCTGTTGGAAAGGGGCTGGGGGTGCTGGTGACAGCCAGGTGAACATGAGGCAGAGCTGTGCCCAGGTGCCCAAGAAAGCCAGTGGCACCGATGCCGGAAAGGAGGCTACCCGAAACAGAGGACTGGACAAAATTACGAGTATAAAAAGTGGACAAATTTGTTTAAGGCCTTCAAGGTACCTTTGGGCAAGCAAAGTCCCCCTCATAGGACTACACCCACAATGGACCCCAAGTCACAAGCCCTTCACCTTTTATAAGTGCTGTCCTATTAGCATATTGGCCCCTAATTCTCCAATCACACCCTCAGGTGGTGATGTTAACCACCCCAGGCCTNTTTTACTGATTATAAATATGTTATACTATCATTGCTAACACTGTAAGAGTAAACATTTTTAAAATATATTAATTTCCTTGAAATAATTGACTATTTTCAATAATCATATGGGATTTTAAAAATAATATTAATCAATATAACTCAATTAAGCTCTGAATTTACAGCTGTCCACAAGATACATGCAATTAAAATAAACTAACATTGTCAGGGTTATCAGGAAGACAGAATCATTATGATATACTTTATTTTTACTTTAATTGGAATTTTTAAGTGTCAACTCATACAGACAGAAGACATCACTGCTGAAATAACAAATGTAATGTGGTACCATAATGATTATAAATTACTATTTTTATTTGACTCTAGAAAATGACAGAAGAAGGAGATATGAGCATTGCCAGAAATAAGTCAATAAGTTTGCAGATAAGACCAAGCTGGATGGGGGTGTTGATCTGCTGGAGGGTAGGAAGGCTTTGCGGAGATCTGGATCAATGGACCAAGGCCAACTGCATGAGGTTGAACATGGGAAAGTGCAGGGTCCTGAACTTCAGCCACAGCAGCCCCATCCAGTGGTACGGCCTGGGGGCAGAGTGGCTGGAAAGTTCCCTGTTGGAAAGGGGCTGGGGGTGCTGGTGACAGCCAGGTGAACATGAGGCAGAGCTGTGCCCAGGTGCCCAAGAAAGCCAGTGGCACCGATGCCGGAAAGGAGGCTACCCGAAACAGAGGACTGGACAAAATTACGAGTATAAAAAGTGGACAAATTTGTTTAAGGCCTTCAAGGTACCTTTGGGCAAGCAAAGTCCCCCTCATAGGACTACACCCACAATGGACCCCAAGTCACAAGCCCTTCACCTTTTATAAGTGCTGTCCTATTAGCATATTGGCCCCTAATTCTCCAATCACACCCTCAGGTGGTGATGTTAACCACCCCAGGCCTCCCCCCATCTCACTGTGGTTTTCATATTTTAGGGCCCTAGGGCAATGAATGTGTCCTTGGATTTTCTATTCAGAGGGACTGTTTTGGCTAAAGGTGCTGGGAACAGAGTTTTTAGCACTTTATAAGAAGCACAGACCCACACCAAGTTACAGATACATGAAGAGTGAAAAACCAGAAATTATTAAGGCATCAGCATCCTGGGCTGTATCAAAAACAGTGTGGCCAGCCGGACAAGAGGAATGACTGTCCCCCTGTAATTGGAACTGGGGAGGCCGTGCCTTAAATCCTTTGTTCAGGATTTTGGGCTTCTCAGTACAAGAAGGACATTGAGGTGCTGGAGCAAGCCCAGAAGGTGAAGGGTAAAGGAGCTGGGGAATGAGTTGGAGCACAAGTCTTACAAAGGGCAGCTGAGGGAACTGAAGTTGCTTAGCTTGGAGAAAAGGAGGTTCAAGGGGGACTTTATCACCTCTACCACACCTGAGAGCATGTTCTAGTAAGGTGGGGATGGGTCTTTTCTCCCTAGTGGCAAGGGATAGGACAAGAGAAAATGGCCTCAGGTTGGGCCAGGGGAGGAAAAATTTCCTTATCGAAATGGTAGACAAGCATTGGAACAGGCTGCCCAGGGAACCGCTTGAGTCACAAGCCCTAAAGATATTTAAAAGATATATGTGACACTTAAGGACATGGTTTAGTGGCAGGTTTGGCAGTGCTAGTTTAATGGTTGGAGCTGATGATCTTACAGGGAAAAAATAGTAAAATGTTTCCATCAACACTGTCTTGAGAGAGTGGAAAGTGAGAACAATAAAGTAGAATTTATCAGATGTTATTAGATTAAAAAAGGCTGAAATTCACATGTAGTGCCACTATATCATATTGTCTTAAAAACACAATGCATACTTCCCATGTTTACATCTAAATTAACCTGGCATTTGCTGGGTGGGCTTTTTTTTGGTATTGCAAAATGCCTTTTTATTTTTCTAGGATTAATATCAGCTATTTCTTGGTTTAATATTAGCAGCACATCCTAAAAGCATAGGATTTTTCTAAAGACATTTTCATCTCATTTGATTTGCAGAAACTAGATTCTAGTCCATAGCTTTTGAAGATAAAAGAGATTTAATTTACTTAGGTTAGCATTGATTTTAAACCACTCCTGCATATAACCACTATCTTTTGTATTATTGTTGCTGTAAAAAAATCAATAAAGGTATTCAACAGTTATGTTTATTATATTTGTTATCTTTATCTTTAGAAATTACTTAAAAAATCTTTCTTCATGAACAAAATATCATGGGATTACTTGAATGCTACAAAGGTGTGACAAATGTTAACAGGCAATTATGATACTCCTAGCACCTGTCACACTGATATTTAAATTCACTGAAATATATCAAAGGAATACAAGTTGTTTGTTTCAGCACAGTAAGTTTTGTCAAATATTAAGATTTTCCAGGTTTACATTTCAATGGTTGAATTTCAACGTGAGTTTGATGAAACTAGTCAACAACATAATCTTTTGTAGTAGGCTAAATTATTTCAGAAAAATATCATATATCTGCAAGCCTGACTCACAACTCTTCACCTCCTCTGGAAATTGCAGTTTCCCAGGCTGTAGTGAAACCTACAAACTAATTTTGACTTTGATATTAGGATACACAAAGTATTTAGAGACGTAATTATCAAGAAACTAAAAGAATGACATGATGGGAGACCTAGAAAGAATCCGAACTGTAGTGTTAAAATGTGTGGAAGCCACATGTACAAGATGGGAGGATCTAAATGAGCTATTATCACTCAAAAAGGAAGTTTTGGAATTACTGTAGGCAACCATCTGAAAATATCACTCTAAGTTACTACTACTTCATGCAATAGATGCATTCTAATGCATCTCATAATAGGATTCTGACAAAGTCAAGGAAGTGTGATGCGAGACATGGAATCATTTCCATGTGAACGAGACTGAAGGAGTAGGACAAAGTAGTAGAAAAAGCCTACTACAGGAGTGCACTAAAAAAAAGAGTAATCTAGCATAAGTGAATAGATTTTGAGTATTTGTAATTTTCTGCAGTAGTTGAATTAGAGTGTATTCAGTGAAATATTAAACAGGAAGCTTCAAAGCTTGCAAAACAAGTACTTTTTCACATGCTTATGAATTGTACAACTCTGTCACAGGATGCTATACAGATGAGATATATAAATGAATTCCAGATTGTTTAAATTCATGAAAACTAATATAATCTGCCGAATGAAACAGTTTGGGTATTATCTCAATTTCAGCACACCGTTGAAACACATGACATCATTCTAATATCCTTTCTCAAGAAACTGGTGCTCCCTGTAATACCAGAGGCAGCATCTGAGCAGGAGGAACTTCTGTTTTAACAAGATTTTTCAAGTTTTTCCTAATCACAAAATTGGAAACCAAAGGAATTTTTTTCATGTATACATGTAAAGCTGTGGCACAGCTGCAAGAGAGTGTTCTGTTATTACTTACTTTTGACACTTAATGGAGGCTTATTTTTTCTCTCAGAATAAAAATAGCTTTGTTCAGAAATGTTGTCACTAGCCGTAGCCAGTATAGGAAATAATATTAAGTGTTAAGGGACTGGACTCACCTAAGAAAGTTAAAAAAGACAGGGAGAAGTGCAAGGATGGGAGGGTGGCCCAGGGCAGGCAGGGCAGTGCACCCTGAGAGAGAAGCAGGGCAGAGCAGGATGGCCGCAGCTGCGCATCCTGCCAAGGCACGGCCAGCACCGGGCAAACGGGAGGTGATGAGGGAGCTCGAAGATCAGCCCGGAGAGCACAGGCAGCACATCAGCATGGGCAGGAGCAGCACTGAGCCTGGGGACACCCACAGAGGGCTCAGGCAGGGATGTGATGTTCAGATCTCAGCTTAACTCAAGCCTCTGAACACAGGGCTAGGGTATGTGTAAGGAACAGCGTGCGCATCCTTGAGAGAGATCAGGGGAGACTGACTGAGGCCATTTCCCAGTTATGCCTAGTTACCCTATGTGGATAAAGGGTCAAGAATTTATTATTTTGGGCTATTTATATATCTAATTTCACTGTTATCAAGTTACAAGTTTCAAGTTTCTCAGTCTTCATAGTTCTTGTGACTATTGACAACGTTTCTCTGGAAGAATTTTTTTTCATTTAAATATATGTATTAGTTTTGTAAAGGAAGCAAGTTTAGCATTTTTTTCCTTTAGTCTTCCTATTTTCCCTATCCTTTTTGTTCAGTAACTTCCTTTCATAAAGAATTACTTATCTGCAAAATACCAAAGATGAAAAACATAGTAGGTTCAGCCATCATATGGGCAATATCAGTAAGAGCTCTGGCATACATTGTGGACGTCTGTGCACTCATGGCAGCCAGATATAATTAATATTAATGAAATAATTAAATCAAATTCAGCCTTCATTCTCTTGTCATGACAGGATCCCAGGACCTGGCATGAACAACATTAGAATAATCAGTTAATTCTCTTAAGACATGCTGAAATTTTACTTTGAGAGCACACCATGTCCCTTGCTTAGTTAATTCTTCTGCTCAGTTCCTCATAACCCCTACACGCTGAATTAGCTTACCTTCCTGTGGTAAGACTCCTCTTTTTCTGCTGTTCTACTTCTGAAGCTGCTAACAGGTCACCTAAAGATTCTCACAGCACAGAAATACAAAATCTTGTACCAAAAAAAATTCACTGCTGGATTTTTTTTCTGTTTCCTTGTATTTTATCACTACTTAGGAAACTCTCTTTGTTGCTGCAGCAACAGCTTCTAAGTTCCACATTGTGAAGACACGCTATACCCATGAGAAGTTTCCCAGGACGTGTCACTGTTTGCTGCTGGGCAAACACCTCATCGGGAGTCCTGTGCCAGCCACTAGGTGTGGCTTGGCTGCTGGAGCTGGGGACCAGCGCAGCGTCAGCATGGCTCAGGGCATCCCTGTCCTGCTGGCAGCCACTGGGAGAGGCTCCCAGGCATTCTGCAGGGATGCAATGGCCATCAAAACCAGGGCCAAACCCCTGCCCATGGGGGCTGTGCTACTTTCTGTGGAGATGCTGGCACTTGTTTCCTGCCAGAGAATGTGTTATTTGCAATGCAGGCTCAGCCTTACAGTGGGCCGGACCTGGAAGGCACAGAGCTGCGGCAGCCTTGTCTCTGTTGGCTGCTTTCAGATCTAACAAATTCTCTGCAACAAGTGCCTCTAAAAGAGACCTCTCAGTCTATGACGAAGAACGCTTTAAAAATATATTGAAGAGATCATATGTCGCAAAACGGCGACACGTATTGTAAGAAATCCACACTGTCACCAATGTTGCGGGAAAACTCGTTTAGGAGACACCTCGTTTAGGAGAAACCTCATTTGAGAGACACCTCGTTTAGGAGACACCTCGTTTAGGAGAAAGGCGCCATTTTCCGTCGGTGAATGAAGCAAGTCACACAAATCAATATGATTTATAAGCAAGCTTCAATCCTTCAATCTTTATTCCATTCTTCAATCAATCCCCCAAAATCCAATCTGATCCGGTCCGATCCAAAATCCAATTCAATATTCATCCGGTTTACAGCCTTAAGTACATTTTTGCAGCACCTAGCAATATTACATGTCATAGAATCATTGGTTAGTAAAACTACTTGTCATTCTATTATTGGTTAGTTGTACAGTCACATCAACCTGTTCCCACCCTCTCGTGGTCCCTACGATCTAGTTTTTTCTACTCTTCTGACTACAATCCCTCTTTCATAGGCCTCGGTACTTTCCAGACCATCAAGGACATCGTCCTTGCAGTTATCTTCAAACTTCTGCCTTCTGCTCGCACAATGCCCTGTCTGTGCTCTGCAGGGGCAAAATCTGCAGAGACAGAGACTCTGGCATTCCATGGCCACCTTGCTCCTCAAGCCATTTCTCCACAATCATACACTAAATTTTAACTAGTTTATGTATCGTTATGCACACACAGAAAATAGAACTCTATTTTCTTTTTGACTGATTGTTGTTGGAGTAGGCATTTTGTTGTTCTCCCATTTTAACTTTCTCAGATTCACCCTCTAGTGCCTTTCCTACAGTGGCAAACATTGGAGCTTGTGATGACCAAGTCTGAATGAAAAATACTAACCATAGAGCAAATCTATGCAACGGGTACTGACAATCTTGGATTCAGTTGTATGTGTATGTAGAGGACAGATTTTACTCCTATATACCATGTGCTGTCCCGATAGCTGTGCCTCTCATACTTCAGAGACTGCATAATTTAATGGCTTTGTTCAAGTGCAGTTTGGCTCTTTCCTCACAGTCACAGTCTCTCAATTTCCGTCTGACACTGCTTTCTCTGATACCAATGAGAACCAATCTTATATTTTAAACATATTTCTTTCTCTCACTTATTTTCATTATTTTCTTTCTTAGGAAAGAAATACAGCTCTCTCTAAGCCTGACCTTTGGATTAAAAAAAAGAGTTTTGGAGAAGTATTTTTAGTTATAATATTGGACTACATGCTGTGTACTTGAACTATCTTAAATGTGTTTAGGCTAGGTATTTATACTGTTCTTATCAGGTAATTTAGATTATTTGATGTCTAAATTACAGTTGCACTATGACCAATATGTTAAAAGATTACACTCAGCCAGCCAGCTAGTCAAGCCTTAGCTGTTATGTTCATTCTGTCGATTTTTAAAAAAAAGTAGTTATATGACTTATAAAAAAAATCCCACAACATCATCACAGAATCTATAAGGATTTCCCTGAGCCTCCTATTCTCCAGGCTGGACAATCTGAATTTTTTAGCCTGTCTTGATAGGAGAGGTCCTCCAGCCTTCAGATCAAATACATTTGAATTATTAGTAGTAGGAGGAGCATGAGAATAACATAAAAACACTTTTCAGAATTAATACTAAAAATACTGCTTCATAATTTTATGCAGATTTATATAAACATTGATATTTATACAAATTTATTTTTCAAGGGTTTTTTTTTCTTTTTAGAAATGATAAAAAAAAATAATGACAGACAATTTGTACAATTCCATCCATGAGAAAATGATTTCCAGTTGTAAAAAATATTGTTTACAATTTTTACATAATTGATCAGTGTATTTTTAAAATGACCATAGTAGGATTTATTTTCCAAAGGGATTAGAACAGCAAAAATGAAATACAATTTAGTACAAGGAAAAAAACCCACCTTAATTAAGACCAAGAAATAACTGGAAAGGGGCATTTTCTCATCAGTTTCTCTTTTTTGGGATTTTTAAATCCATCACATACTCTGCATGTATGCATTGATAGGTAATCATTATTGTCTTCTGTCTTGATTCCTCTTTTCCTGTTTTCATTGATATTGCAATTTCGCTGATTGATGAAACTTTCTTTAATTTAAAGCTTAATTGGATGTGGATTACAAGAAGAGTACAAGGTAAGGGGTGAAAAAGAAAGGGAAGGAGTGCAGTAGAGAGGTGGAGGTAGATCATTCAACATTGGAAATATATCTGTAAAAGACAAAAAAGAATGCAGAAGTGAAAACAGTGAAAATTATACATTGTCTCATGTTAGACTTCTAGAGTACTGACAGTTGACTCACTAGAAAGGAGATATTCCGTTGTATATTATTACTTTCTCCTTGTTATTTCACTATGCTCTCCTTCCAGCCGTATTCTTTTCGTGTTTTCTGCCTGAGACCAGTTTTTCTGTCAATACTAATGATCTTCCTGAATTGTTTCTTTCAAGATAGAGTTTAATCATATGCATCCACAAATCTTGGCTGCAGTTCTACCCATTTACAAAGGATCTAAAAATGCTTTTTTTCTGATCATGGAAAGGGCAAACAATGAAAGGCAGTTTTCTCATTCAAAAGCTGAAACATGATTTGAGCCAGTACTCAGCATACCCCAAAAAAGACTTTTGGCTTTCTACCAAAGCTACAGTCCTGGTAATTTTTGGGATGTCCTCTGCCTTTCTGTTCGGGTGCTTTTCTGATGCTCTTCACAGAGCTGGCATTGATGGTAACAATACCAGCCACTGGGATGGAAATACACTTCCATGAAAAATTGCTGGCTTATCTTTACCAAACGACTTCAATACCTTCTGCAGTTTATTCTGTGGTAGAACTATACATTACATCAGAGCGTGACTTCTGACAATCAAAGATTTTCCCATCAAAAGAGGAAAGGCCCATGCAGCCAATAGCTCAATAGTTAGTATTTTAGCAATCTATATTAAATACTCCTGATTTGTCTCATTCAAAGGGTTATTTTTTGAAGAAAGAGCAATTATCCACATTTTCTCTTAGTGTTCTAATATTCAAGTAGAAAATGCAACTTTTCATTTTTCCATTTAATTAAACAATTATTCAATTATTCATTCAATATGCCCCAGTGAAAAAAAATTCTTAGAACTCACTGATATTCCTATCCTGGTATAGGAAGACCTACAGACTTCAGTTATCAATCCTCAGAATCTAAGGAGATACAAAATGAAAACAATGCATATTCATGAAAGTGGTATTTTGAGTGATTGATATTTTTTAAAGGAACAAAAAAAACCAACAAAAAACAAGCATTCAAGTGCAGCTTTATCTTAGATTGTTTTCCCAGTTATTATAAACTGTATGAAGATGACTTTCCTTGGACTTTTAATTTGCAGAATTTTGTATATATGAATATATTTTGTCAGCAAGGAGTGCAGGACATAGCCATCAGTGAACTCATAAAAATATGTAACTGATTTAATGTTAATGACTGTTCTGTTGTGTATGCCTTTGGATACAATAATTTGCATAGCTGATCTTATGTAGACAAAGTAAGGGCTTGTAGTTTTACTCTTTCTAGAATCTGCTTCTTTAAAAAGTCTAAGTCAGAGCTGTAACCATCACTGAGTAAGTAATTTTTAAGGTTCTAAGAGTACCTACTGTTAATAACATGCCATGAAAAGTCTACAAGGAAAGCAGGATCATTTAGAAGATTTTTAGATATTATTGAACAGCCATTTGAAAGAGTTTTGGTTTTGACTGTTGTATTGTTATTCAATTTTTCCATACCTGCCAGATAAAGTTTCTTGTTCCATTGTTCTGTGTTTATGAGTTTACAGTTGTAAAGCTTTTAACTTCCCTTTATAGTAACAATTACCTTTAAAAGTGTTGTGGGTTTTTTTTTTATTAATATTACATACATTCTCCAGTATCTGCCCTCTGAATTTAACTTGTTATCACAAGTATGGTAACTTAAAATCTATTTAAAAATTTACATTAACCTAATTAAGAGTTTTCTAGCATAATTTCCACGCCATACTGGTAAAAACAGCTTACATAGACAAATATTTATAAACTAATTAATCATTTACTTCCACTTCCTGAGAACTTCTCTAGTGTTAATAGATGTTGATCAAGTTTTCCAAAATGAACCAACTGCAGAGGAAAGCTAGAAACTGAAGGAACTGTTGTGTTTTCTGGTTTGGTTTGCTTTTGCTTGGTTGCAGTGTATTTGTGTAATAAAGTCAAAATGCTAGTTTCTTCAAATTAGCATCTGATAGTGACACAGCTCTGTTGTGTCTCAATAAAAACGTTGTAGCTCTGTTGTAATGCAGTTTTAATAAAATTATGTGTGGCTGGTTAGAAAGACTCTAAAATACCAACTTCTTTTCCCTATGTAAACAAACCCTCATGAGCTGAAAAATAAAGTCTGTTCTGAAAGATACCAAACTATTGCAAAAGATTAGATGTCTTCTTAGGACAAGTTTACTCCAAAGATGAGTGCAGACTGCAAAACTTTTTTCTTGCCCACAGTCTAGATTGTGAGGGTGGTTATATCTCGTTTCAAAAGGAAAGCCCCAGCTTTAGATGCACTAATTTCACAATAGCCTTCACCATTCTTGAATCTTACGGATCAGGTAATGCTTCGATTATTTTAATAAATATCTTTGTAGATAGATATGTATATAGCAATAGCATCAAAACTTGCCATAAAAAATTAATTAGTACAGAGTTCTTAAAAATGTTTGGCAAATGTTAATTTGACAGTTCACAATTTATGCACTTAAGCAGATTGAAAGGTTCACAGAAGTCAGAAGTTCTCTGGTCAGTATATATATATATATATGTAGGTAAATATAAATAAAATCACTTCTTTCCTTCATACTGTAGGTTTTTATATTTAATCAATTATCCCCAAACTGATTTCAAGAATTTGTGTTTCAGTAAAGCACAACTTCCAGAAAGAATGTCAATCTTCATTTGAACATCCTGGAAACAGAAGTTAAAACACTTTGTTTAATTTGTTCTGGCCATTTTATGAAGTTGTAAGGTCTGAATCCTTCATGCCATGGGTACTGCCCTGGAATACTCATACACAAGAGATCTCTGATATCACAGTGTGAAGGATCACCTTTCTAACAGCAAAGCTGTAAATCCCAGAGGGAGTTGTAAAAGCAGTCTGTCATTCATTCTGAACATGAATACTTTATTCAGTGGAGAGGTTGGTCATTTCCTGCCTTTTTGAAAATAGATGTTTAAATCAATGGAAGATTTTTTGAAAACTCAACTTTCTTCCCAAGATGCACAAGTGAGTGAGCTGTGTAATAGCAGTTGTAAGAGTACAGAAGGTACACGACAGGGGTAACCAGAACAGAATGTGAAAGGTTAAGACACCCATCAACTTTTAATGCATAAATCTCCATGGAAATCAAAAGGGCTATTCCAATTTGACTGTGTATTTCTTACTCTGTATTTCTGAACATATTCACCTTCTATTTCACAGCTTCCCTATCACACAGGCATGTTTTACTATCACACAGGCATGTTTTATAAGCCTAGAAGAAGAAGGGATGAATAAAGCAGATGCATTTTCTTACTCCAGAGAGACACAAATATCTCATCTGTTTCATAGAAGGCTAAGTAGATTTTTTTTTCTGAAAACTACCTACTAGGCAAATGTCTGCTTCACTTTTATTTTCACTCTTGACTACATATCCACTTCAAATCCAGAATGTTTTTCTTTCAACTTATTTTCCCTTAAGGTGTTCAAAGGTGTGAATATGTAATCAATGCCAGTAATTATACAGAACATTCCCTTCACAGAATTTTTGTGAAGAAGCAGCAAAACTGTTCTTCCAAAAGTGCAAGTATTAGATGTAGACAACACCATTAACTTGATTTTACTCAGTTATTTCTTCCCAAACCTGTCATATTTCCAATAAACAAAAAGTACCTAAGGGTTGATGAGTTGTTTTCTTTTACTGAGAAGGAAAACAAAACAAAACCAAACCCAAACCCAAACCAAATTGTACAAAAAATGTACAATTCCCAACACACAAACAGTTCCTGAATTAGGTTGAATATTTAAAACATAATAAAGTGGTTGAATGCTTGCTATTTACAGTTGCAAAGGGCTACTACAGAACCTCTAGAAATTGCTTCTACTTTGTAACCTTAGAGAAATTTGCAAAAGGATCTTGAAGTGCCGGTTCACATAAGATACCAGGTACAAGGAGGAGAGACTTTCTTCAGATTATTCTGCCAATGACTCCATGGTATCTAAATCCCCTTTTTGTATTATCAGTTTTCCAGGGAAATAGGTGTGTTTACAAGTTTTTTCATTCTGTCTTCTTAAAAGGAAGGTTGGTGGTTATCTACTTTTCTTTAAATACATAAATAATTTCTTTACATAAATAAAAATATCTCCTTTCTTTTTTTCCCAAAGTAGAATTACAGAGACATTTGCTAAGACCAGAGAAAGTTGACTAAATAATGAAAAAAATTTTTAAGAATCAAAACACATTACAAAAGCAAAATGACCACACTTCTCCAATTAATATATTCCTGACACAAATTATGAAATAAGCTTTCATTTATGAACATTAGTGTTGCCCATATTTTCTTTTGTTTTTATGTTATCTAGAAAAATTAATACCCATTTTTTCTTACAGAGAAGTGATGTTTTTCTATATCCATATTAAAGATTTTTTACTGAGACAGTCTCATTAAAGTAGCTAATATTATTATCTTTTTTATTTCCTGTCAAACTTTCTTAAAAGCCTTTTTTCTCTAGTTTATAGCACACTCCACAAAAACCCTTACCTATTTAATTATTTATGAGCTTACTGATCTTCTCATATTTTGCAGAACACAGAGTTTTCTTTTTGGCTTTTTTGGTAACATTTTCACCTTCTCATAACTTAGTCAATTTTTCTACTATGTATCACCATGGTCCTTAATCTGTGAGGTTTTCTGAAACGCCACTCCATCACTTTTGGGAGAGCATGACTACTTTATTCATCATCACAAGTTAAGAGTCATTAAGAAAAGTCATCAAATTGCCTGCATATTTTAAATGAACAAGCTTAACATGTCTGAAATTTTGTGCTAACTTTCCTGTTATGTGACATTGCTTTTCATTTTAAACTGTACTGCAAGCCATCTGGGGCCAATGAAAGCCTTTTATTTGACTTTAACATGTCTAGGATGAGGACTTGAAAGAGGAAAATAAGATACATAACAGTTAAGTTAAAATTTCCCAGATATACTCTGCAAAAGTAAAAATGCATGAGAGAAAAATAAGGGAAGAAAATTGTTCCCTTATGGTATTGAGAAAACCACTGACATTTGCATGCTTCCTTGTGCACTCTTTAATATTGCCATTACAGTTTCAGTATTCAGTTTCATAAGGTTTTTGCTTTCATATAAGAATTTCAATGCCTTTATAAAAGAATGTACTGGACATTCTGTACTGAGAAGTAGCTCATCCATATAATTGGAAACTTGAAGCAGTTTTATTAAAGAATATGTTCTTACTGAAGAAGACCAATGCACTAGACTTAAAGCCAAGTCCTAAGACTTAGGAAGCAAATTTTTAAGATCTTGGCTCTCTGCAGTCCCTTCAAGTGTAACTACATAGAACTTCCTATGCATACATAAAAGATGATCATGCTGAGACAAACTAAAGATTTATCTGGCACAACAACCTGTTTCTGAAATGGCCAACAAAAAATGCTTAGGGAAAGACTATTCAAAATTTGCAAAAATGGATTCTCAGGTTCTGGGAATGAGAGATTCTAGAAGTGTAATTAATCTCCTTTTGTTCTCAGTTCTGTCTTCTAAAACTTTATATAAAAGTTAAGATTATTTTTCCTGTTATGAACCTCCTGCATGATAAAACAGTGATGTCCTGATGCATACAACCAATCAATTTGAATACTAGTGTGCAGATATTAACATTTGGAAATATTCATGCAGGTGTTTGCATATGGAAACTTGGGCCAACTCCCCACTGGAAACCAGGACCTAGAACTGTATTCCTTAGTGACTGCTCATATATAAACTCAGACATACATGAAAAAGAGAAGATTTATTTGCAGTCTCATTATGTCCCTGTCATAGAAACTGACTGAAATGGTGATGATACCTAGGGAAGTGACAGAAGCACTCATGGCTATTTTTTTTACTAAATATATGGGTGTTACTCCAATTACGTTAGTGAGAATTATGTGTGCATATTGAGAAGGAAATAAATCAGCCTGCAAAGTACTGAAAGTGTGCAGGTGTTCCCACTTTTATTTTTTTCTCTTTATACTGCTCATTTGTAATTTTCTCATGTATTCATATCCCCTAGAACTCTCTGCTGAATATTTTTCACACACTAAATCCTCACAAACATTTATAAAAACTTGATTCTCTGGTAAGTAGTCTGTATCCCTTCAGTAAAAGAAGAAAAAAAGAAAAAGTAAAGAAAACAATGCAGAACAATTTAAAGAACAAATGATGAACCTTAGTCATCTCAGTGTTACTATCTGCAACATTTTATGGCAAAATGTCCTCTCTGTATATAGACTATCTAATTTCTTTCCTCTGACAGAATAAGATCTAGAAACTGAAATGTTACTCTAGGCTGTTATTAATTTATTCAGAATATTTTATATTGCTCAGCCCTCCTTAAACCCCTGAAATTTTGTGTCCATTTTTCAGATTTTTTTTCTGCATTACATTTTTAGCGACCTGAACCTTCCAACCCCTCCATGCAATGAAAACACATTCATACCTTCTCATATTCTTTCCTGTCATCCAGAGAAAATACGGAAGAGGGTCTATCTAGTTTATTTTAGAAAGACCATGTCCTTCATAAATATAATCCTTTCCTGGGTATATCTAACCGAAATTCTGAAAAGATCATTTTGTTAATTCAAAGATTTCCAGATACTTTCCAAACATGGAAATATGCTCGACCACAGGACAGGAGAATGAGACATGCCCATAAATGCCTGGTTTGCTCACAGCACTGACTTTTGGAGACTGTTCCATCAGGTGCCATTGGTCACACCTGCAACTTTCTCTGCCAGTGGTACCAGTTTATCTGAAATGAGGTAACAATTGTTCTAACCCGCCAAATGTTGATACTGGCTTTTTTTATCACTGTCTCAGGCAGCAGATGTGCAGAAGCTTCTTGTCTTAATTTAAAAAAACAACAAACCTTCAAAGCCTCTCATCTTTCATTCAGTATTAGAAAATTATTTGATTTCCATATCACAGGCCTCTGACCTTCCAAATGTTGCACACTGACTGAATTTCATACAAGTGTGCTGATAGTCAGTCCTTAGCAGTGCAAGCATATTTTATACTTCACACTTTTGCCCATATTTGAGTTAACAGGAAAAATGTCACATCATAAGTCTTAGGCATATGGCAGAATTCCCATGTCTTTCTGTCCAAATCAAGCTTGAAAGTACTGCTTAAAGATATGATTTCTTACAAACATAAATTTTAATCCATTTTCATTCAAAGTGAGGCTAGTTGATCACTTTAGACCTTTAATTGTTAATTTAGCAATACTTTAGTGTGACTTAAGTTTTAAACATAAAGTTTGAGGGGTAAGATATTAATATAAATGTGAAAATCTTATTCTTCTAGAAATTTGCTTATATTAGCTTATTATACTAATATTGCTTTTAAAAAGTGGTAAAAACTTACATGACAAAAAGACTAGCTATTAAATATTATATATTTTAAAATGGAATCTCATACTGGGCTTACAGTGCATATACTTCAAAGCATATACTACATTTTTTCAAATTTCTACTAAATTAATAAATATGTCAAATACTTCCACATGCAGGAAAAGCATTCTGTTATATTGCTATACTGTTTACTTAGAAATGTGTGTCCTCTGCATACTGTTAAATAGGTAAGTGGCAAAAAACCTTTTCCAAGAAACATGTTACCACACCACTGATTCTTAGAGTATCAGCATTAGATTTATAATTTAAGGAATGGAGAACAATTTGTATTGCTATTAATATAAAACATGGCTGATTTTATAGTCACCAACTAGTTCTTAGATAATTCCTACACAAAATAATTGTCATCTCTATTAGTATTTATTATATTCCATAATTTCAAAATTTATCTGTTTTATAATAAAATTTACCTTGCTAATCTGTTCTGGGCAAAGATAAAGACTACAGCAATTAAAAAAATTACAGGAAATCCCATTAACCTAGACTGTTGGCTGTCTATTAAAGCCAACAATGTCTTTATGCTATTTTGTTGTATTACTTTCACTGATGGGATGGTGAAATTATAATATACTGAAGAATATTAGTGGACAATTGCAGCTAATTATCTAGAAAAGCAAAGTAGACAAATGCTAGAACAAAGTAATAATTTTATTATTTCAGCCTGTTCTTATTTCAGGGACAATTATATCCTTCCTCCATATTCTGTATTTGTACAACCAAAAGATGGCAGTGCTTCATCAACAATTCCCACAAAGTTGAAGTTTATCCTTAGGTCATCATTTACAACATGGGAAAGCTTAAGAAAATGCACAGTTTTACAAGATATCCAGTCTCTATCTGTAATAAAATTTCAAAGGGAATAAAAAAGGTTCCAATTTGTTTTTAAGGTGTTTTAGTTCTCTGACATCTTACAATGCTTACTTGATTAATATTCTCTGTCTCACCAAACAAGGTTTTGTAGAATGCTTAGTAAATATAAATAATTTAAGTAAATTTCTCCTATTCTAAGGCACTACAAATTTAGGTAATTCTGCATTTGGCAGTGAATCATCTTCATAGCTTTATAATCTTTCCTCAAACTCATGATGTTAAAACTGGTGTCAAATCCCTGATAATTTTAAATAGAGACCAAAAAGAGTAGTTTAAAATCTTGTTTAAACCAGTAATGTAATTATAGAGTTTTTTTCTCTCTATTTAAAACACAGAAGTCAATGTCATTTGTTTTGTTGGTTTTTTTCCATAAAAACCATATCTCATGTTCCTGTTTCTTCCTATTCTTTTTCCATATTTATTTTCCTCAGAACATTTTTTTCTTTCAAAAAGTTGTTCACGACAGCTCTGTATCATAAATATTTTGGCAGAGTCAATGTTAGTATTGCTCAGTATGTTTGTGTCATAAGCATGAAACAAATCTATACTGTTTACCATGACCTTAAATTTGCTTTATTTTTATGATGCTTCTCAGAGATACATTCTATTTAATGTAAAACATCTTCCTGTAAATACGAAAATAATAACATATCAACTGATATACTTACAAATTAATGAAAAATCATGTTAGAATTTATGAAATTGTTCTAATTCATTTATCAGACAAAGATTATATCTATCTTTGTTCAATAGTGCTTTGTGATCTGCCAGTTTGGTTAAAAAGTTAATTCAGCCCTCTATGCTTCATTTATTCTTTCTTAAAATGAAGATACAGATTCTAATATTTCATAAATAATTTTTGAATTATGCTACTAAGTTATATATAAATATACACACACAGACATAAATAGAAATAGACATGAAAATCACAGGATCATAGAATCATAGAATGATTCAGGTTGGAAGAGATCTAAAAGGTCATTTAGTTCCAATCCCCCTGCCATGAGCAGAGACACCTGTCACTAGAAGGAGCTACATACTATGAACAGTTTTTTATGTATTTCAACATCAGTAACATATTTGTTGTGCTCTCAAGGCTAAATTTCAGAAATCAAGCCTGCTATTTGTCATCTGTTAATATCCTTAGGAAAGATGTGTATAAACACAGAATTAATAGACTTTTATTCTTTAAAGATTGAGGGTGTTTGGTTTTGTGAAACTGATAGCCCAGAAATGCTCAATGAACTGAACATCACAACATAATGTCCCTATTCCATACTATAAATTCAATTTCTTGAACAGAAACACATCTCACTTTTTTGCTAATGTGACTTTATGCACGAGGGGATATGTGTAGGGTCTTGAGATATCTATAATGCAGTTTCCAAAAAGTACTAAAATAGTCTCTTTGAATAAAAATTAGTTTTCTGCCAGCTCACCTGCTAGTTTCTGGCAACTCACTTGGTTGGCTATCACAGACAAGCAGCTTTTGGTTATGTTGATTGCATATCAGCATTTATATTTGCTCATCAGTCTCTATTCAAGGAAGTGTCTATTTTGCTTGATGCAAATCCCTGGGCTTTTTGTCTCTTGTGCTTATAACAGGTATATGTACGTATAATTTCATTTAAACAAAACTTTATCTATTCAGAACAAAGTACCTTGTTCCCAAGTAGAGCTTGTCACTAGACATTCAGCATTTTTTCATATGAAAAGCTTTTTCCATCAGATGGCAAAAATCTGGGGAAAAAAAAAATTCTAATAACAGTCATCTGGGGAAAAAAAACAAAAAAGAAAGAATAAGGATAGACTTGCAATCATGAGAAAGTGAAGGGGCAAAAATGCCTGTTTCTTCAACACCAACTACATAAAATATTACAGACTAATCGAAAAGTTCTTTTTTAGCTTGGTACAATTTCAGTCCATGCTCTCCTTCACCATATATCTGTTGTAGATAAGATGGAAACCAAATTGCTCAAATTTACTTTAGTGACTTAAAGTATCTTGTAACAATGCTTCTGACCTGAAAAAGCCTTCTAATTTTAGATAGAATTTTTGGTAACACTGTAGAAATAAAATTCTTCATGATTAAAAGACATAATTTTGCAGTTTCTGATGGCAGCAGATTCCTCCTACACTAATTATTTTACCTCCTAACCTGCATGTGATCTATGACATTTTTCCCTGAGCAGGTTCTTTCTTAAGGTAATGATATTCAGTTAATTCATTAATTCAGTTAATATCATTAATATAACGATATCCTGAATTAGATGAATGCCAAAAAATTCTAGCTATCTGTGAGCCCACAGTTTGCAATCAAAATTAGCTTTCTTCCTAATCTTAACAAAGTGTGTCCTTTGGATATTTTGGATGTCACTTAGGTAAGGTCAGCATTTAGCCATAACTGGAGCACATATTTAGTCTGTGCAATAAAACATTACAAAGCATATTAAGAAACCTTACTTTGAGATGAAAATTACTATTTGCAAGCTAAGGACTAGGTTTGTGTTAAACATAGCATAACAAGCATGTGATGATGTACCATATGGTAAAGGTTTGCATTTTTATTTTATTTTATATAGGCATGCAAGGATTGCTTCAGAGAAAAATTATATGTATCTCATCTCCTTGCTACTGTTTATGTGTACAAATCAGCTCTTGTTCAAATTCCCACTGTCTCACACCTTGGCAAGTTGTACTGTACTTTCGCTTTGGTAAATGTAAACTCTGGGGATATTTTCATCTAAAATATCCTTTTTTTTGGTCTCTGCATTCACCATGTCATCTTTTCCCATGTTTTTTGTTCTCTTAGACCAAACATAACCTGATTACCTTTTATTACCATGGCTTCATGATGTATCCTATTATGCCTTTTTACTCATCAGTACTACTTTCAATATGTCCCTTGTGGCAATCTCTATTGCAGAGGCTGAATTTTCTGTCAAGCACCTCCATGCTTTGGCTCACATGGGAATGGTAAAATGATACACTGTAAATAAAAATAACAGCACAAGTGAAATTTAATAAGAGTAATAATGTTACTTATGTCCTTCCACTTGTTGTGAAACATATTGTTAAAAAGTTATGTGCAATAAACTATCATCTGTGCCCAAGAGGTTTTGCTGTAATCCATGGAATTAGGGTGAATAGCTTTTCATAAAATATAAAAATGTTTTATTTACCCAAACCATCATTTTCAGAGTTATTAGAACGTTACGTGTAGTAGAAAGATCTAGGCTACGTAAATACAAACATGTAGTCTGCACACTGGCAGCAGAGCTCAGGAGTATCCAGGCTAATACTGTGCAAAGCCCATTTGACATGGTAGAGTTTGTGAGCTTGGGATCTGTTTCATTGTGCCTAAACTGCTTCTGGACTTCAGCTGATTCTAGAGAAAACATAGCTGCTTTAACACAATGCCACAAATGGGTTACCAAGTCTGTTGGTTTCTACCTAGGTTCATTGTATTTAGCCATCTACATAATATCATGAGTATTTCTCCAAATTCCTGTGAATAGGTAACAAAGTGCTGATTCTATATTGACCTTCTGGTTTTAGGGTACTGTAGTAACAATATTTTTTTCCACTTTCAGTTTTTGTTTCTTATTTAAGATTTTAAGAGTGGCAGATCATATATGGGCCCTTTAACATTTTTGTACTTGTTTCCTTGTTCAGGGAAATAGATTTATTATTGGCTGCAAACTTCACAAGTAGATGAAGATATAAGTCAATATTACTAAGAATTACTGAATTGCTATGGAAACAAACCTCATCAGAACGCTGCAAATAAAGGAGAGCTTAGCAGGATAAATCCAGCCTAAAGACATCAAGCCATGTCTTTTTTGTTCTCGTATCTTGGTAATGCGACAGTGGAGAATCTTCATCAGTTGACTTAGAAGGTCTTGGAATAACTGCACGTATGTCCTACCAAACTGCACCATCTGTCCACTGAATCCCTTACTGCCCTCCATCAAGATTAGGTGTTATCACTGTGATATTTAGTTGCTTTTGTTATTTAGTCTTATGTTTTAATCTCTTCCCTTTCTTTTTTTCCTACTATGTGCACATCAGCATTGATACTCCAGCTATGAGAATAATCCTACCTACCGTATAATGTTATGATTATAGTCTGTGCTCTGAACTATCAATCAGCTCATCAAGAGCATTATAAGCATTAAATAGACATGTTTAATATATTTTTTGAAGTCTTTCAACTGTCTTGTTATATCTGTTCTTGAGAAGATGAGAAATTCTTGTCTGAGAACCAGAATAGAAATATTTTGAAATCTCTCATTTTTCTAAAAATTTAAAATCAAGGAAGATAAAATATGAATAGCTGTACTATTAAGCTTAGAAGCAAATTTTAATTGAGGATCCTTTTCAATATATCTTCATTTTTAATTGATTGAATAGTTTGAGTTCCATATTGTTACAAAATTTTCTCAGATTGGTCCTTTCTAGGACAAAAATGGGGGGAAAAGTATCAAATGTTGATATGCTTGGCATCTGGTTTGCTTTGAGATTTGTTTCAAGTTCTTTTCATTCACCTGTATCAGTGACTGAACTGAATTAAAGTGACTTTACTAAGGATTATGTGTATAACCTCTATGAAAAGTTACCCATTCTCACTCACACACTGGAATTTAAATCTTTTTTTCCATTTAATTGTACTTGGGTTTTCAGATAGGTATTACTGTCAAAATACTTCTAAACCATCACGCAGCTGCTAAGGGATATTCTGAAAGTAGGAAGAAATAAAACCATTCTCTTTATTGGCCCTTATTTTAAGAAATGGCCACACTAATCAAAGCCCAGGTACTGATAATATGTTTACTAAAAATATATCTTGTCCAATTATACAAACTATTTCAAGAGGAAACATATAGCTTTCAAGCAACTAAAGCACTTTTATATGACATAATTTTTAGGCTGACTGTCTGCAGATAGCACGGGTCAGATTCTTTCCTAAATTAAGTGTTTTAAATCAATGGAGTTATACCAGTAAAGACATAATGCATGTGATTAAGTCACAGAAACAGAATATTCTGAGTTGGATGGGACCCACAAGGATTATTAACTCTAAGTGAGTGGCCTGTAGAGGAATTGAACCCCCAACCTGTGTGTTAGCACCATGGTGTAATCAACTGATCTAATCTCAAGTCCTTAAAATATTTTAGTACTGTTAAACACATTATTAAATAAATAAGTGTTCACTTGAAAATTAGCCTTTTAAATATTGTAGCTATAAAAAATATCAGAAATCCATTGAGTTGTGTTTTCATTAGCATTATCTTAAGATTGTTCATATCAACAGAAAATACACTATTGCATCCAAAACCACAAAAAATTACACATGCACAGTTAAATACCTCCTTCATGTACCTTTGCTTATTGGTGCAGTGTTTAATACACAATCATTTTAGAACCTGTTCCAATCCACAGCATCTGTATTATGACCACTGCAGAATTAGTGATCCTGAGATGTATTTTTCAAAGATTTGGGGAATTTTTTGCTGACTGCTTTCTGTCCAGTTAGTGACATACACTTTTAAAAAAAATTCAAATAATAATCTTCTATCCATGAATTAAAGGTAAATAACAGTAAAAGTGATACAAATTAGATTACCATATGAAGATTTCTTATTCTAAGCATTTAGGGTCAGAGTGTGTTGTTGTTTTGTTGGGTGCTTTTTGTCACAGTGAGGGTTTCTATTAAAAACTATCAACTCCACTAAATATATATTACTTAGTAGGTTTTTGAAATTAAGATTTAAATATAGATTCACAGAGCATGTGAAAAAGTAACTTGATGAGTCAGCTCTTAAATTTCTGTAAATCATTTTACTCCCATCTAGTTAACTCAAGATCTAATTTTAAAAAATACAACATGGAAATATGGCTCATCCTAGGCATGACCAGAAAAGCTCAATTATTTTTTCAGAAAAATTTGTGCTCTTTTCACTTTGTCAGATGGCTGTACTGAAGAGAAATGGTATAAGGCATAGTGACATCTGAGAAATTCTAAGTAGCCAGGGATTTACTAATCCTCTTTTAAGCATACTGAAAAATGTGGAAAAGGGAAATGAAAATGAAGAATAGCATTTTCATGCACATCCAGCTCTGCCTCTCTAGATAGAAGTGTGAAGTAAGGATTGCTTAAATGGGTTGGAAGAAGGTGATGAAAAACAGCATGAAATCTATCCACCACGTGACCAAGACAAAACACATTATAGAGCTAAAATAGAAAGGCTTAAACAGTAAATACTTCCAAAAACCTAAAAAGAATTTGCCAAAAATCTTGATAGGTTAAAAAAGAGCCACCGAGATATACTAAAATTCACTACATTTTCTTTGATATGTCATGTGTATTACCTATCTCCAAACACTCAATATTTTTAATGAAAAACTAGTGAGTCTTCTCTAACTTCACAAGTTCCTTTCTGTTTCTCCTCATCAACCCCCTAACTTTTTTCTGTTCTATTTTCCCCTGTAATTTCCCAATTCAACTTGAAATTTTACCCTTTTGGATGAGTGAATCATAGGAAAAAAAAGAGAAAAAAGAAAAAAAGGAAGACAAACTTGATTTCTTTACTTCAGGGAGATACTATATCTTTATTTAGGTAGATAGATGAAGGGAAATCTCTAAACAATGTCTTTTGGATTTCTGGTTTTATGCTGTCAGTAAAAGTACCAGTAAATGAACTTTTACTAATGTAAGGAATAGCAGCCCCTTCTGGTTGAGTGGCATAACTGGATAAAGGCATCTTCTATCAAAAGTACTTGAAAGGGCTCTCACCTCTCTTGAATTGTGTGTTATCTTTATCAAGCTTTTAAACAGATCAATTCTTTGGGAAAAGTATATCTACAGAATAAAAAAAAATGGGTATTTGTATATGAATATGTCAAATACTTTTGTCAGCTTTGTAGATGTTTTACAAAAATTTTGGTGAAAACAATGTACATTGCAAAAGAGATAAGAATGCCTTTCAGGTTATTTAACACTCTACCATTGAGAAACAAAATTCAGCACGCTTATCTTGCTATATGGGTAGAATAGCTTCAGTTTCAAGAACTCAGGAGAAGCACATCCCACAAATAGGGGAAGTGATGGTGACCGGGAATTTGTAACATTGAAACCCTGCAATGCAAATGTCAGCAAACTACTTCAGCCACTCTTTGGAAGGACCCTGAAGTGTTCGTAAACTGAACATTGGTAATTTTCATTCTACAGTGCAAAGATATATTATATAAATTAAGTATGTAAAATTTTCTGGCATCACATATAATCACCATCAATTTTTTTTTTCTAATTTCCTCTCCAACATTAACATCAAAATTTCTCCCAGTGAAATATTATATAGTCAATTTTGTATTAATCTACTCTATATAATGTAGCCATCATTGACTTCTTAGACATAAATCACCACATAGAACTCATGCTGTTTCAATTGTTTTTAAAAAAGAATCCTTGTAATATGAAATTTTAACTTTCACAGTCACAATATCTTAATATTAATAATTTCAAGTGCCTTGTATAAAAGTTTTGAAGGGTGAAAAATAACTTCTAAATATAGTGTTCCATCTGTTGGTCTCTTTTGTTCGGCAAAGTGTTGTTTGTTCTGTTTTTAAGATGCTAGTCAGTTACAGAAATATTATGTTTCTTCTTTATCAAACAATCCAGACAAAGAAATTTCCTAGTCAGAGGAGCCTGAAATCTAAGAAATTATTCACATGAGAATTATCCATTGAACTTGATGAGGTATTCAAAGCAGGAGTGGGTGGTGAGGTGGAGATGGAAAGGATGTTTCTCTACTCTATAATTTAATGATTTGAAACCAGAGCATAAAGATAAATTTTACTTAATTTTCTCCCTTGCATATTTACTTCTAATTACAAATCCAAGCTAAACCCAAAACTCTAAAAAATTTTAATCAGATTTTAGTTGTGAAAATCTAACTCATGTTCTGAATATAAATGTTATTTTTATTAAAGTTCTCAACCCTGTCTTGAACACTGGAGTCTGGAGAAGCCAGTTATTTTTATATAAACCTACTGGTGGCAAAATAGTGTCTGATAGAGATGTCACAGCAGAGTTAATGTGATAATATGGAGTACAATACTTCGTATTCTTTATTTTGTCATTTATTTCATCATTACGTATTTTACCATTTCATTCTTTATTCACCATGATACAAAATTATTAAATTTCTATTTGAAGAGTTTACTGTGTGGAGTTCCTAAGAGGAAAAAGGCATTTAAATCTCAAGATGAGGATTTTGTCTCAGCATACGGAATCAATCAATATAGCTATGCTAATACTAGCATTTTCTATATGTCACAAATGGTTCTGCATTCTGCTCTAGAAGTGAGGTACCTGGAAGTTATGCATTTCAACATTTGATTTACATACACCAGGGTCCTTTGGATAAAAAATTCTCTTCCTTGTAGAAGCATACAGATTGATAGCTAAGAGAGGTAAAAAAAAGTGCAGGAAAAATATGTGGTGTGTTATTATTTTACATGTTTCTGCTTCAAATATTCTATTTATGTGTACTTGTGCCAACCTCCATTGGACATTCAAATGTTGAAATAGTGCAAGAAAACAACTTAAATGTTCAAATTACACAGACTTTTTAACAAATGATATGCAATAATGTAAACAAATAATCATATGTCTTTGATATATTGATATATAGGCATTGATATATAGGCAGAGAAATTTTCTAAGGATTGGTTTTCTAACATTTTAGTTAAATGTATTATGAAAGCTTATTTTAAGATTTTTATTTAAATAATAAACTGTTCTTATGGTACTTTTGAAGCAGTGGAGAAAACAGGAGAGGAGAGAAAAGTCTTGAAAATACGGTAAAACAAATATGTAGAGTTAACTTTCAGGGCAGAATTTTAATACCTGACCTACATCACATTTTTTTTCAAAGTTTTGCAGCTTTTAAAGTATGAGTTTTGAATGAGAGATGTTTTTTCAGCCAATAACGTAGTAATAGCAACTAAGGAAATACAGTTTTTCTAGGTGTATGCGTGTCTGTGTTATCATAACACAAAATTATAATTTTTTCACATTTTTCCCTTATTGAGTTATACTTGCATTTTGGCTACCCACGAGCACATTGTCTACAAACTTATTGTATGATCAGAGTGGTTTTTATGATTCTTTTGTGGGGTTTAGTACTATTTTTTACTATTAAAAAATACTGTAGAATTTAAAATAAAAATAATCAAAATACTTATATCTCCCTTACGCTGTAGTTTACGTCTTCTTGCTTTTCTTTTTGCTACCTCATTGAAGAACTTTAACACATGCTGGACTGATAGTCTTATAAACTGCAAATCCATCCTGTCATCTGTGTCTCCGATGAGAAGGGATGATCTGGAAGTGGTCCTGGATGCCAGTGAAGTCTGCAAATCGGTGATAGCTCTGCCAAGGCTGCAAGCAAGGTAAATAGTTGCTGCCAGTAAAAGAAAAGATAAAGCAGCTAAAGGTGTCCTGTGACGTGGATTGCCCAGTTCATCTCAGCTGAAAAAAAAGGAGTGCTCTTTGGTCAGCACCTTTCAGCATCAAAACAGTTAAGACAAAATTAATGACCTACCTTGTTTCAGATTTTCATGTTGAGGGTTTTCTTAATTTTCTTTTCTTATCTTTGCATTTCGGAGTTAGTAAACTGTTTCAGTTTCTTATATTTAGAAAGATATTATCCTAGACATCCTCTGTTGTAGTTTGTCACAAAATAAGTTATTATTATTTACATGTACACTCATCATGCCAGAACCCAGCTCTATGCTGAAGTTTTCCTGTCACTCTGAGCAATTATTTTCAGATGCATCTGACATCTCCAACACTTCAAGATATAAGAAATATGTATAGACAACATTTAATTAAACCTATATTTCATGCTTTGCTACAATTTTTACAGCAACCATATGTCTTCAGTACACCTGGATTCTTACATATTATTGAACTATTAGCCAAAAAACTAAAAATATATGTCCATTAAACAACAAACTGAAACAAGACCTAACAAGCTCAGCTATCCAAGAGGCTAGAGGCAGTCAGAAGTAGATTAGGCCAACATGCAAAGTTTTTATGCCTGGTGGTGATGCTGATTTCCATGATCTTTATGTTATCCTTATGTCATAGTCTAAAACTAATTAGCCTCACCAGTTCTGAAGAAAAGAAGTATTGGTTCCATGGGGACAAAATTTCTGCTAAAGATCAGAGAGGACCATAACCCAGGAGTTTATAGACCCAGGGCTAAGATGCATCTGAAGGACACAGAATGTTTAAATCATAACAGCTGTCTAAATAAGATTGATTGAAACTGAACTATAACATCTTGAGTGAGATCCCTAGTGTTTGACCATTCCCATGTCTCTGTCTCCATTAAAAAGACTGTAAGTATTTTTGAAATATCTTGGCTTGATACAGATGGGAGTAAGGATTTTTCCACTTTTATTTACAGATACTTGTCAAATAGGAAAATTTATGTCATTCAGGTTTAGTGCTACATTCAGCCAAAATAATTGTATGAAATCTCCAAATTGTATTGTGATACAAATAAAGGATGATAATAACAGCAATAATACTAACAATGAATTGTATTATTTTTATGCACAGAAACAGGGTAATTCTTCCTTGCCTTTAACACATTTCCAAATTTAATGTTCATTGTAAATGTAAAAATCTTCGCATATTTACTGCTAGTACCAAAGCCTACTCAGAAATAATTTCAAAATCAAATAGGTGCCTATGTCAGCCATCTACAAGTTAATAATAATTTTTCTTTATATCAACCTCTTGATTTCAATCTTTGTTATAGTGATTCCAAAATATACTTTCTTTTGCTTTCAGAGTAATTTTTTTTTTTTTTTTAATTAAAGGCATGCATGGGTACTGAATAGGAACAGTTCAACACGTAAGAGTTAAACATTTAATATATACTTTAAAATGGAAAAAAGACTCAGGGAACTACAAGCCAGTCAATCTCACCTCAGTGGCCATCAATATCATGGAGCAGATCCTCCTGGAAACTGTGCTAAGAGACATGGAAAATAAGGAAGTGATTGGTGACAGTCAAGACAACTTCATTAAGGGCAAGTCATGCCTCACATGTGGCTTTACAACACATGGGTTGCACCATTGGTGGATAAGGGAAGAGACACTGATGTCACCCAGATGGGGGGGCTGACATGACACAGCAACGTGAGCTTGTCCCTTTCAACCCAAATTATTCTATGATTCTATGATAACATGAGTAAGTGAAGAATAAGACTTTTCTATCATGTTTCCAATGCCAATGGGAAAAAATGTATATTGGAATTTACTTTATTTAATCTTACATGTTATTTCTTCATTCACTCTTCATCTACTTTAAGAATATACTGATAATGCAGATTTAGGAACTTTTCCACATATTCTCCCTATGCTACCTTACCAATCAGTTACTGGAGTGGATAAAAATTTTATTCTTTGGGATTGATGAGGACAGGAGTAATTTGGTCACTGAAACTCTTCTTTTTTATTCATGCTTTTTCTCTCTCCTTATCTTACTTATTAAGAATGATTTTGACACAAGAGATAATGAATCCATCCCTGCTGCATTATTAATTTTGAATTAGATATTAAGCAACAGTTCTTCTGAAGGAAGAAGAGCATATAATTCCTACTAGTAGATTGCATTAATTCTTATTATGTATATATTTAAAAATAGATGGACTTTATCAGCTCCAGTATTGATACGATATACTTAAACATGCTCATATGTATATGGCTCTTATTGCTGGAGAAACCTTTAGGTAATAATCTTGCTTCAGCAGTTGTCATCAACTTTTCTGTCTCCTAGCTCTGGATTTCACCAACCTAGCAATTTAGTTTAATGATCTTTTATTACCAGCTTTTGGTGCCCTAAATATTTGACAAAAATAAGGGTAAATCTAGTAAAGATCAATAATCAAACCTGAGTAAAAAAAAATACATTTTAAAATATGCTCTCCCTTAACAGCTGCTTTTGGCTATAAGGAGCCACTAGTTCTTATGATAACTTTCCTAAGCCTTTCACTTTTCAAGGTGTTCATTAATTTATTTAACAACAACCAAATGTGACTGCAGTCTGCATAGTGCATCTCAAAGCAAACTACTGGAAGTTTTATTAGATAAATTTATGACTTACTCAGAAATATTACTGATAAATGGATTGTCTCTTCAAAAAGAAGTAACTTTAAAAGCTGAAAAAAATAGCAGATGAAAAAAAGGTCATTTCACTTGACTTCTCTCAGCAGAAAAACAACCTGTAATGTTTGCTTGAAGCAGTTCATTACAATTACCTCTGAAACACAGAACAAGAGTATGAACGCATAGATTAACTTTGTTACTACCCCCAAGCCCATTCATTCCAGTTTAAAGATTTTAAAAGGTGTTTAAAATATGCAAGAACAAAATTTTGCACTTTGATAAGCTGGCAGTATTCCCCTTGAATTCAAAGCATGATGGCTAAGATCTCCTGGGAGTACAGTTTGCCCCCTTAGTAGCACGTGGTGATGGAGATGTACAGCAGCTACTGTTTGTGTGGATCAGAGTTTACCCTCAGGATAATACAGAGGAGATGTGTGTGACAAGAGCTGACATCTCACTTGGTTATGTGATACTCAGATGTGCAGAGAATTCTGACCCCCTTCTGCAAGTGCTATATAATTTTCATACCTGCTCNTTTAATTAAAGGCATGCATGGGTACTGAATAGGAACAGTTCAACACGTAAGAGTTAAACATTTAATATATACTTTAAAATGGAAAAAAGACTCAGGGAACTACAAGCCAGTCAATCTCACCTCAGTGGCCATCAATATCATGGAGCAGATCCTCCTGGAAACTGTGCTAAGAGACATGGAAAATAAGGAAGTGATTGGTGACAGTCAAGACAACTTCATTAAGGGCAAGTCATGCCTCACATGTGGCTTTACAACACATGGGTTGCACCATTGGTGGATAAGGGAAGAGACACTGATGTCACCCAGATGGGGGGGCTGACATGACACAGCAACGTGAGCTTGTCCCTTTCAACCCAAATTATTCTATGATTCTATGATAACATGAGTAAGTGAAGAATAAGACTTTTCTATCATGTTTCCAATGCCAATGGGAAAAAATGTATATTGGAATTTACTTTATTTAATCTTACATGTTATTTCTTCATTCACTCTTCATCTACTTTAAGAATATACTGATAATGCAGATTTAGGAACTTTTCCACATATTCTCCCTATGCTACCTTACCAATCAGTTACTGGAGTGGATAAAAATTTTATTCTTTGGGATTGATGAGGACAGGAGTAATTTGGTCACTGAAACTCTTCTTTTTTATTCATGCTTTTTCTCTCTCCTTATCTTACTTATTAAGAATGATTTTGACACAAGAGATAATGAATCCATCCCTGCTGCATTATTAATTTTGAATTAGATATTAAGCAACAGTTCTTCTGAAGGAAGAAGAGCATATAATTCCTACTAGTAGATTGCATTAATTCTTATTATGTATATATTTAAAAATAGATGGACTTTATCAGCTCCAGTATTGATACGATATACTTAAACATGCTCATATGTATATGGCTCTTATTGCTGGAGAAACCTTTAGGTAATAATCTTGCTTCAGCAGTTGTCATCAACTTTTCTGTCTCCTAGCTCTGGATTTCACCAACCTAGCAATTCAGTTTAATGATCTTTTATTACCAGCTTTTGGTGCCCTAAATATTTGACAAAAATAAGGGTAAATCTAGTAAAGATCAATAATCAAACCTGAGTAAAAAAAAATACATTTTAAAATATGCTCTCCCTTAACAGCTGCTTTTGGCTATAAGGAGCCACTAGTTCTTATGATAACTTTCCTAAGCCTTTCACTTTTCAAGGTGTTCATTAATTTATTTAACAACAACCAAATGTGACTGCAGTCTGCATAGTGCATCTCAAAGCAAACTACTGGAAGTTTTATTAGATAAATTTATGACTTACTCAGAAATATTACTGATAAATGGATTGTCTCTTCAAAAAGAAGTAACTTTAAAAGCTGAAAAAAATAGCAGATGAAAAAAAGGTCATTTCACTTGACTTCTCTCAGCAGAAAAACAACCTGTAATGTTTGCTTGAAGCAGTTCATTACAATTACCTCTGAAACACAGAACAAGAGTATGAACGCATAGATTAACTTTGTTACTACCCCCAAGCCCATTCATTCCAGTTTAAAGATTTTAAAAGGTGTTTAAAATATGCAAGAACAAAATTTTGCACTTTGATAAGCTGGCAGTATTCCCCTTGAATTCAAAGCATGATGGCTAAGATCTCCTGGGAGTACAGTTTGCCCCCTTAGTAGCACGTGGTGATGGAGATGTACAGCAGCTACTGTTTGTGTGGATCAGAGTTTACCCTCAGGATAATACAGAGGAGATGTGTGTGACAAGAGCTGACATCTCACTTGGTTATGTGATACTCAGATGTGCAGAGAATTCTGACCCCCTTCTGCAAGTGCTATATAATTTTCATACCTGCTCCCCTTTCCCTCCAAACTTTTCCTCATATTTCTCCCATTCAGTCACAAGTTACCTTCCCCAGTGCATTTCTTTTGCAACTCTTCAAAGAGACAGTTTTGTCACAAACAAGATGTGCCTCTGCTCCTTCAAAGACCCATAACTTAATACCACTGACAGCAACAACAAAAAAAAAAAAAAAAAAGAAATCCAGCTCAATGGCTTTTATATCATTAAAATCAATGGGATTAAAATTGAATGTTTATTAGCTTACTATTTTGCAGCCTGAACAACTGCACTTCACTTTTTTTGATGTTTTGTTTGAGTCACTTTTTTTGTTTATTTGTTGGGATTTATTTTTGTGGGGGTAGTGATATTCGGGTTTGATTTGAATTTCCTGTGGTTTTTTGTATGTTTGTCTGTTTCTTTTGGGGTTTTAATTTCTTTTTTTCTTTTCCCCAAAACTTGCAAATAATCGCTTCTAAAGGATGTTCATAACATGAGACTTCTGCAGAGTCAGAACTCCAGACTCATGAAGTTAGGAAGGGGATGTCAATACCATGAAATTCAACTGACTTAGCCCACCATACTTAATAGAAAATACCTGTAAATTTTAGGGGACTTCTTGCTTCCATATCAAAAAGGGAGATCTTTAGACTTCACTGTTACCTGTAAGGGATTTTCCTCTTTTTAGTTCTGACTTGGAGTGGTAAGAACAAACTACTGAATGAATATTCTAAATATTCTTGATTACTAATTCTTTGTGGAGATAGAAGTAGATGCTTTCCCTTCCTCTGGTGTAATCTACTTAATCTCACAAATTTTAGGATTATGCAGGGATATGAAGGACTATTAAGCAGATTTAAACAAGACCATGTGGTAAACAGCACGATCCCTTTATTTATGTTTGCTGCTAGAATACCTTCAGCTGAAGAAAATGGGAAAATTTTGAAAAGTATACCAAAATAAATTCATTTCCCCACATGATTCTGTAGTTAATCCATGTTATAGGTTGGTTTGTTTTTCTTCTTAGAATAAACAGAGTAAGGAGAGAAAAAAGATAATGCCCAAAAGGAAGACAGGATTTTCAGTTTACAGTTTTGTGTTACTAACCTTGAGCTTCTCTCTGGTAATTTAAGTTAGATCAAGGTATATAAGACTGAGCTGGCACAATCTCATAAATCATCTCTTATTTAAATTAACAACCAGGGTTTTTTTAAAATCTAATTAATATTTTATAATCAAATAAGTTTTACAGTTGATGGGTTAAAATGAGTAAACTCCTAGCAGTTATGGCATACTATTTTCAGCACAAAAACACAATAAAATTATAATTCAAGACTGACTGTAAGTAGTTATGCCATTAATAACTTAAACAGGTAGTGATTAACCAATTGTACACTACATAAAACAAAGATACATTATTTTTTAAAATGGTCATTATGCTGTTCTGAAAAGCTGATAATTCATGTTGGATTTATTTCACTAATATTCAAACAATTATTTAAAAACCATAGGCTAATACATAGCCTAAAACCACAAGCTAATATAGATATTGTGCAATCCATCATGATCCAGAAGTGTACTACATAAACACACACATTCCAGAAATTTTTTGGGGATGGTTATGGAATGCAGCCACTGCTTAAAGAAAAGCTACACAATAAACCAGCCAAGTTTTGCAAGAATGTCAAAGAATCCTCTAAGCACATTTCTGTTTCTGTTGTTGCATGCAGAAATTCATCCTGGTCACTGCTGATTACTGTAACGGTGTTTTTAATTTTCTGACTTCTGTCACTGCAGCCCTTCACTTGGTCCAGACAGTCTCTGTCTGGGAAACAGTTTATTCCCTCTTTTGACAGCTGTCATTGGCTGATGTACCCAGTTTCTCACTGTGCATTTTTTAGTGTCTTCAGTTTGGAAAACCTTGTTGGCATTTACAAAGTCATTCTGAGCTCAAGAGAGCTTAGACTTTAGTAAAAATAAGTGTCTATTCACAGCTGCCAATAGAAATCACTGTGTTGTTTGCTTGTTTTAATAAAAGATATAGTTGAAGAAATAAAAGTAAAGTAGTATTAAGACACAATTGTTAAAAGTCCCCAATTCCTCTGTCTGTCAGACCACTTTTGCATATTTGACATTATCGTGACAGGATTTTTGTCTTTCTGCATTCCTCGTTTCTGAGGTTACATCTCAAGCGAGAACTCTTGTATCTTAGCAGCTAGGTTTTATATATATTACTTTTGAAGTACTTCAGAGAGTCTGAACAGTTTAAATCCTACTGAACTTGATTCTTTCTTTTATTTCTAGAAGATATAGAATGGCCACCTCTGAAGATGGAATTGTCCCTTTTTTCATACTAGATATCAATCGTTGGACTTTAGTGGCCAATTTACAACTATTTAACTCAAGACAGGTAAAAAAACAAAATCTGACTTTTACGGGCTCAGACACAATTACACACTCGAGCTGTTTGACCCTTTGCAGCTGAGACAGCGCAGTTCAGTTATTGGTGCTAGCTGTGACACTCGTATATTGGAGGAACGTTTTGTTCTGCTCTTCTGGCTGAAAACTAGCCTCTTTCCTTCTTGGACTATTTTCAGGCAACTCAGCTATCTCTGAACTAAACTGCTACACATGTGCAGAAGTGCTGGCATAAAGGAGGGACAAATATATTCACTGTGACTGGAACAAATATAAATGTTGAAGCAGAACCAAGGGAACACTGATTAGGTTTGGTTGAAGATGTGAAAGCACATCCTCATAATGCATCTGCCAGTGCGAAACACCTCCTTTACTGAATCTTGCCTTTTATATTAGTTTGTATGTTTCCTAAATGTTTAATAAAAAGCTGAATAAAATACATTTTGATCACTAATAAGCCTTATTTGATTGAGATTTACACCACTTAAAACTGGCAGTGTGCTTGTTGTGACTGATCATTTACTACCTTTCTTTTAAGGGTGCTGCATATAGCACAAAGCAGTTCACTTGTAGAAAAAAAATCAAAGCAAAGCACTTGCCCCACAGAGATTTTATTAATTTAATTTCAACCTTTCCTTAATGCAGAATGAATAGATAAAAATAAACTCTAGAACTTGCATCCAAGGACCCAACATAACACTTACTGACAGCTTGATCCTCTAATAGATTTAGCGACTAGAGTTAGAAATTTAGTCATCACTCTTGTTGACTGGATCATTTTGACAAGGCAGGCTCATCTCTCAAGACTGTAATGCGTGAACTGTTAGGGGTTTTGAGACCTTTTTCTGAGTCTTTTATCTTGCTTGTTCTAACATATAGGTAAATCTTGTCTCAACAGATGTAATAATTTGTGAGATAATTTGAGGAATAAAAAAAATCTGAAGAACCTAAAAACTTTAAAGGGCACAGGAACAGACAGCTTAAATGTCTGCTTGAGTGGATATTACTGTCTCTTCAAAATTTTGCCAGAATGAAAAAAAATGTATTCTCAAATGGTTTCAAATTCTACTGGTAAATAAGGGCAAAAAAGGGGAAGAATTTAAACAAAATTAAATGTGGGGTTTTTTTGGTTTGGGCTTTGGGAGATGTTTTTTGGTAAAGAAAAATACATAAAGAGAGGACAGGATCATAAAGAGACTGAACAAGATAGTGAGTATAGTAGGACTGACACCAGAAAGAGATACCAGTAAATTAGCTGAATAGAGAGGCAACAGAGTTCAGGGACCCATGAGAGAATTCAGATTTTTCTTACTAACTCTGGACATGTTTCTCACCACCTATTTTTTCAATGTTTAAGTCCTGGGAATAAAACTTAGGATATACAATTTACAATTTCCTGTCATTGCTACCAGTTTCCTTAGGGATTCTGAACAAGACCATCATCTGCAGGCTTTAGATCATATTCGGTAAATCAGGCACTTTTACATAGCACTTCTCATCAGCAGCATCATAAGATATTGTAAGAAACATAATAAATATTCCAGAAAGTGCAACTGAATTCAGAAATACCAGCAAGGACATCTAAAATAATTTGGGAGTTTATCAAATAACAAATTTGCACAGTTATTTTAGCCAGTATATGATACTGTCCTCTCCACACATGAACTGTGACTGTTTTCTTTCGGTAAAAATAGTTCAAAAACAGTTATGTAATTCTACTACTCATTACAAAAATGATAGCCAGTTCCCATCTGCAGACTGTGTCTGATTCTTTACTACACACAATTTACAGTATTTTAAATAAAATTTTGGAGGGTTTATGCCCATTAAAGTCACCAGTTTTTTGTGGGGTTTTGTTTTGCACTTTTTTCCCAGAATGGCACCTTAGAGTAAACAGTGCCTGAGAGGTACAACAATCACTCACTGTTGAATACTATTCAAAGTATAATTGAAATAATCAGCTATGTATGAGAAATACATGTAAAAGACAAAGGAAAGTGAATGACTGAAAAAAGGAAATTGGGGAATTAGAATAAGTGAAAAAGAATTGATGTGTACTAGTGGGTACAAGCAGAGATGAAACAATCACAATGAAAGGAGGTTTGTGTGTACAGACCAAAGATAGTCCCATGTTGTAATCCACTTGATCCCAGACAGGAACTCAGTGCATTCTGATAATAATATTTCTGTGTCCATCATTCTGATATTTGAACACCAAAAGAGAAAAGTCAAGTTCAAACATTCTTGACTCAACAGAAAATTGTGTCTACTGTGATGAATCTTCTTATATATTTATATTTCATCAAAATATGATGTCAGGTGGACTAGGAGTTGATTGGAAAGCTAGAGACACAATTCACTTAAGCACTGTGATTGTACTGAGTGTTTAATCATTTTTAAGCTTACCCCTAGTGATCATCACACACCTTTCCTTTAGTATGCTTACTCTTAACTCCTCTGATTCATAATAAAACTTTTCATAAGTCAGTCTATTAGCCCAGAGTTTTTATGTTCATTTTATTTCTAGATTATGGCTTTTCT
>VZTX01029653.1:367718-383286 GCA_013400915.1 Pardalotus punctatus
GGGGGGGGGTGTGAGTGGGGTTTTGGGGCAGGATAAGGTACCTATCCAAAGTAATTAAAGTACTTTCCCTACAAATCTTGAATTTTCCAGGGCCAATATATTTGATATTCACAGGTAGAGTAATTGTCAAGTGTGGAATAAGATCCCTTCTTAAGATCAAAGCAGTATTCTGCAAAACACATGATGAAGTTCTTTCGATGAAACACATATTCATCAATGCAAAGCAAGTACTGCAATATCCAGAACATGCACTTCTGGCCAGAAATGATGACATAATTTATGCTTTACAAGCACTGATTATAAATAATTACATATATACCTGTTAGTAATACAGCTCCTATTCATTTTAACTCATTAATCCAAACTAGAGAGCGAGATTCTAAAGTAGCTGAAAAATATCAACCATTGAACTACCAGGCAACTTCTTCCCCCTTATTCTGTCATAACAGACAAATTGTATCTTTCTTACAAGAGATCTGTGTAATGTTTTTGTCTAAGTTAAGAATAATCTCTTCATATCATGAATTTGGAAAAAATAAAAAGTGTTGCAGTCAGTTTGAAGAACTCTGTGTCATATTTACATCCTGGTATGTGCTTTTCCTGTTTTCACTATTTCCACTGTTAATTTATATATCTGTTTATTATTGTACCATATTGAAACGGAACTGAATCAGTAGGGGGAGCTTTAAGACCCATGAGCCACAATTGTGTTTTTGTTCAGCCACTAAAGACTTAATATGCCTGAGGGCTTCCATGTTAAACATATTGCTCTGCTCAATGAATAGTGGCACAGAGATTTCTACAAATGTGAGTTTGTTTCCAAAACACTTGTAGGGTGCCTATAATCACCTTGTCCTTTGTAACATTGATTTTTAATATATATGACTAGGCCAGGATATTTTATAACCCAAATGAAAAGCTCCTGGAAGCAAATAGCACAAAGTACTGAAAGTGTATAGTTTATACATCCAGAAATAGAAAATCATTTGTTTAAATAAACTCAAGCTGAGCAGAGTAATTGATGGCTTCTTTACCCCCTGAAGTGCCATGAAATGAGTGTGCCCTTATATAGTAATTAAAATGTGCCAACAACTATTTTATTGTCTCCAATGGAATTGTCAAGCGTTGTTCCAAAAACAAACCAGAGGCAAAGCTGCTAAACATGGTATTATCTGCCATTGTAGTGGGTTGGCTTGTATTAAAAAAAAGGCCAACCATCACATCATACATATGCCTCTATTAATAGTAAGGATCCTGAGACTCTGTTCCTTTCTCATATCTTAAGTAAAAGTTAAGTAAAAGCTTAACTTTTATCTCTTTCTTAAATAAGAAATCTGTTCTGCAATATTATTCCTCTTTAAACCTACAAGGTGCACAAGAGCCAGCATCTTTGTATTCTGTGGACAATGTTTTATTTATTAGAAAAGAAAATTATAACCCAAATTTAAATGAGTATTCTGGTTCAATCTTTTCAATATTTTGAAAAGAAAGGTTTAGGTACCTGAGTAAGGGAAAAAAATGTGTTAGATCACTTAGGTGATAATTCCCTTCCTTTTTCTCCTTCCTATGAAATATCGATCATATTTTAATTAGATATCTGGCTTGAAAAATTATTATATTCTTTAAAAAGCGATTCTACTTCCCTGCATTGTTTCCACACTGAATTGTTTTGTTTATATTAAGTTTGTACCACAACACCAGCAATCCAGTGACAGTTATATACTGCTGAAGGTTTTGATCACATTTGCTAACCTTAAGCCTACCGCAGTCCAATGGAACATCCACTCTTGCTTGTGATTGGAGTGACCTATGTCACTGTGTTGTGGCTAAACATGGATAAGTACTAAAAAAGGATACTGAAACCCTTGTTACTACACTTTCATCTGACATATCCTTAGAGTTCTTGGATCCCAGCAAGAGAGTCATGAGAAATCACTTGGAGCCAAAATCTGAAATCTGTTTTGAGAGTCTGTTAAGTAACTCAAGACACACACAGAAAACAGAACTGAAGCATTACAGTCTAAAAACCAAAGATTTTTCTAATCAAAACCCTATTGATTTGAACACAGCAGAGAGAAGGATGATTTTATCTTAATGTAGTTTAATTATATTGCAGCCTCATTAACTTTTTATAATTATATGTATCCAAGCATAATTCAGCCAGTGTGAGCCAAACTTGTCTTAATAAACATCCTCTCAGGAAACTTAAGTTCACAAATAATTTGCCTTTATACCACCTTCCAGCAATCCTGCAATCTGTCCTTGCTGAGGCTGAAGACAGGGAATGGGAGGCTGCCCTCCCAGCTGCACGTGCCAAAATTCTTAGCTTCTCTTATTCTTTATTCCCATTTACTTAGGATGTACAAATTCTTCTAAAGTATTCAGTGGATGTTTTTAAAGTTGAAACAATGTGAAAGTGTAGTCACATCTGGTCTCTCAGTCCCACATTGGTGTCACTTCTGGGGGAAGGAAGGAACTTCCCCCATTGCTTTGCATCATTTGTATCTAAAATAGCTTATACTGATCAGGAATGAGGAACTGAAAAGGAATAATTTTGAAATCAAGCCTAATTCAGCAACAGAATATAATATATATTTTCACCCTTTAGAAGAACAGAACAAATAACAAAGCAGAAGCAGCTCTACTATCATAGCTGCTTTTCCCATCTCTGCCTAATCTGATGTATTACAGCTTCCATATGAGACACTTAGGAAAAAAATTGTAAAGAACTAAATTAAACTGTGACAATTGTCATTTTGCTAAATGGCTTCCTGAGATCTGAGATTTTTCACCTTGACTTTGTCCTTTCTGTGAGACTGCTTGCTGCAGCACCAGGTCCCAGCTCCTGTAAGCAGCACTAACATGGCTAGAACCAGCATGCCCAGCACATACTGTAGTCTTAGCCCTAGAGCAGCAAAAAAACCTCCTTTTGCCTTTTCTTCTGCAATATATCTCAACACCACCTGTTGCTATATTTCAATTTAATTTTTAATTTCATTTCTAACTGCTACGCTTAACAGTTTTCTGAAGTTTTCAAAAATAACTGAAAAGCAAAAGTTTCCCAATGCTACCCTTTCTTTTCCCACACTACTTTTTCTCTTTGCCACTTTTCTCTCTTTGTCTAGATTCTGTTTGTTTCAAAAGTGTTAATGTTAGTTATCCAAAGGTTATTTTTACTGCTTACTATTTCTGTATTGAGCTTAAGTGGTGGGCGGCAGGGAGGAGGCTCTGGTGTGCTCTGTGCTGCAGGGCTTTGAGGAGAGGGCAGAGAGGGCAGAGAGGGCAGGGACACAGCTGGTTCCAGCCACTTCCAGCCAGCTCCAGCAAACCCACTGCAGGGTGCAGCTGAGCCCCTCAGCTGAACTGGTGGCACCTCTGTGAATATGTGTTTAAGAAAGGCCAAAAAAAGAAACAGAACCAGGTGGAAGAGAAGGAAGGGGATGGAGTAGAGGCAACGTCTGAATGAGAGAAGGAGGGGGAAGAAGTGCTCCAGGTGCCTGTGCAGGTATTCTCCCGAAAGTCCTTGAAGAAGACCATGGAAAATAAAGTTTTTGCCCCTGCAGTCCAAGGAGGACTATGCTGGAGCAGAGATTCATATTCTGGAAGCTCCCACATCGGAACAGGTAGATGTGCCCTGAAGGAAGCTGCAGCCCATGGAGAGCTCGTATGCTCTTGCAGGCACTGTGGAGGACCTGTGCTAAAGCAGTTTATTTCTGAGGGACTATGGAAAAAACCCACACTGGTGCAGTTCTTGAAGAATTTGAAGGATACATGTTGAGCAGTTTGTGAAGGACAGAATCCATCCCATGGGAGGGACCCTGCAATGCAGTAGGCGAAGAGTGTGAGAAGGATGAGCAGCAGCAGCAAGGATTAATTTTTATGAACTGGCTGCAAACCAAATTCCCCATCCCCTTGCACCATTTGGGAGGAAGGAGGTAGAAGACACAGGAGTGAAGTTCAGTATGGGAAGAAGGCAGGGAGGGGGAAATATGTTTTAGTTTTCATCTTTGCTTCTCACCAACTAAATCTGGTTTTAATTGGCAATGAATTAGACCAATCTCCCCACGGTTCAGTCTTTAGCTTGAGTCACAACCTTTTCTATCTTCTTTTCCCCCCTGTCCAGTTCAGAGAAGGAGAGACAATTGGGTGGGTTACTGGCAGCTTGCCAAGGTCAGCCCACTACACACATGGAATACAGCATTTTTCACATGCTTGTTCCTAAAACCAATATAGTAATGAAATGCCATGCCAACTCTGATGAACTGTGCTGCACCTGGTGCTGGAGTTAGCACAGTCTGCACTGGCTTAAATATCATTATATTTATCTACATTGCACTTTTTTTCCCCTTTACTAAGGAATTTAAACTACTCCAGGAACTAAGACAGCAAAAATAAAGTTATGTGTGCATAAAAATATGCAGGTCAGCTATCTGATTGAGAAAATAATAGCAAAGAAATTCAAATTTATCTTCTTGGAGATAGTAATTTTAAGAATGTATGCAAAAATATCCACCTTTTGAAACAGTTTACCTTCCATTATTACGATATAGGGTTGAGTCCAGGAATGCATATAGATCCATTTACACTCTGGCTCAAGCCTGATTCAGAAAATCACTTTGATAAAATCCTTGAACCAAAGCAAGGAGTCCTGTAATCCCAGGTCTGAAGTTCTCCACAGTCCTCAGGGTCAGGCTGCAGACTACTTTATTTTGGATCAGCATGAATGAATTGCCCTAAGCGGCTCATTGATTTCAAGTAATTGTCATTTTTGAGTAGTTGGAGATGATTCTGCATTTTTCTCTTCCTTCCTCAGCTATTGCCACGATCCTTCAGCCTCCGTGTCCCGTCCCGCTGTAAGAGGGGAGTCGGAGAGGATTCTTTTTGATAGTCTTCTCGGACGAAAATAAAGCGCAAGCGCGGCGATATTATATCTGAGAACCGTTTATTGATAAAGAAAGGTACCTGTTCCTACCGAAATGGGATACAAAAGGCAGCAGACGGGAAAGAGAGACGGAGAGAGAAACAGAACCCCGGTACAGATCGTTCCCGCGGCAGCCCGGGCGCCCCGCCGGCGGCAGCTCGGCAGACGGAGCGTGTGCGCTGCGCGCTGCGCGGAGTCTGCGCGGCTGCCGGGGCGGGCCGGGCGCGATTTCCAAACAGCAGCAACTGCGTGTGCCTGCTGTGGGTGAGGAGCAGAAGCAGGAGCAGAAGCAGGAGCAGGAGCAGGAGCAGGCCCAGCTCAAGCCCAGGCCCAGGCCTCGGCCGCCGCGGCTCCGGGCGCACTCGGGAGCAGCTGCGGCTGTCGGGGCCGGAGCGCGGCGGCTCCGTCGGGCGAACAGCGGAGCCCGAGGCTGTCGCGGCCGCGGAGCTGCCTCGGGGAAGCGGCGAAGCGGGGCAGGACAGGGGCGGGCAGGACAGACAGCCAGGGGAGAAGCAGCACCGCAGGAAGGAAAAGGCGAGAGGGGACGAGGGCCGAACTGACCCTCAGGGAGAGCCCCCGCTCCCTCCAAGAAACCCAAAGAGAAAGGCCCCGGTGGTGCCGCAGGTCACTGCTTTTGTGTGCTAAGGCTCCTCCACAGCCCGACTTCCCGGACATTTTCTCCCGGGCATCCCGGGATCTGCCCCAGCGGCAAGGGGGGGGTCACTTGCAGCCCGACCGTGGAAGCTTTCCCTGCCCTGATCGCTGCCAGGCGAAGCCTCCCCGGGAACAGGGAAGCAGCACGGGTACAGCCCCGAGAGTCATTTGTCACCTCACGTGTAACACATGTTGAGGCATTAATAAGAATCAGATTGGTCCCTCTCACTCAGAGCAATAAAAATAAAAATCTATCACTGCAAACTTCTGGATTGTAAAATGGTGACAATAGAAGCAGAAAAGAACCCAAAGCAACAACAACAACAAAAAGAACCCCCATACAGTAGGCCTACAGTATGGAAAAGATTCTATAAAGCCCTTTTATATTACTAGTGTTGGGTTAACCTTACCCAACTGATTTGAGAAAGATCACTTACCAATTACCATCATGGACAAAAGAAACTCACCTTGGGGAAAAGTAGTTTAATTTATTATAGTAAAAATATATTTGGATAGTGAGAAACGAACATTAAAACAATGCCTTTCCTCCACACCCCTCCTTTATTCCACAATCCAGCTTCACATTTCATTCCCGATATCACTCCTTCTTCCCCCCAAATGGTGAAGAAGGATGGGGAATAGGAGGCTGCAATCAGTAGGTAACTTCCTCTTTGGCATTCCACCCTCCTCATGCTTTCCTCCTGCTCCTCTATGGGTGCTTTCCAAGGCTGCAGTCCTACGGGAACAGCATGGGCTCTCCGTGGGCCGTAGTTCCCTCAGCCAATACGTGTCTGCTACCACAGATCGCCCCACAGTTTGCAGGAAAAGACCTATTTCACCATGGCTGCTTCCAAGGGCTGCAAGGGAATCTCTGCTCTGGTGCCTGGAGCGCCTCCTTCCCCCTCTGTTTCTCACTATTCCCTCGCCAACATCCAGTTCAAGAAAGATGCAGACAGACTGTAGATGTTCTGGAGGAGGGGCAATGTGATGATAAAATTCTCTTCTCCATGGAGAGAAGGCTCAGGGAACCTGATCACCATATTCCACTACATAAAAGGTGTCTGCAAAGAGGACAGAGGCTCTCTGCTCACAAGGACCCACATGGAGAGGGAACAGGTACAAGTTGGTCCAGCAGTGATTTGAACTCAAGGAAGAAATTTTTTACAGTGAAAATAGTCATTCATCAGACCAACATTCCCAGGGATGTGATGAGTTCCCATTTCTGGAGATTTTAGAGAGAGAATTGACAGAGGGCTAGATAATCTCATCTAGGCTCTCTTTCCTACAAATGGTTGGACCACATGATCTTTCAAGGTCACTTCCTGTGACATTATATGGTGATTGATCTTTATAAAACAAGTGATCACCAGCTGATAGTCAATATATTTCAAAATTTCTTACTATACCCCTCTAATAATTATGTATTTAGATAGTTACTGTTCTGTGGTAGTCATTTAGTTATCCCCACCAGAATCAACTGAGACTGGTCTTCTGCATGAAGAAATAGCATTACATTTATCCTCACAGGCACTACTACAGGAATATGATATCCATTTCATGGATATTACTAAAGAGAAGGTAAAATAAGAACTTCACAGTAGTGTATGTAGTGAGGCTGGATGAGTGGGTGGAACTACATTTATTTAAAAAAGTTGTGATGGAGAGTGAACTGGGCAAGCTACCCTACAAAATATGTTAAAGAAAATGATACAATTTTCACCCAAAACTCAAGTTCAGATTCAAATACAAGAAGAAAGCTGATATCATAATTTTCAAAGTAGTGTTTGAGACACAGGTTTTAAGAAAGCAAACACTGTACTTGAAAGAGAAAACACTACATTCTTACTAATCTGTTCCAAAGTGAATACAGTTCTTTTTGTTTATGGTAGAGTTTGGATTTCTGCATTTCTTTGACTGGATTTTTTCGCAAGATTAGCTGAAACTGACAGAGTCCCCCTGCACCTCCAATAATAAAATATATTGTCTTAGTACATAATGATTTCTGGGTTACAGTGAACTTGATATTACATGCAAAAGATCAGTAACATTCATGAAATATCTTTCTACCATGAAACTAACATACTTTAAACTACAAATTAACACCATACACAAACGAAAAAGTTGTAGCTGACTCCAAGACAAGTTTTGTTTGCAATATAATTTGAAACAAGCTACTTGAATTTAAACCCTAGCTCAAGTACTGTATATCACTTCATTCACTTAGGATCAGCTCAACTATATGCGGGTCAGAAGAACATTTAACATGCTGCTTAAAAGTGGTTTTGGAGCATGTGAGCAGAAAAGTTTGATTTATCTGCATTTATCTGCATTTGATTTACCTGCCATCAGAAGAGAAAAATGGAGCCATCCCTATGACACTTCAGTGATAATGATACAACTCTCTTCTGATGGTCTTCACTTGCTGCATTAGATATGAATCAGTGACAACTCTAAATGAACTTTTGTTCTACAGGCAGAAACTCTGTTGGCCCATTTATCTTACAGAAATCTTTGAGGGTTCATACCACTTCATAGTCCATATGCACTAGAAACTGTCTGCATATAAATTAGTCAATGTTTCTTTGTAAGGAACAGAATGACTTTATTTTCAGATTAAACTCACGTTGAAAGAAAAAGTTTTTTTTTTCTTTCTTCCTTCTCTTGCTTATTACAAGGCAAGGCAGCTGAATTTAGTCTGGAGTCTATAAAATATCTCCATAGTAAGAAAGGAAAATTCCATTACTCATGGTTAAAATACTGACTAAAACCCTGTACATGAATGCTGTTTGTTTTTTTTGTGATGCTACAGATTTTGTCAGCCAAGCACAATGATGGAAATAAAGGACAAGCATTACATTCTGCTTCCTCAGGGACAAATAGCCCAGTATAAAAATGACTAAATATTGCTAGTGTCTGACATCATGAAATGTCATGTATGAAAATACATTTTTATTATCTTAGTAGTAAAGTCTATTAAAGCAGATGTAGAGGTTTCTCAGTGTGTAGACCACAGTTGTTATACTCATGAACCGTTCATCCTAACTGTGTCAATAAACAACATGGAAATTTTAAAAGATGAAGATTTGCTATCCATAATGAATTGATTGCCCAACATAAAAATGTTAAAAGAGCTTCCAGACTGATGGCAGATGTGAAGATCTTAATGCTCATAAGTTTTAGATTATTCTCTGAGCTGTTTTTCTTTGATGGCACAAGGAAAGTTTGTTCTATTGCCTACAGGAAATAGTGAGTGAAAATTAAGGACATGAATGCAAAAAATATTGAAGAATATCCATATTATGGTAGAAAGCACAAAGGCCTTTTATGGGTAAAAAACCAATAGGCAGTGAGACAGAATCCCTTTCTTAACGCAAATGGCAGATGCTGCAGAAACCTGGCAAAAATTCAAGTGACTGGAAAGTTACTGCTCCTTACATGATCACATATACATGTATTTTCTGCCATGTAAAAGTGTCTCCAGAAATATTTAAGTCACACAAATGGATATCCCACTCTGATGGAAATGTAGCCCATTTGGTAGCCAAAGTATCTGTCGGAGACAAGTGGAAAGAAGCAGAGTTGTGCATAGTCCTGGGAAGATCCATGAGAACCACTTTTCTCTAAGTGAAAGGGTGGGGAAGTCGGCGAGTAGCTGTGTGGTGCTTAGTTGCCATCGTGGGTTAAACCACAGCAACAGCCAAATTAGTCTGTACTACTTTTGAAATGATAATGAACTGTTTCAGTGGCAAATCACAAAATAGCATACATGGAAAATGAAAAAGAAGAAAAAAATAAGGAAAACCATAGGGATGTAAACAAATCCTTCTTTGGCATGGCTGAGGTGGTGCTGTGAATGGCACCATTCAGTTGCTGCATCACTAGAAAAGAGGCAAGCCACAAAATAGTTGTTGTGGCTGCTAATACATTTCAAAATTCTACATCTTGGAAACTTAGAATACTCTGATATACTATATATCCTATTGATCTAAAATGTGCTAAATATTACTGTTAAAGCACAAGAATAATAAAGTAGCTGTGTAGAGTTTTCTTATGAAGCTTCATTGATCCTTTTGTCAGTTGAATAGTTTATTTAAAGATGAGCTTGCTCATATTTGTATTCTTTATTATTCAACAACTGTATCTATTTCATTGTTTTGTTACTGTTTAATGTGAATTTATATTCCAGTATGTGTTACCCCATTCAAAATATCAAGAGTAAGACCAAAATATCTGATTAATTTCAAGGACTTCAATTTCCTCATCTCTACAAAAAATGAGTTCGCAATAGCTCAGCAAGGTCTTCCATTTTTCAGAGCTGAGAGTTTGTGGTTTACCTGTTTGCTAGCCTAGTTGACAAAAGGCAGGGACTATTGATGAATAAAGATTGGTCATACTAATTCAAGTGTGTCAAAATGCAGTTCTTACAAACAAAATTATTCTGGACCAGATAAAAGCTATTCTTTTAATTGCTGAATTTTTGTTTCATGTATTTGTACATTTAAGTATGATAATGAGATCTTTAATAAGATCTGATGTATTGTAGCGAGATAAAAAGTTTGCTAAAATGAGACAGAATTAACTCTGATCTTACTGTAAGAGGGAACATCAAATTGTATTAGATTTTTGTTTTACTTCCTTTATTTCAGTAATGTACTCTGCTTCACTGATTATCAGATTTGTGTGGAAAGAAATATTTCTTTATTAAAAAGGTTGATTTTCTACAAACTCATTATGAAGTTGGAAGATATTCTAGTTTGTTATAAAATTTTGAAGAGAGAAGCAGTTGTATAGAACAGTTCGTATTTTCTAAAAGGGTAAGCAAGGCACTCATAAAAATTTAACAAGCCATATGTTTTAATCTACAGAAGAAAAAGGAGTTTTGGACAAGACATTTAATCTTTTTACCTCATATGATTTCTTTTTCTTCTCTGAACCTGTAAATTAAAAAAATCCTATATTATTTAAACATATCCAAACTCATCAAGATGGGAGTAAAATTTGTATATGATTTGGACAAACTTCAGGAAAGTTCATAATGCACTTTCATATAAAGATATTTGCACACATATATAATACATAATGGGGGAAAAACAGACATTTCTATTAATGCAAGTTATTTTCACATATAGTCAGAAAAGTGCAAAATAAATGGATTTGCCAAAAAGAGAATACTGCACTGGTCTCAAATGTAGAAAAATCACATAATTGATATGTCTTAGAGGGAATATTTTGGAGCAAGGATTTTGCTGTGGTTGTGCAGATACACATATACTTCAATGAAAATTCAGATAGCAACAAGATCCTGCTTAAAATGCAAATACTGCAGTGCAGATTTTCATAGAAGTGGTAGTTACACCAGGATTAATGCTTTGGAGCAGGAGCTGTGTGAGGGATATTGTAAATGTTTGATTATATAATTTTCTTATTTAATTACAAAATTGAAGATTAAATTTAAGGTTGTAAAGGTGTATTGCAAACTGATGTGACTGATACCTAGATGAGAAGAATAATCTAAAAGTCACACTATGTATTCTGTCCTGTGCAATGTACTACAAATAGAATCACCAAGGTAGGGTAATATACTTTTTAGTCTTTAATATTGTCTCTAGCTTCTTAGAATTACAAACTAATATTTAAAATATTTGTTATGCAGACAGTAGCATTAACCTTCCAGCCAAAATCAATACTGTATGAATGAAGTCCAATATGCAGACAGTTCCACATTATTTTCTCCATCAGTTTTTCTGTAATAACAACCAAAAGATGGTATCACAGGTGCTGTTACAATGCCTTCTTATGAAAGCTCTTCCACACTAGAGAGATTCTACAGGCACAAGTAGTTTATTAAAAGCTACTTTATACTAGTAAAGTTATCTGAATTTTCTTGAACTGCATAAACTATTCTTTCAAAATTTACACTTGGACATCCTCAGTTCATGTTGTTGCTATAATGTTGAGAGATCAGTTGAGGTAGGAAGGTTGCTTGTTTTCTTGCTTTTTAAATCCAAAAGTGTCAAATATTAAGCAGAATGAGGCAGGTAATGGAAGAGCAGAAACAAGGAACTTCTACAAATATGGAAGGGACTACAAGGAAACTGTCAGAATATTATTCCTGGATATCCAAAATGGTGCTACTGACCTTTTGTTCCCTTCTCATCCATGAAATTAATTATGTCCCCCTTATGTCAGCATTAATGATCATGAGGATGTGCAGGGGATGAGTTCAGTTTAATAATCTTACTTCCTCCTTTTCCTCCAATTAATTTTTAGCAGAATCATCAAACTTTATGTTTACCATATGACTCCATAATTACTAGTTTATACACAGAAGAGCATATGTGAAAATCTGGGCCATCTTTTTAAATGGATTTCTTTAAAATGAATTCTGAAACTGTACCTACCGGACTTTTCTTCCTCTTAAAATAATTTACTAGATTAAAATCACTTGATTGAGTACTCATGTCATCTGTAGAACCCATTTTAAATGTCATCTTCTCTGATGGTTTAAATTACATTTCAGCTCAATACAAATAATAATGGGACATTATTAAAAAGGGCTGACATACTCCTAAGTTTTTCTTGATAGATCAAACTTGTGATGACAGAAATGGATCTTCTCCATATACCAAGCCTAATGCAAGAGAAATTAATACGTGTGTGAGAAGATTGAGTGAAAGAAGGACAACTGTTGTCAAAAATACCAGAAACTAGTAACAGTTTGGATTTGAGATGACCTGTAAAATGTATATATAATAAAAACTATCCAATCAAGGAGCAACATTTAGAAGGACAAGCAAACTTTGCCTCTGGGGAATCTGCTTGAACTCATAGATTTTTTCGTGGCAATAAAATAGATAAAAGTTGCCATATTATCTGTTTAGACTGGATCACTGGATCCTAATTGATTGAGATATTCAAATATTTAATATTTTTCCAGGTGTTTAGATTAAGGTCTGAGCACAAAGACAGCTGCATACATTTTAGCAACATTTTTCCTCAGTGGCATTTTGTGTTGTGTATGCCAACTCTTTCCAGAAAAAAAAAAAAAAAAAGAAAATAAAAGTTATTCAGATAACTGAGTTCATTATTTTGGTAAAATATGTTTTTATAGCACACAATATCTAATTGAGTCTGTCAAACACTTTATAGGAGTATGCTGAAAGCTACAAAGAGACTGATGAACTATCACCAAAAGATATAACATGAAAATATTTTGGTTATTGGTGTTTGATCTTTCCACTGTATAGAAGCTCAGCATTTACTGAACTGTACACATATTTAAAAAACTCATGTTTATTGAATTCTTGGTGCTAAGGAAGCAGTTAACATAAAATCACAGAAATGCTGACCTTTTCAATCTGATACAGTTTTACCTAAACATTTCTGTTCTCACTGTAGGAAACATTATTAATATTGCCATTTTTTTGTTTGTCTGTTTGGGGTTTTTTTTGTTGTTGTCATTGTTGCTGTAGTGTTGTGGGTTTTGTTTGTTTTTTATTTGGTTTGGTTTTTTGATTTTTTTTTTTTTGTATTTTTGTATTTTCTGTTTTGTATACTAACATTTGGAGACACACTGCTATGTTCCTTCATTTGGGACAGATGGTAGAGTTTGCTCATAGCTTTAAATAAGAGGTGATACAGATTCATATCTCTACACTAGAGAGGCGTTAAGTTAAAGTATGCAAGATAACATGAAAATGATTTCTATATTAGGCAACATAATTCTCCATGAGATGTGGAATAGGAAAGCCATTGCATAATTAACCCAGATTTGACTTTACTGCCTTTGTGACTACTGTCTCAGAGTCAGTCCTGTGAGGTTTCAGACAGAGAGGCAGAAGGTATTAGTAAATTGCTGAGTTTATCTTGGAGATATGACTACTGGTGAATACCCCTCTGCAGTGGTAAGGAAAAAAAGCTTGGCTAGGCTCTAGTTTCATCTGACATTCCGAAGGATCTCTCAGCCATCCATGCTGGATATTTAAGCTCTGTGGGGTTGGTTATAGATACCTAGGAAGTATTGTGGTCCAGGTTAAAAATTGCAACTGTGGGCAGCATAGGTTGCTATGAGCAAACTGTTTGTGGCAAATGACTCCCAAACTGTAGCAGCTGGTATATAGGATTGCTAGAAAAACTTTATGTCAATATTCGCTGCTGGCTAGGTTTCTGTACATGACTAAGCATCTAGTATATATTTCTTTTACCTATTTCTTCATGCTGTTTTGCAGTTATGACTGTGAGAATAGCAAACACAGATATTTGATATTTGCACACAGAGTTGTTGGTGTTTCTGTAAGGTAAACATGCATTACACTTTAAATTAAATCAATCAATGCTAGTATTTTATGGAGAGATTAGCAGTCCATAGGGAAAGGAATTCCCTACCTACCACAGGCCACATCTGGACATTAAGAAATAGACAGATTTTGGAGCAGACTGCAGAAAGTTGCTCAATTTCATGGTCTGCTTTTTGAAGAAAAGTAACTGTGAATCATTGATCATCAAATGGCCATAATGGGCCAGAACAAAAGTCCATTTAGCTAAACGGCTTTGTGGCTAGCAGTGAATGTTAGGTGCTTGCAAAAAGGGTGTGAAAGAGAACAATATTAGGATATGCCTAAGGCAATCAACAGATTAGGAAATCTAACTATGTGGTATAGTATTAGGCCTATATACCTATCTTAAGTTTTGTAAGTCTGTTTTTAGACGAGTCATTACATTTTTTCACATTTTGCATCCCTCTTGCCTTCAGCACTAGCTTATTCCTTTAAAAAGTATGTTTGTACAAGGACCTAACACAATGCAGTCTTGATCTTAGTGGGGGTCTGTAAATATCACTGATTTAGTCAATTCTCTTCAGTACTACTTCAAGATCTACTGTTGGGGAAGATGAAACAGGAAGGCCCCGTAAATATGATTGCTTAAATTCTGAGTATATGAAACCTGTAAGTGAAATAGAATTGAAAGCAAGTTTCGATCTCTAAAATGCCAAGCCTCAGTTACTGAACAACTGGAAAACAATGCTATGGCCAGCTGTCTGTAATCTCCTTTTTGATTAAACAATGCCCTTCTCCTTACCAAGAGTCCAAGGGTCAAAGCTGACCCTGCTGGCCTGGCAGGAAGGGTCCAAATGGTAATGTAGTGATTCTTATAGGCTGTATGTAAATGCTATAGGATTTGTATCTTGTACGAGATTTGTTACTGTAAAATAGAATATTCAGGAGGGAAGCTGTTTGACTGTATTGTAAGAGACACATCGCTCTCTGGCCTCTCTTCTCCTCTTCTCTTCGCTCTTCTCTTTTTTTCTTCTCCTCTTCTCTCTTGCTCCTTCTCCGGGGCTCTTCTCCTCTGCCCCTCCCCCCACCCTGTTTCCCCAATAAACCTGCATGCTCTAAGACTGGACTCTGGAGAGCTCTGTCCAAATCGCCGGCACATCGCAGAGATTCCTACAGCCCCCACAAAACCGCTACAATCTACTTTTATTTATTTTGTAGAAAGCATGCAGAAATGTACATTTAAAATTGCTAGCAAATCAGATTAAAATTGTCAGAGGCTGCTTACAAACAGAGTATTGTTTCCTATGAAAACAAATACCCAAATTTCTGCACAGTTTGTCAAGCTTTCTTTTGGTTCAGATTTAAGTGGTCCTTGCACATGCCCTCAAATCAAATAATTAGCAAAACCTGCAAGAAATATTTTCTAATATCTGTGGGTGTTGCTTGAATGGATGCCACTCCATATTCTTTGCTAATCAAAAAAGCTCTGAGGTAAGACCAAGCAGAACATATTACTTGTGAAGTCAGAAAAGACATGACCTCTTGTGTCATCAAGTTGAAATTCAGACTGTCGCGGTGGATCAAACCAACCCTGCAGGACCCCACGAAAACCTCCCAAACTAAGCACCCCCTGGAAAACACAATGGTCTTTCCCCAGACCTGTGTAATCCCCTATCTTTGTAACCTGACCCTAAATCCTACCCTTCCCTACTCCCTG
>VZTX01029653.1:385078-432679 GCA_013400915.1 Pardalotus punctatus
CCCCGTTTTCTTAACAAAAAAACTCCTGAGTTTGGTATTGTATCTGGTTCAAAATATAATTTCATGGAATGTGAAACACAGATTTTCATTAAATCACAATATGGTGGCCAACAAATGAGTACAAATACAGAACATGAATGCTTTTAAAACTTGAACTTGTCTGTTAGCCCCTCTATTCAATGGAAATGCTTTTTGGCATGAGACTTTTAAATTTAAAGTTACAGAATATTTACTGTTTTGCAGCATTTAGACATGCCATTAGTTCTGCATGTCAGTTTAGAGGCAGTAACACCCTGTATGCACAATCTCTGTCCATCACATGGTTGCAAGTTTGTTTAGTAGAACGCTGTTGCATGTTTCTCTTTCTGAACACTATTCCCTGTCTGGTTTGGCTTCTGATGTTCTTATATGACCTGTAATTTAATATCTCCTGTACGCTTTAAAAATTGAATGTAATATCTATTGTGTCTGACCACTGATTCAGTTCAGGTTTGATGGTTCCACTTATGAGACAGCAACATTTTGAATCACACTCTTTTACAGTTTAGCTTAACCACTCTGGCAAGGGGAGAACTGAGAGAGGCAAAACCAAGTTCTACTGTTCCTGACTTCTGATCATCTTGAAAGCTGATACTCACTGATTCCAGGCTTAAAAATATGTTTGACATTTCCAGGTCATTCCCAGTCTCTACTGGTTAGAATATAGTAACATAGTTTGAAAAATATTCTTGGAAACAGCATATGCAAAAATTCTTAGTCATATGCATATGCAATGGGTGTTGTAGGGAAACCAAATTAAAAAAAAATACAGTTCATAAAGAAAGACTGGACAAAGAAAATGAAAGATTTATCATTAATCTTCCTTTCATACATTATTTTTAAAAATTTTTTATTAAGGACAATTTATTCCTGCACAAGAAGCATTTGGAATTACATTTGGACAGATTTTGCTGGGTCAAAACATGCTGCTCAGTTAAGGAACACTTAAGGCATATTACTTATGAGAAATGATGTTAAAAGTAATCTATCTTATTTATCTGGACTCCATTACATAAGGTAATGGGAGAATAATATAATAATTTGAAAAATATAAAGAAAAAAAAGGTACTAAAATACTTCATTTCACAGTAAAAAAATAGATTGCATTTGATTACTGTTTTGAGAGATTCCTGACTCAAATCCATGACGTTGTTTGTTCACTCTCCTGTCAGTTTTTTCCATCTCAGAGTAGCCACAAAAGCAACAGATGTTACATCCTGCATATGACAGCACAGAAACCTTCTGAACATGTGTTAGAAGGAGTAGGCAGTGAGAGAAGAGACAGTAGAGAAGTCCTAAATTTCATCTACAACTAAGGAAAAAAAAACTTTTCTGCTGGCTTCAGCCCCTTCTGAGGAGCTTAAGTGGTGTGCAAAAACTGACCTTTTATTTCTATGACTGCACCATTCCTGAGGCTGCAGAAACGTTTTGCTGGAGGACAAGATATTGCAATTATGCTTATTATGCACTGTTTCCTTGTAAAGGATCTTTTCTGATGGGACTAAAAGGCTAAAATGACATGGAGGAAGGTTAAGTGATCAATTAGAAAATTTTATAGCAATCTAAGGCCCTACGATTACATGCAGCTGCTGCTATGAACTGTAGGTTGTTGGTTTTCATTCCTGTTCAGAAAAACAACTTAAGCACTAACTTAATTTGTTCTGTATCATATAAATAATATTAATAATGAGTTCTAGTTATTGATGGTAAGGTTGGTAAGAACAGCTCTAGCTTTAAATTTATGGTATTTTACTTCTATCAATTGTTAAAATAGGAACTTTTATTAATAGTGTGATTTCTTGTTGAATTGTAAAATTGTACATATTATTTTTTAATTTTTGCTAATGTTTCTTCTGGGGGCTGTATTGACACTGTGATGACTCCATGTTATTTGACATTGTCTTATAACATCTGGGAAAAAAGAAGTGTAGATGAACTGTAAAGGGAAAATGCAGAAACATCTGACTTTTCATTCTTAATGCTTCTATTCATCTTTCTAAGGGTTCTGAAGAAACTACTTTGCTTAAATTCATATAAAAATGGATTATTATCATCTCTGTGTCATAGGAACATTGAAAGCTATTTCATTCGTGCCTTCAAGACTTTTTTAAATAGCAAATTATTGCAGGTTTTGTGATGTCACAATGTCCTAACATTAAAAGCAGAACTCTTAATGAAGCATTCAGCAATAAAGGACAGTATTTCTAAAAGATTTTAAGCCTACCTTTAGCTAACTCTTGCAATATCAACTGTACTCAGTTTTTGAGTAATTCAACTGTTTTATTAATCATATCCTGAAGGAATGTCCAAGGTTATCACCTTTTGAACTTCCTTTAAAACATCAGTTAATATTATTTAGGAATAGTATTATCTTGAGTCTGTTATGAATGTTAATGGGAGTTGCAGCATCAGATTAACTGTGAAAAGATTATTTAATGAAATAGTATTTGTATGATATTATTTGCCATAATTTTTCTGTACCTTTACTGTAAATAATTTTAAATACTAAAACCATCACATGTGAAAATAAACAGGGTCCTAAGCCTGGTATCATTATTTCCAGGGTTTTTTTGGGGGACTGAAGTGTGGAGGGTGTCTATGAACAAAATATTTTCAATTTCTGCCTATTGCCTAACTTCTTTTAGTGCCTTCATTTTAGAAGTGTGATAGCTGTCCAATTCTAATGCATATAACACTCACAAGTCTAGTCCATCACTGAATACAATTCTCAGTTTTCTTCCTTTACCTCTTTGGATCCTCTGCTGAGATGAGGTGAGTCGAGTTTCTCAGATTAAGAGGTCAAGCCTTTGAAGCATTGAGGTATGAGATGCCAGATCTCTGAAACTTCCTAAGAGAGAGACGACTTGCCTGAAGTGATAGAAGGTGATTAATGTTTGGCAGTGCAGAAAAATGTCTCCTCATCATTTCATACTGGCTAGTTTCTTCTCTCTTCTTGTAAGTATTGAAAGAGAAGTTCTCTTTCTGTGGACTGCACTGAGGATAGGATTTCTCTCACTGTGGTTACCCAAATACCTGGGTGCTCCTTTGGCCAAATTGCTTTATTGATAAAATTTATTTTTTGAGCTTACTCCAAAGTACTTGCCTATACAGACAATATATTTTAAAATGGTTACATGTGCTTTTTTTTATTGTTTGTTTGTGTGTGGAGTTGTTTGGGTTTTTTTTCCTTTGGGAAGTGGATTATTCTTCCCTTGCACATTCTAAGGTTTCTTATTTCCTACAAAGAATTCTTGTATGAAAATCAGAATTAGATAACGGCAAGTTGCACATTTAAAATGGAATTGCAGTCTGTTCAGGAAAGACTTTGAGAAGCACTACTTGACTTTAAAGCATTGAATTACACAACTTCTCCTTGGGATTCTTAGTTCTAATATTATTATTTGCATTTATATTAGAGAAGTGCCTAGCAGTCCAAAGTAAGCACAAGTTTGCTGTATATTGCACCTTCTAGATAAACAGCAAGGAGCAGACTGTATTCAAACAGCTTAAAAAGTAAATAGGCCAGACAGACTAACAGAAGTAAATTTTAAAAAACATTTTGTTCCAACTCTTGCAGGCAGAAATGTGGAAATAAGGTGGTCTGTGCTTTAGATCTTTGGTGAAGTATTTTGGTTAGTCCATAAAGAAGTTTCCTTATTCTGCTTAGGATTGCCACCTCAGAATCTTGCCTTGAAGGCAAACAAGTACTTCATTTCACTCAAAAACTGAAAAGGAACAGTCTTTGATTTTGAAATACAGACACAGAATCTGTTACCAATCAGATTACATGTAAGGGAGTTCTCAGGAGAAGTGGTCTCCATGGGTGTACATGTCAATATATGTTTGTAAGAGAAAGAACAGCTAGCTCATAACAAATATAATTAAACACGAGAACAGAGTCCTGGGCTTTAATTCTTGATAATTGGGAGAGTATATAAACAATTCAGGTAAATGAGTTGAATGCAAACGAAGTAATTTAACCTTCTATTGCAACCATGCATGAAAGGTGCCATCTTCTCTGTATTTTAAACAAAGCCCTTGTAATGGTTTTATTTTTGTACAGAACAATAGATCTGATTGAATACCAGCATGCTAGATAAAATGCGATTTGATTAAATTTCTCAAAACTTAAGTGAAAAAGTATCTTTCTTTTAGAATCTATCTGGACTTAGAAATGAGAGTAGTAATGAATAGCTAGTAAACAACATGAAAGGAAAACAGTTTTATTATATTAAGACATTTAAGTCGCAAACAAGTTCTATAATCTTCCACAAAGTTTTTCAAGATCATTCTTGGGATTAAATCTGGGCTGAAATTTAGTTGCTTAATCTTAAATTCTTAGTGACATTTATGATGTCATTTTTATCTGAGGCATCTACAAAACCTATGACACAAGAACCATGAGATATCTCCTAGATGCCATTTGTGTGATTTTAGCACAGCAGATTGGCTGATTAATATGGGCACCTTGTGTCTATTTACATGCCTAATATACGTATGAGATTCCCAAAATACTTGCTTTGTCTTTTGGATCTTATATTTTGTCCTGTCCTTAAGTCTAAGGCCAAACACAAGTCCTGTGGCAAAACCAGTTGAAAATCAGAATTTAATTTCTTGAACACTGCTCAGAGAGTTTTAGCATAAGGCAGGTTTTCTTGCTTTTCATTTTTTCATTTCTTTTTTGTAGGCTACGTGGATGCCAGAAAAGTCTTCTTTTTAAGATGGTAAAACTGACTTTGAGAAGAAATAGGTAAATATACTAAAAATAAAAATTTTTTTAAAAAAGTTATTATTTATTGCTATTTTACATTTGGCCAAGACAAAGGAAAGGGACTATTGCTCCTATTGAAACTGTTGCAAATATTTAACAGTAAAATTGTTTATACTTGCTTCAGAATCTCACTGAAAAGTCCAACAGTCTTTATGAAACGCCATTTCATAAAGCCTGAGTTTTGCAGTTAACATGATTACAAACTGCAAATTAATCAGAAAGACTAGTCTATTTGTCAGAGCAGGGAAGGGGAAACCAACAAAAAAACCATGAAGCCCAATGGTCGTTAGTTGCCACTACCAAATATTGCATATCTGGAGCTCCTCCACATGTTTGTGTACATTAACATTTTGCAACAGAATATGAAATACTGATATATATATTTAGGGCCTAAAAAGTGAAAGTCTTGTTTTCTCCAAGGCAAATTATCTTGGTGTACGTTGCATCTATTGAACACAAAAATATTAAATTGTATACAGACTCTTACTATTAGGTCTGCAGTAATTAATTAAGCACAGATGTCTCACCAGAAGATGAAATGGAATGCATTCAGGGAAGCAAGGAAGAGGATAAAGAATGAGTTCCTGAAATACAATACATAAAATGAAGAGAATAATGTAAATTAGGGCCTAATCACATTCTGCATTACACAGATGCTCTGGGAGAGTATGTGGACCTTCAAGGCAAGTTGTGCATCTAGTATTCAAATCTGTGCAATGCTCCTCTGCAGATGCTCTACCACCTCTAAGGACAGCACATTCAGCTGATCTGGGCAAATGTTATGTAGTAAGAGGTTCAACCTGGGCAGGATGAAAGCACTCATGATTTTCATTTTTCCTAGTTGGTAAGAATTTCCCAGTGACTTCAGGAAGAAGACCTACAATGTTTTGAATGTTTTAAAGGAATTTTTGGACAGCCGCTTCTTGTGCTGCCTTGTTTCTTTGGCTGTTGAAAGCCATACAGTAGGCCAATGCTAATCAGACTGTACCTTTAACCCTGACTGCATAGTGGGCGTGCAGAACATGCAACCAGCTGATATTTGCTCAGCTCTGAATCTTCTTCACAGTCCTACCTGTTGCAGAATTCATAATAGAAGCAGAACTTAAATATAGAAATTAGCTTTCTCATTTACCTTTAATGAATCATGGTTGAATTCAGAATATTAGACTGACAAATGGTTATTTTTTATGTCAGAGAAGTCATAAATTCAGCATGCTTCTAGTATCCTTGGGATTAAATGAAGTCTAGTGAATGACTGTTAGTGAAATGAAGTTGGAGTAGGATTCCAAACCAATTATGGCCTCCATCAGAGCATATAGTAGTCACAGAGATATTTTTTTCTGCCTATGAACACTGAGCTAGAAATGGTGGACACTGCATATTGTATCACTAAGGACTTATTAAGAGTCTAATTATATACACTACAGCTTTGTAATACTGATAATAGCGTTTCTGATAGCCTGCTACCAGAAATACAGTGAGCAGCTGTAAACAGAACACTAGTCATCACTTTCCATGTTTTAGTTTGGGAGGGAACATAATTAATTTGTGATTGCAACTTTTTTTTTCGTATTCATCAGAAATGTGGGGTTTTAATTTAAATTTGTACTGCAGTTCTAAATGAAGACTCATCTTTGTGTCTGTGACGTTTCAAATATGGCTTTATGTAAAGGTAAAAATAAACTATAGTAAAATGTTGCATTTTAAATGTTTTATAGTTTTTGCAAAATTTGAATCAAAACCTACCAGTTCATTATTTGATGATTAGAAAAACAATTATAATTATTGTAATGTTTAGATCACCTTTTGTTCAAGGAAATCCTGTTACAGAAATAAGAAGTTTGAATAGGTAAATTTCCCTTAAAATAGCAGCAGCAGCAATGCCAGGGATAAGAAGAGATTCTGCCTGAACAGTACTGTTCATGCTTGTAATTACTTCTTTTACTGGATCTGTTCTCACATCACAGAGTAGCTGACTAGGTTTGCTTAACTATCGGCTTTCTTGGCCAAAGGCACAAAGCATTGAAAGCCTGTACTGAAGGTATTGGCGGGAGCTTTACTGATTATAGTATGTGTAAGAAAGGAGCAGACCCACTGCAGTCTTAAAAATAATGAAACCGATATTACAAAGAGAATTCGTGGTAGAAGTTTTGTGCTTTCTTTTTAACTCTTCCTTTGTTAAAATAAGTGGTATATGGTCTGTAAATTAAAAGGCAATATTAACATGCCATTCTTTGCAAACAGTTTATCCAAGATATACATTATGTTGGTGAATTTGAAAAAGATATAAATTAACTTATAACACTTAGTGTGCAAAGAAATTTCATTTTTTTAAAATCTCCCGTGCTTCAAAAAATTACTGAATTGTGAAACAAGTAGATAATAATTAGCTTGTTACAAACAGAATTTTAAATGGAGGCAAGAAGAACCATATATATGTGAATAATAAATGACAGCAGAGTATGTTATTTTATAAATAATAAATGGAAAATCTCTAAGTTCCATGTTATACTGAAAATAGCAGATTTATGGCAAGTTCTATCCTATTTAATGTGCATACAATATTTTAGAAAAATTAGTCTGCTGTTAAGAATGATGCCTTTGCTTCCAAGAAGTTGCTCAGCATGTAACTGAGAACAAAAAGATTATGCTGACACTTGAATTGTTTGGGAAAAAAAACTTTTTCATTAGAAAATGAAATTTCACTATTCATTTTTGTTCCAAGAAACATTTTGATTTAGAAAATAAGCAGAATAATCACAAAAAGGAGAAGAATTTTGCAATTCTTAAAAGTAAATAGCAATTTTTTTCTCCCTATTGATCTAAATTTAAAGGTATTAGAACTTTTGAATTTTAACCACTCTCGGTGGAAAAGGATAAATAGTGCACAATAAAAACAGTCAGTTAATAAAGTTGTACTTTGTCATTGGATGAGAGAGGCGTGGAAGAAGCAAAAAAGAGGACTGAGAAGAGAGGAAAAAGAAAAAAAAAAGTGGAAGAAATATTCCAGTACTTATGACGGAAGATAGACTTCATTAAATGCCTTTGAAAGAGGTGGTCATGTGCACTAAGGACAGACGGTGTCGTGGAGATGTTCTCATGGCCTCAGTCAGCAAGCAGCACTGTTGGAGCATGCATGGTGGGGCACCACCTCACAGAATGACCGTGCTGCTATAAAATTACCTCTTTTGTGATCCTAACTTCCCATGTCTAATAGAGCTTTTCCCCATCACCCTGTCAGTTCACACTTTTGTAACTTTAGAATGATATCGGAATTGCATATAGAGCAATTTTCTTCTGGACAAAGAACAAAGACGTTTAAAAAATCTATTTTTTTCTTTTTGTATAACTAACAGAGGTGAGACCATGGAAGACTATTTATTTTTAATTACATTTCATGGGAAAATGAGAAAACAGTCTGTCCTTATGTTTCTATGACACATTCTCATTGTTTTTGTCAATCAGTTTCAACCATATAGAGGGTAAAGGTCTTAAATAAAAATTTCTACAACTTGTGTAACAAAAGGAAACTGTCTGAAGGAGATATATTGAAATGGGTGATCCTTGGGGACAGACAGTTATAGGAATAATTTAAGTCCATTCTGAATCAGAGCAGCCTGTTATCATTGACATATTGGCAATGGTTCAGCATAATCCACATTGTCACAAACACAACCAAACAACTTGAATGATATTATTAGGTTAAAAAAAACCAGAGAGTTGAGTTTGGTTAATTTATTACAGTCCAAATACAATTTCTTTATTGCTCAGCAAGCTTATGTGTTCCTTATTTTTATCAAGACATTAATCTTGATGAACCTTTCATCTTTCTGTAGATGTATATACAAGCTCTTGATGTCTTCATGTCTGTACTGTCTTCTTATGTGTTTTTGTGATGCTCAGAATGTCATGTCATTCGATGCTTCAAGACCACAGTGTGGACACATCCCAGTGTTAAATGGGTCTGGAATAACTGAATTATGGTATGTTTACATTTTCCTTTAACATATGGAATTCTCAGTATTTTCATTGAGATTAAACTAAATTTCTGAGGGAAAAAGTTGTTTGTCAGAAATATTTTTACCCAATGGTTATAACAATTTATTCCTAGTGATTTTCAAAGTATTTTACAATCATAATTAAATATTTAAATATCACATTGTTTTAAGTTTGAAACTTCATTAACAGCAGCAGTATAACTCAGCATACACAAACAAACAAAAAAATAGATCTGGTTCTCATATGTCTTCATTTTATGAATTGTACAACCCAATAAATAGTATAGCTAAAAATTCACACTAGCTTAATGGAGGATGAAAAGTTGGTTTACAGGGTTGTCAAAGTTCTCCTGAGAAACCAATCTACTACCAGCTACTGATTGCTGGATCTGGAAAGTAACATTACAGGTATATAATGCTGATTACTTGAAAGTAATTGATTATAGATTACTTTTTAAGTACTTTATTCAGTACAGCTGCTACCATGCTGGCTACTATGATTTAGTACAATGATATTGCACACAATCAAGAGAATGGTGAGATTGGCACTAAAAGTAAGAGAGTAATTAGGGTTGCATTTTCACTTGAGAAGTACATAGATAACATCTTAGAACAGCATTTTTTAAAAAATCATTTCAGTTACTCTTTATTCTCTCAAAGCTCCTGCAAGCAGCAGTGGGCCTTCTTTGCTTCTAGTATTCTGGTGCTTTGGAAGAATTGCTGTTATAAACCTAAGTAATTTAGGTACGCTATTAGACAAGCATATCTCATGCATTCATCCTTTTTTTATCTGCTCTAACTTGGACAGTGATTTAAGTTATTTTTATCTCTCAGGACTATCATTTGTCAATCCCCCAGGACTGTGTCTCACCTTATTGGAGACAGGAGATGTGTGATATGGCACAGTGCAGCTTCTCCCCTCTGAAATGCTGTGGAACATGTGACCCTTACAGAGTACAGGGTTAGGAAATCACAGCTTCCTGAACCATGCCCATGTTATTAGGTCTTTCTTATCCCTTTAATCTCAGCTTGTTCCTCCCCAAGCATGGGTTAGTAGATGTCTCTATAATTGTGCAATCTCTGATCTGAGAAAAAAATTTTGTGAGAAGATCTTGTTCCGAATGAACAAAAGATATCCCAATGTTAATTTATGTGAATGACCACAAAAAGTTATGAATAAAGATTGTCCTCACCAACTGCTTGTTTTAACAAAATTGCTCACTGAAAAAGACAAGTCAGAGATCTCAAGGACCAATTCCATTGAACTTTGCTTTGCTGACTTCAAAATGCTAAGTTTCTATCAGGCAGACAGATATCTTTGTGCTAATGCAGCCCATAAAGAGAAAAGATAGCAACATAAGATTATTAAGACTGAAATGAACAGACCAAACTATGCACCTTCCCTCTGATTAAGCTGAGTCTATATTGCGTACAAGTCAAGAAAATAGTCTTTTTAGAGCTTACTTTAAATATAGGCTCAAGGAAACTTTTACTCAGTTTCTGTTCAACAACAGCAATTCACCAGCATCTCAGTCTAGCCTTCATTCTTATTTTCCAGAATTTTATTGCAGCTGCTTGGGTTTCGGGTTATTGGTTTCAGGATTTATTTTTTTTAATGTTTGTTTGTTTTTTCTTGGTTTGGTTTTTTTGTTTGATTTTGGTTTTTGTTTTTTTCCAAAAGAATGAATTATCCCATGCAGGAAAAACTATACAGATCAAGAAATACACCCTCACCCCCACCATCTTGATGTATCTGCCTTTTCTGTATGTCCAGCACTCCAGGTAGGAATCTGCCTATACTCAGTATGTTCACTAAAAGTATAACATAAGGAATGTAAATCTGCCTCACATCTGACCTGGCTGGTGAAAGGTGTATTATATAGTGTATTATAAAATAATATATTTATATCAGTAACTTTGAGCTTACTGTAGAACATATTTCCAGAAAAACTTGACAGTGTTTAAGGTGATTCTTGCATTGAAAAGAAACCTGATTTAACAGCTTATATTTCTCCTAACAAATGAAGCAAAATGAAGTTCCTATCAATAATGGCAGCTAGCCTTAGAAAATAAGAAACACAGAAATAAAGCGTGAAGCTTTTTGAATATGATGTTTCAGTATTTCTGAAGTAAAGGAAGGAGAGGAATTCACTGTTACTAGCTAGATTGTTAAAAGGCCATCTTTGTTAATAATCAGTACCTAATACAGTTTTTAGTACAATAAAAGCTGCCAATGTCCTCTTTCCCTGGTGTTTCATATATTTAATTTTTTGCCAATTGGATTATTTAAAAAAAATCTATTTAAAAAGACTTGGTAATTGTTTAAGCAAATTCAGCTTTGGCAAATGATTAATGTATCCTTTTTAACAAAGAAAGTACTCGAAAACAAGCTGTTATTGCATCTTACACTTGATGCAGAATAGACCTTCTTTTTTAAATAGGCATATTCCTTTTTATGTATTATCATTTATCTGGACTACAGTTTCCTTCAGTGCATTTTAAAGCATACATGGTGATAGAAATTGGCAAGACAGCATATTTTTCATGATGTTAACTATGAATTGGTGGCAAATTCACGCAGTAAAATGTTTTCTTGTGACTTCGTCCTAGATAATACTAAGTAAAGAAATGCCTGTGATTGTGTTATTTGCTTCACATTTTATTCTTCGTAATAGATTCAACTGAGGTCTACTCTATGATGTGTTATAAAAAGAAATGTCAATAACATACTTTGCCACAGAACAGAATGTAGAGAAAAAAAGCAATGTGCAGATTGTACAGATAATAGAGACTGTAATAGGTAAAGAATTTAGACACAGATAATGATTAATAGTTTTGACATTGTTTTCAGTAATCACTGAAAGCAAAACCAGCTCCTTGTTGAAGTGACACATATAAAGGTAGGTGTTATAAAGTTCACTGTATTTCAGAATACAAATTTAATGAAGGATAGTCAAAAGTTAGCATGTGATACTACACCCAAACATTAAGATATTAAGCAGGTAATAGTGTCCACAATATGCACTACCTGATTGATTACAATCAACAGATTGTTTTGTGAAAATTACTTCAGGAATGGGAAAGGAATTCTGTGGAGCTAAAGCAGAGGTCACTCATGATGGGGTTAAGGGCTAGTGCAGTAGCAGCCAACATGTCAGAGCCTGAAACAAAAGGGTGGTAACTTCTCCCAAGTGACACTGCTGTTATGATCTGATTAGTGAGAGATGCCTCTGCCCAAATTATGGTACAGATGAGATCATATGCTAAAATCAATAATACGGATTTTATCTAACAGTAAACATGAGGTAGAGAGATAGAAATAGAAAAGGTGGGGGGAGACAGGGAGTGAGTGAGCTCAAGCAGAAGATAGGAAACAACTGTGGATCCACTGGCATCCCATTGGTCCTTCTTGAACCTGGGCTTCTCTGTGGTGGGGTCCTAGATTTGTTCTTCTGGGGGTGCCACTTTTATACAGTCTTATATTAGTTGAGTATGCAGCAATGTGTAGAGCTAGTCCTTTATAAAATCTTAGCTATCAGTCTAGTCAGCTTAGAGAGTTTGTTGATAGAGAAGACAGAAATGCAGTAGTTGGTTTTTCTTCTCTCCCCCAGGTCCTCAAATCTAGTATGTCTTCCTTTTGTAAGACAGTCATGTTTCTAGAGAATTGCTAACCCATGGCCTCCTCTCTCTCTAGGCTTTGCACTCTGCAGCACTGAGGCAGGATTGTTTTCCCAGGCCATGGCATGTGACCTCTCTGCTCTTTTTAAACCTTGCTCAGCTGCTGCTCCTTTTCTAAAAGCAAAACCTATCTTCACCCAGCTCTCAAGGTTGTGTTTTCTCAATGGTCAGAAATCGACCATCAGTGAATTTTTATCATTCTGGGCCTTCTGCTTTCAACCTGTGCTCATATTTTCTAGACCTTTGTTGTTATCCCATGATAAAATTTTACATCATCAGAAAAGGCAGCAGGCACAAACTCTGGTTCACACAGTGAGCTCTCAGAAGCAGTTGATAACAAGTCTAACAGGTCACAAGTAGGGCCTTGCACAAAATACACAGTTAGCGTGAGCCCTCTGTGGTGCAAAAAAGAATGGAAATTCTATTTTTACAGGACCACTAAGCAAAATAAAATGCATAAAGAATTATAATAGATTGATGTTCTTAATGTTTAAGTTCAAAATAAGCTGGTGTTAAAAGCTATTTAAAGTAATTCTACTTTTACAGATGCAGGTGGCCTCTGCTATATCTTCATATATTTATACTTTCCAAATGCCATTTACTACTAGCGATGTTTGTGGCACTTACTTAGAAAACATAGTCTAAGTTCTATGTTGAGACTTGTTAGAATCAAAAGATCTTTGGATACTTAAGTACACAGCTGTGATTCAAAGTGTCTGTTCTGCAGGCATGCCATCCAGTTGGTTTTCGTGAGGGAACTCCTTGAGCATTTGAAATTATTTGTGATGCTCATGCCTAGAATTGCACTATGCAGAAACTAGAGATCTTGGTCCTGCATGAACCACAGGAGTTTTTAAACTGTAGCTAACTAGTATGTTCAAAGGCCAGATCCATTAGAAGTGCAAACTTGCTGATGAGTTGGTGGAGCCCTGTTTGAAAGCACAGACCTTAACTGTTTCATATATATTAGCTCAAATCTATAATCTGTTCTGGAATAAAATGAACAGATTATAGACTAAAATATATCTTACTTAATGTCTTAGTGCATGGGTGTGTTGTGATTTCCAAAAAATATGAGCAGGAAATGTGCCAGCTAGTTGTGTTTTAATACTTGTTTGATACATGCAGTATTACATTCACAGGATCTGTTTCCATAGAGGATTATATCGTGTGTTCTAGCCACAATATAAAATCACTCAACCTCTTACAATAAGGAGAATGACTATCCCATTTCTTATGGAAAAAGTCTTTTAGTTGCACCACAGTTCAATGCATTCAAACAATGGACATTTCATATTAATCTGCCTAGCAAAAGGCTGCATATTATCAAAGGGGACTTTTATTTCCAATACTAGCTTAGACCATAAACTGAAAGAAAGACATAACTCATTGTTCTCAGAATTATGTCTGTATTCTAAATTTTGCTATTTATGGGGAAAAAAGAAACAAGCAGAACAGGAGAAAGCATTCCAGAAGCAAATGTCATACAGAAATGCAGTACAATAATGAAAGCACTTTGTAAAGTGTATCACCACAGGAACAAGGAAATAGCTTTTATGTTTACAGCATTTATATATTTCTGCTTGCATCTAGTCTGCAGTAATATATTTCTCCAAAGCCTCTGTTTATATGCCCTTTTTCATCTGGTGACAAACTATATGCTTTCTCAGAATTCTGTCTCACTCATGGAGATTTGACATCTGTAGGAGACCATATAATAGCAACCTGAATTGTTTGCTACAAAATATGTTCTTTTTCTAGAGAGGGAAAAAATGCATTTCTTTCAGCTGTTGTTTACTAATTTGTATTTATTTCCTGCATATACTTTCACAGATTACTGGTGTTACTGATTGACACTTAAGGCTGAATAAAGTCCACATATAATCTCAAAAAACTAAAATCTCACATTTTAGATTCAAAGCAACTTTAAATTTCCCTCATTATTGAGGCTATTCCTTCATGTTTTCAATATGTGCAACTGATAAACTTTCTAGAGAAACTCAAGACATGAAACAGCAAATGATAGCATTACAATAGTTCTCTTAGAAGTTGATTGAGAAACTGCAGTAATGAGCCTGTCTTCATAAAGACTCATAACTCAGAACTGCTTTCTTACTCTGGTGCTTTGAAATCTACTATATGGTGAGTCCATTCAGACCTTTCCCCTGTGGAAGGATCCCATGATCAATTTACTCCCCTGTTCTGGGTTGTTCTGCAGTATAAACATAACTTAATAATTTTGTCCTCTAATGTGGCAATCTGTTTTAAAATAAAAACAATAATACACTATTCCTGAAACTTCTTGTGCTCTGTCCATTAGGATGAAAGTTATTTAACAAGTTCATTTTTCATATTATATTCTATCAGACTATGTCAGCATCGATAAAATTCAATGTAGTTATTCCATTTTTGCACTGGATAAGGGCTTATCTTGGTCTTCCATAATATGCTGCATCCAATATTGTTCAAACACACCATGTGATAATAGAATCATAGAATCATTTTAATTGGAAAAGGCCTCTAAGATCATAGAGTCCTACTATTCACCGACCATTGCCAAGCCCAACACTAAAACATGTCCTTAAGTGCCCCATCCACATATCTGTTAATTACTTTCAGGGATGATTCCAACACCTCCCTGGGCAGCCCATTCCAATGCTTGACCACCCTTTCTGTGAAGATCTTCTTCCTAATACCCAATCTAAACATCGCTTGAGGCCATTTTCTCTTGTTCTATCAACTCTTATTTGGGAGAAGAGACCATCTCACTGCTAACTCCTTTCAGTTGTTGTAGAGAGTGATAAGGTCTTCCCTCAGCCTCCTTTTCTCCAGGCTACACAACTCCTGTTCACTCAGGTATTTCTCATAAACTTGCGCTCTAGACTTTACCAGCTTTATCTCCCTTCTTTGGATATATACACATGGTGAATGCTTAGAACTAAAAGCAGTGCTTTCACTACAGTATAATCTGAGAAGCTGGTTACATGGTAGGCTATGCTGTTCTAATGTCGCATTTTGATTGAACAAATCAGCCTTTTTCTCCATGGTATGCCTCTAACTTTACTGTTCTTTGTAACAGGCATTTCTGTGTAACGCTCGAGCACAAAGATCTCTTCCATGAACTAGTTCAAACTAACACCTTTCTCCTCCCTCTCCCTCACAATGAACATCATTCTTCTGAGCTGATGAGCTAACTAGTAATGGTATAAAGAAGGGAAAGAAAATGTACTGTCAGAACTAGGGCAAGAGAACTGAAGGAGGAGGAGTAGAAAGTAGGATAGCATAGAGATCAAAACCTCTTCTTTGATAGGAGACTGGCTCAACAATCCTTGTCATTTCAGCCTGCTGCTGAAAGCTAAAATGTAATCTATAACTCACTCTGTCTTGTTTAATAAAGAAAAAAATCTGATTACATTCCCATTTAGAGAATTTTCATTTAGAGGTGCACATTAAAATAACTCTTAATCTCCTACACAACCTGGTATCTAAAACTGACATGAAACACTCTCACAACTGAAACAGAAAACACTCCTATATATATCATTGAACTGATATGTAGATATTCTATTATCCCCCTGCCACTGCTGTTTGGGGCATGACACCAAAGGTACTGTTTGAAAATGACGGGAGTATTTTGGTATTTGAGGTATCTCCTTATTATAGATTGGGCTAAATTTAATATCCAACTTAATGTCTCTGAGTATATGGGCATTTTATTAGGAATCACAAAGGAAAATTCATAAATATTCCTATTTTTAAATATGCATAAGATAGATTCAGGTTAAAAAATATGGTCCCATGCTCTAAGGCCTAGGATATTTTATCATGAAGAATGACAAAATCCTTCCCTCATAGCTACTGTCTTCTTGTTCAATTTTGTGGAGTTGTTTTTTTGTTTGTTTTTGTTTGTTTGTTTGTTTGTTTTCTGCTGATGTCAATTATAGGTAATGAGGATTATCAATTTCATGACACATTTTCGATGCAAGGAGATGCTAAGTAGATTCCATACATGAGGAAAAGAATTGGCTAAAAGGAAATATCAACCAGAAAATCATGAATGGTTTGAAAGAAAGTATTATTTAAAAAAACATAAATTAATGCAGACAGTTTAGATTAATGGAACAAGTACTGCACTTGTCATATTCTTCTCTGAGAAAATTTTTGATGGAAAGTATGATTGCATTGATATATTTCACTTTATGTTTAATACATAATCATGCATGGTTTTCAAATAAAATACCAAAGCTGTTTTCTGGATTGCTGGAGAGGCAAACTGCAGCTATACCAAAAGCAACTAGAAATGTAGAATGAGAAATGTAGCGAGGTCTTCCTATGACTGAACCATGAGACCATTTTTTACTTAGAGTCTTTTGACTTGCATATCTGAAACAAATAGATGGATTTTTTTCCTTTCCTCAGGAAAAAAATCCAAATCTTCCTGTCAAACATTTTGCTTTGGGAGAGATAAGCATTTGCTATTACAGTATTTAGCACTTGCCACTGTCCCACTGTCTTCCTCTCATTTAGTGGTAATCTGGTAATTTGATGAAGAGGTAATATTTTGTACTTTCATAAGGAGCCCACTATAGTACATAGAATTGTAGACCCATGGAATGTCTTGGGTTGGAAGGGACCTTAAAGATCATCTAGTTCTAAGTCCCCTGCCATGGACAGGGACACACTCCACCTGACCTGAGCTCCATCCAATCTGGCCTTAAACATTTCTGGTGATGGTGCGGTCACTTCTCTGGGCAATCTGTTCCAGTGCCTCACCACCCTCAACACTAAAGAATTTTTTCCCAAATAACTAATCTAAAACTACTCTCAAATGTAATCCATTCTCTCTTGTCCTGTCACTACATGCTCTTGTAAACAGTCTTGCCTCATCTTTTCTGAAAGTTTCCTTCAGGTATGGAATGGCCACAGTTAGGCCATCCTTAAGCCTTCTCTCTTCTAGGATGAACAAACCTAATTCTCAGCCTTTCCTTGTAGGAGTGGTGCTCCATCTTATGTACTCCTTAACAGTTTTTAAAGCATAATTTTACAGCAGTAGTCCAGAGTATTTCAGCTGTAAAGCAGTTGAAATATCCCATATGATCTCATGAACCTGCGGTTTAGTGATCAATCGGTAAGCTCTTGATTAGCAGCTACTGAAGTTTTTTAAAGTCTATCACTTCCCAGAAGCCTTTGACTGGCTTTCCAGGTCCTTGAAGACAAATGACTAATCAACAGTAATAAATCACTGGGCTTTCTGCTGATTAGGAATCATGTCTTCTACTTTTCAGGTTGGCTGTCAGCTAATATCCTATTTAAACATCTAATGTCTCTCAAGGGGGCTTCTATAAAAATTGTTGGGAAAAAAGATTGGTCAGCTCAGGAAAAATAAAGAAATTTATGGTAAGAAATCAGTGAGAGAATTCTATTTTATGCTTCCACATATGTATGCCCAAATTAGAATAATTTCACCTAGTTTTCTAATACTAATTAATTGAATTACAGCTACTAATTGAAATGAAAATTATTTATTTTACATTAAAACAGATTTCAGGCTTTAATGTGGCCAGACACTATGTAATCTACTGAAATGAATGCAAGTTAAAGCCCCAGACATAACATAATATTCCAGTATTTAAATATGTATGAAAGATTAGGTGCAGCTTTTAAGGATTTCCTGGCATTACTCAAATTCCAGACAGGGTCTGACTGCTGAGTTTTCCTTATGCAATAAACCTATGGTATTGACAGACAAACAGAAAAGTAATGTGTTACAAAACAGGTGTTAATCTTTAGCAGAAGATATGGATAAGGCAGATATTCTTTACTGTTAATGAATAATGCACTATTTAATTCTGTTTTTTTCAAATGTCTATTATTTTAATTATATTAAGGAACTCTTTAGATGTAAAAGGAAATATTTGGAAAGCAACTGATCAAGGTTTATATAAGGAACATGAATATAAATTATATATGTAATTATTTTTAGATATTGGAAAGTATATAAAGGACTGTTTTCTTAGAGTGTCTATTTAGATCTGTACTGCTCAGATACTGAATCCTACATCATATAACACAGTATAAAATGTGACCTGTGTCCTTCTCTCACTCACCTCTTTCTTAAACAGAGTGGTGTTCCTCTCTGGCTGGCTGTGCCTTTCATCTCAAAAGAAGCAGGGGCACATAATCTAAAAGAAAGATGTAATTTGCAGGTTGAAAATATTTTTGATAAAAACAAGGACACATAACATACTAAAAAAATAATGAAGGTGAAGATAAGTAGACAAAGGAAGTACAGAATACCATTCTGTTTTATTTTAACTGTTACATAGACATAGTTTAGTTATTACACAATTAGAGTCTAAGAGCCACATGGTCATACATCGCTCTATTCTCTCGATCTTTCACCTCACTTCTGCAGCTCCACTCACTTTATACTGACTTTCCCTAAATGAAAAAAATAGGAATGAAAAGACTAAACACTCAATAAGCAAGCAGACATATTTCAACATACTGTGAACATCGGGGGGGGGGGCAAATTATAAACTTACACATGTGTTTTTCTTTGAAGCAAAAAATCTTCAGTTGTTCTGTTAACTTTAAATCATCTTAAGGACGTACACCAGATTTTTCACATCCAGTTGCTATAAAATTGAAGCTTTCACTGATTAAAATTTTTATACATCTGCTTCATAATGCTTAATTCTATGGTGTATTTTGTTTCACAGTTTTTCTTTTTTGGGATGAAACATGAAAGATTCCATGGGAAAGAAAAAACTAGCACAAATTCTTAGGAAAAAAGAAGGCCTCTAATCAAGATGTTTTATATAAAATTAGGTAACTATATAATCATATTAATCTTGTTTGTTCTTTCTTTTTCTTTCATTTGTTGTGGTTTTTTTTATTATCACTATTACTTATGATGGGTATGTGTGCTGCATTCAATATACATTTCAGAGTCTCTCCTGACTGTTTTTCTTTCTAATTGCACATGGGCATGGTCACATGTCGCTGTCAGCTTGACCGCCCGGTGATCACAAGGCGACAAGACACGTGTGCCCGGTCAAATACAAAAGGCAGGCTGTTCGGCTGTACACCCAAACCAGCCTGCACACTGCAACAGCGGGACCGCCTGTGCCTCTTCAACTCGCAGATGTTAAGTTTGCTCTCGACCCCGTTGGGACTAGCTGCAGACGGTGGTAAGGCAGCGACTCAGTGGAGATAAAGGAGGAAAGAGGGGCTCAGATGTAGCAGCAGCTCACGTCTTTATTCCCTTCCCTGAGGGACAGGAGAACTCAAAACCAAGCAGGGGGGAAGACTACAAAAGAGTGAGGGACAGCAGTTGCAGGGGGGTTTTAATGGAAACAAAAAGGGGATGATGCAATAGGGATGGACCAATAGAGAGAGATTACATAATCACAAATACCCAATGGAGTGACGCAGGGGTAGGAGTACATTCAAATAAACCAATGGGGACACAGAGAACACAGAACTTTCTAGAGAGAATACATATTAAAACATCCTAACGCATAGGGAAATAGCTGGGAGGGGAAAGGGGTGTAAACTAGAAGGAAAAAGGGGTGTAACCAAAGCTTTGAAGGACAATTTAAGAGGTGGGAAATGTGGGGAATTCCCCAGCCTAGCCTTCCCCCACCCCCTCAGGCTCACTGTCCTGAGGGGGAAAATCAACCAAATTGATTTTATTAATTTTCATAGAGAAGGCAGGCTGGCTCACTGCAACAGTCACAGATATTTTTGTCTCCATTATGCATCTTGTACCACTTTTTAATCTCTCTGAGGAAAACAGGTTACCCTTCTTTGCCCTATTTCCATCAAACACTTTGTATTTCCTTTTAATCTGTAAGATATCTTTAGGTTGCTTGCTAGTTATGTTGGGGTTTTTAAACTGCATGAGATATTCTTACTGCATGTTCTGCCTCTGAGATATTAAACTGTCTCCTGCTTTCACTTTCTCATTCCATGTATCTGTTAACTTTTTTATTTAGAATTTTTACAGACCTGTATAATTTCAGAGAACACTATGAGGGTTATGATAAAATACACAAAAAGACCTAGAAGGTCTAAATATTTATTTTTGCCTTCACAGAGAAATCTTGTCTTTCACCATAAATTGTCAAGTTACTAGCAAGCAGCAGTCACAAAAAGAGGAAAGCTTTCTCTACTCCCTGAATAAAAAAGGTGTTGTAAGAAGAAATCCAAAATGTCAGAAACATTATACACATTTTAATATTTTTTTATCTACATGCAGTTCCCTAACTATAAACCAAGTAGTTTTCTCTGAAAAACATTTTCTTTTCCTAATGTGTTGAGATATTTTATTTATCAAAGCTCTGTTTTGCCTATTTATAGTTGAACTCCAATTTCTTTTTAAATGAAAGTGTCAAAAATGTGTAAGAATGAGCCATTATTTAGGTATAATTGCGATCTTTATTCACTTGCAAAAATAATAGAAGTTCAAAAGTATCTGCATAAATACATATGAAGTTTGACGGTTAAAAAAACAACTATAAAGCACAGAGTTCATAGCAACTGGTGTCCGCTAGTTAGAAACAGCTTTTTTGGGAGGGAATATGTAAATCAAAAAGCAAAATATTATAATTTACTGTTTAAATGAAGATTCACATCTTCGTTGCTTAAGTCAATTCACTACATAATGAGAGACCTCCACAGAAATAAAACAAAAATCCTACCCAATAAAGTGTTACAATTGGCAGCCTTAGGATCAGAACAGAGTTCCATGGATTTCTATTCATAAACAAATAAAAAATTAGTAAATTATTCCATTGAGAATATATATTGAATGATAAATGAGGAAAGAAAAATTATTTGTGGTTGTTTTTCTTCCTTTGTTAATTATACTGAGCAGATATTTTAGTGACAGTGGGCACAGAAGGAACAGAAAGATTTCTAGGACATGGCCTGCCTTGCTTGCCATGCCTAACCCACACACAATTCATCTCCTCAAAACTACAGTCACAAAGAGATGACATTGCTGTAACATTTTCCTTGAGAATACCAGTGAAAACTTAAAAGTTATAGAGTTACATTGAGGTCACATTGAAGTCACTACACATTTACTTGGATCAACATTTACAAATGTAAGTATTTAGCAAGGAAAATAAATAAATGAGAATTTAAAAGAGTTCTGATGCTTCTTCCATTCTTACAAAACATATAGGAATAGAGAAAACCATTACAACTTAAAAGCAATAAATTATTTAAAGACATAACAAGTTTAGTACAGTGCTAAATACTCTGCAGCAGCTGTGGAGAATTTTACCATGCGAAAGTATTAAGACAGACAATAAATTAAAGGTAACAAATTTCTTTACAGCATGACAGGTTAAAAAAAATGTTGTATAATACGTAGGGGATGAAATATTGTAACCTGACAGGAAAGTTGTGATTTAGAATAGTAAACAAATTATATGGGAATCAGAATGGTGTTCCTTTTCATCCCAGAACTTGAGAACATGCAAGACAATGTGGAATTGAAGAAGTTTTTCCAGATATTATGTACAGAATGCTGTCAATCACAAGCTTAAACTAGGTGTAGTTAGTGATTATACATCAATTTCTTATGCATACATTTTCTGCTACCAAGTGTATTAAAAGAAAGCCATAATACACACAGACACACAAAGACACACAGTGAAGTGCTGTCCATAATACCTGACTCTTAAAATTTTTCACTGTCTTTTGACATAAAGCATAAAGCAAAGTACTCAGAATTTTTCGAAAGAAAAAAAAGAAAACATGGACTTTCCTAAAAAAAACAACCCACCCCACCCCCCAAAAAACCCCAAACCAAACACTTTCACAATCTTACTCATTCAGTTTTGAGAAAGTCCACTTAGGTTTTTCTGAATCATGAGTGAACAGACCTGACAAAAGTATTTCTGTGAGAAATAAAAATGAGAGAAAATATATATTCACACTGTTACTCTCTGTGGCAAATGAAAATCTAAAACACTTGCTCTCCTTCTAAAACTGAGAAAAGGCTTTCACATCAGCATGCTACAGTACAAGCTGATAAACTATTAATAGACAAGAAATACCCATGATGCCTAAATGTACCTAATAAACGTCCCTCTCTTGCTACAATGCTTATGTCCATAAGTTATTGAGTTTTATTACAACCAGATATTTTGATGCTATGGACAAGGAGACAGTATTTTTCAAATTTAAAATGTATGTAAATTCAGTGAAGTTGAAATATACTTTAAAGAAAACAGCGAGCAAAAGAAAGCCTTCAAGAGATTAAGTCAGAGAGGTCTGTTTTAATACAGCATGAATTGTAGGTATAGTATATTAGAAGGACTCTTAAGCACCTCAGTTATTTTCTCTTGTCAGAAGGAGTTCTAGATGAGATGAAATTGCAAATGCTGAGTCCTGTCTTATTACACCAGAAGTTAATAGCTACAACTTCAAAGTCATATGCGCAGTAATATGTCTGATCTATAGGATTAAAACGGTTAAATAAGTTAGGTGATGATGTAAGCCTCTATCTGCCACAAAATGTACACATCCACTTATATCTTTGCAATTTCTGGAAGAAGAAGGAAAGAGAAAAAGAGGCTTGTCATTTCAGTGCAAATATTAAAGTTCACCTTGTGCAAAAGGGCAGTGCAAATACTTTTCTGTTTCAATTCTCAAGACGGAGAAAAGAGAAGACCAAATGTTAAGCAGTGAAATGGTAGGAACACCTACCATGGGAAATATTAACTTGCTGAATTCCTTCCCAAAGTGTTTTCATTATTTGAATATCACCTCATATACCTTTTTATAATTTTTTATTTTAGACAATCCTTTCGTTATTAAGGAGTAAGTACTTGATGTATATGAAGTATCTGAATGCTGAAAGAAGCTATGTTCCTTGCAGAAACATCACCTCAGCCAGATAATTTCATAAAAACACATGATAAGCATCTTAATTTTGGAAAGATTATCCAAAAGCCAAAGCTTTCTGAGCTTCATTCATCCCTAATTACAGGATGAAGATTCTACATCATCTGGTTTAGACTGGTTCTGTAGAAAGTTTCATTTCAGCAACACAGTGAAAAAGCAGGGAGTACTGAAGTTAATTTATATGAAAGCATTTCTTCCAAAGAATAACATAATTTGAGCAAATTAAAACAAGAACCATTAACCACTTAAATAATTTAATCTATTTATTAACAACTGTCTGAAATGTGAGCCATAGCAAATATCTTTTTGCAAAGACAGTGAACAGTCCTTATAAAATCATGCCAACTATGGCATATGATATATACGTATATATCTATATAAAATCATATATACATGTGGATAATAAATGAAAGTTCCTCTTCCCTGACCCCTCAGAGGAATCACGCAGTCTTGCCTCAGATTGCCATATCCTGCTACTAATGCAGGTTTGGAATCATTTTCTTTCTACACTTCTGAGAGATCTCCATAGACAGAACGGTCAGTGGTGTTTGCACTGCTCAAAAAGAAAATGTGTGTATCTTCATCCTCTGGTTCTCAGATAAACTTGAATATGAGGAAACATCAAAAACAAGCAAGAAAGGTAGAAGCAGTATTTTGAGAAATTTGGATTCCAGTCTTTATAGGCTCGGTAAATGTTTTTAAACCGCACACAGGCCTCAAGATTTGGAGAATTAACATATTTGTCTTTTTAATAAAAAAAGTTTTGTAAAATCCTCTTCCTGCTTTAGATGCAGGAATCTAGGGGCATATAACAGGAACCTCCTGGAATACTAAATTGAATTTCTTTATTTGTTTTTATCTTATACATTCAAACTCTAGTTTACAACTGCTTGATGATATACTCCCCCTCACCCCACTCTATTTCTCTTTAGCTGAGGTGTTATTTCTTATTGCTGAGGCCAGCAAGCAAGGTCTTGGAAAATGATGAAAACATATTGGGAGACACAGCATAATCCACTAAAAGCTGCTCATTCTCAGTCAGTGGAGGAGGAGAGTCCAGTTACCTCTTCCTTATTTTTGGACAGAAAAGACTGATAGGACCAGGGCATACAGAAAAAAAGCAAATTGAAAAGGAGGTGTAAAACAGGACAAGTAGCAAACATCATTAAATGAAGGAAATACATTCATATGTTCAGTAAGTTCAGTGGTCTCTGTAGCATTAGGCTTGTAGTAAACAAAGAAGAATACATAGCAACAACAGCAGCCTCCTTCCAACATAATTCTGAGAATTCTATAGTATAGGTTGAAATTTTCCTTCAAAATACGGAGATTTTGTTACTTTAAAACTGCATCTCTGTTTTCCCTTTTTAATAATAAATTCTAAGAAAAAATTTAAAATATCTTAAAAAATTAATTTTTATATTTAGAACTTTTTAATTTTTTTTTAAATTTTTTTTTAAATTTCTTTTCAGGTTACCAGACTTTTCAACACTATAGAAAGAAATTCCGGAAAATAATAAAATCTAAATTCAAGATAACTTTGAACTTCCCTGAATGCTACCTTGCAGATGACAACTGTTTCTTATTATTACTATTGAAGACTACTAAGAAAATTCCAGATGTAATTTTGTTCCTTAAAGTCACATTTTTGACAAAGGCTTTTGATGCTGTCTTAGTTATGAAATGATGAGTTTCAGAATTTGGCCATGATGTTAAAAGATCCTCCACATCTTCAGTGAAACTTCATAGAAAACTTTTGATTAGAATATTTAACTGAAAAATACAAAAAAACCCAGAAAAGTTACAAAAAAATATCACTTGAAACTATTTGTAGCTTGTTTGTTTTATTTTCCTCTCCTTTATTCTCCTTCACCTCTCTCTAATTGTTAATATATCCCTATATAATTGGATCAATTTTAGATTTAAAAAATGTAAAATGTTATTTATTTGATCTTAGAATTTCCTGTTTAAGAATCAGGGGAATAAAGAACAACAAACAGCCATGTTTTTTTCTGAGGAAAATAAGCCTGAAAAGCAGCCAATTCAATCCTTTGTTTCCACTTGTGTTTGAGATTTTTGAAGAAAAGTTTTTAATGTATCAGTTTGAGAGATGCCTGACAATCAAGCAGCTAAGATCATCAAGTATTAGTGGCCCAGAATTGTATGGCCTTAACTGAAGATCACAGTTATACACAGAAGTAATTTATTTATATGTAAATAAGCACTTTTTTTAGATTATAAGATTACTTATACCCAACAATTTCTCATGTAACACACACCCATATTCTTCCTGTCTTTATTTTCTTAATTCAAGAAATCTATTAGAGTGTAATTTTTTTACTTCAAAATTCTTTATCTGTTGTTACTTTTGTTTCAGCTACAGAAATATTTTCCTTGTTTTACTTTGCTAAGTTTTGTCTTTCAAAGTCAGGCCACCTGTGTTTCACTGAGATTTCTTTTGCAGCAATGTCATTGGCAACTGTGTGTAATAGGATTTTTAAGGAAGTTCCATATTCTAATGTTACTTTTCTTTAGCTAGCTGTTACCAGAACGTATGTCTTCACCCTCCTCAAGACCAATTACCCAGTGCTTAAGAGGAGAGGACTAAATATCTTCGAGTGTGTAATTACTGAAAAGTACATTGTAATCCTTAAATATGGATTTATGTGTGTGCTTTTGTGTGAGTATAATTTAAAGTACTTGTTTTTTCCCCCAAATGTTAAAACAGTCGTGTTTTAGAGAGCTAAAGATTAATCACAATGTAAGACTTTAAACAAAGCACTTGGTGGCATATCTAGTTTTCAGACGGTCCTTAATTTGTATAAATATTATTAAGAAAATATGAGTAGCTAAAACAGAGCACAAGTATTTCATTTTACCTTTTTAAATAACAAAATACAATAAAGGCAATGATGACTTCACAATTAATGAAAATTTAAATCAATATAATAAAATAACTAAAGCAGTCTCAGTTCATTATTAGAACAGGATACTAATAATATTAACCAGACAACCATAAAATGGGTGTGTCATGAAATTTCAATCACTTTTGTTGTAAAATCCAATTAAAGATTTTTGCTGTTGATTTTCTCTAACTCAATCAAATACGTTTACATTTCTCACCATAAAAAGCAACTTATCTAATGCTCGTTTTACTGGAGATGTATGAATATTTTCCTGTACTCAACTGCCAATTTATTAAACAATATATAAGTATAAACATTTTCAATAATTTCCTACATAATTTGATCCATTCTTAAGCACTTGGTCTCAATTTACATTTTATAATTTTGTGAGTATAAAACAAACTTTTCTGAAAGCACATGAGGTTTTTTTTTAACCAATTATAAAACTTTTTTTTTTTTTGGCCAGGTAACTCAGAGAAGCAGACTATCAGATTATAATTTCTTACAAAGTTCTTAGTATCATAGCTGGCAATGGCAAAGACCAAAAAAGTTTGAATGATCCTCTGGAAGAAAGTAATGTATATCAGCAACAGAAGGCTAACTAGCAATTTTCTTTTGGGAATTTCCTGATTTCAAGCAGCTTCATAAAACACCTAATGCATGCATTCAGTGAAAGAGTGATTATTTCCTGGCCATTAGCCACGTACATTCTGTTATGTGTCATGAATAAAATATGACTGTCAAATAAATATCCATCATGCTCACTAATATTGTCTCACTTAAACTTGCAGCAAGTAATAAGACTACTCAGTATCTAAGGGATTAAAAGTCCAGTTTAAATTGAATGGGGAACTTTTCATTTCATAGATGGATTTTAATGAAAATACCTCAGCTTGCTTTAGATTTCAGGTTCCAATCAAAAAAAATGTGTCCTCACCAAATTCTGTTGCAATCAATAGTAGGGCAAAACCACTGTGATATAAAAAGCTTAGATGCTTTTAGCTGATAAAAGATACTGCCTTTCTTTAAAAACCCTGTTCATAGTGAAGACATCTGTATGTGTTTTTAAGTATATGCTAATAAACATATATATATAGAGTGGTACTTATGATACTCAGGAAAAGTGTTTAAGTTGGCTTTGAAAAATATGCATCTAAGTGACAACACAAATTTAGAGTACATGTGAACTCTGTAACATTGCTCTCTACCCAATTCCTCATCTAGATTATCAACACAAGTTGCATATTAACTTCATTGGTGTCTTGGATAAAATTTCTAAGTGTTCGATTGCTCTGTAGAGTAATTTAATAAAGAGATAATGCAATTATAATAATATAAATAATAATATAAATAATATTGATAATATTGATAAAAATAATATCAATAATATGTAAATTCAGCACTTAAAGCATCTTAATTTTGGATCATGAAACATCAATACACAGTTAAGTTTGTGCCACCCTACAAAATGCTGAGGAAAAATATGCTATAGTATCTTCTTCTCACAGAGTCCTTAATATTTATTGTCCTTAAATCTGCAGTTGGATTTGATGATCTTGAAGGTCTTTTCCAACCTAAGTTATTCTATAATTCTATCATTCCATTTATCTGTTGCTTTTGTATTCGAAAGATAATCATGCTCAACTGGAGCTATTGCAATCATCCAGACAGGTGGAAATGTAAAATGTTCTTCATGTTTTGACTGACGCTTTTTCAAGTGTATTAATTAATTTATCTGATCTAATAATAGTTTAGATATTTAAGGCTTCTTAGACAAGCAGGAGGGCTACAACTAATTTTAGTGGGAACTTAGTTTTGATTTAACGAGTCAAATTAATCTCTGAGAGTAACTCAATTGAAATTAATGAAGCTGTCAGTGAGAAGGTATCTCTCTGGTGTATATCTGTTCATCCATATTTGGCAGTTGATTTACAGAATTCAGTCTGTGTTACAGAGGAAAACAAAAATCCTTTACCAAAAGAAACTACCACGTGATCAGCACTGCTGTCACATACCATACAAAAAGGTCATTTTTTTTTATTAAGTCTTCATGGTGCAAAGCAAGCCTGCAGAATGATATCCTGCCTGTCTCAGGAGAAGCAAGTAAGCATGAGTGTGAAAGCAGTGTGTTAGACAAAGAGAATATTATAAAAACACGGAAATACTACTACTTGAAATCAGCATATCTGGCATGGAACAGCACTGAGCAGGGTGAACATACATTTGATAAATTAACATAATGAATTTCAGTTTCTATCCTTAATGTACTCATGCTCAGATATACTCTGACTTGAATAGTTGAATCCAATTAATTTTAAGAGAAAAAACTACATACTGACATAAGAACATGTAATTCCATTCGGTGTTTCAGTAGATCTGGATTTCTGCACTGATTATAAAAGGAAAGCCTGTCTTCCTTGGTTTCCTCTAAACTCTTGCAGATATAGACAGTAGGTATTTTTAATTGTACAATCTAATTTTAGAATGTACTGGTAAAACCAGTTTTGTCATTTCTATGCAGGGTTGCAGGATGTCTGAATCTGCCTACCCTATTACAACATACACAGTTCAATGGAGCTTTCATGGATCAGTTCACAAAAAAAATATTGTGCAGGGGTACTAGGATAATTCTAAACTTTCCATACCATTCTTTTGAAGAAGTGAATTTCAGAAGAGAAATTCAATCATGAAAACTGGAATAATTCTATACAAACAAAAAGTATACATGTAATTGTTTCCTTGGCATTTTTTTTCTTTTTTGTAAGGCGCACATGGATTTACAATAGTTGTACTTGGGACTCTATAATACTAATGCTGTTTTTAAAAGCAATCTCAGTCCATACATTTTATATTTTAATAGCTCTTTTGGTTGCAGGGTAAGTGGCACAGGGATAGAACTAGTGACATTAACACACACCCCCTAACTACTAACTCTGTGCTATTGACATTATCTTTTATTAATAGCCAATGCATCTTCACAGGGTTTATTTATAGCCTCATTTTATGTCTGCAAACCCTAACAGATCTGTGTTATTCCAAAGTGTCCCAATCAATCAGTTACAAGAGCATATACCCTAATGTATTTTATCTTTGTGAAGTGATGCTGCCTGACTGCCCTTATAGATGTATAATATTCTAAGCTTTATTGTGTTGCAGCTGCCCCTTTTAATTTGAATTTGAGTATGTTCTAATTTTTGCAGAATAAAATCCAAATGGAATCACCAGTTAGTCAGAATATGATCAATTAACAGATTCAATCAAGTTAATGTAGATTTCTTAAACCACACCACATATGTGATTAAGCAATAATATACTTCTCTTGCAAATACCCACTGCTGCTAGGAAGAAGGAAAGGCAGAACACAGATCTCAGTAGAGAAGCTAAATTTGTAATAACTGATTGTTGAGCAACTTTCATCAAAAGCCAATTTTCTTAAGAGCTGCTAGGCAATATTTTTATTTCAGGGCAATCCTCAATAAACATCTCAAGACTTTTTAGAGCAAAAATAAGCTAATTGGCTTCACTTCCACACTTATAAGAAAGAGGATAACAATACCTTCTAGAGGTAATGAGCATTTTTATAAGCATATCTGTTAGTATGAGTGCACTACTTAATTACTAAAAAGCATCAGAAGAGTGTACAAACAATTACACTGTTTAAGCCTTTCACTACTTTATGGCTCACACAAAGGCATACAATTCCACATAAACTAGGAACAATTTTAGTTTGTTTCACTCCTTCATCTGAAATCTCATAATAAAACAGTGTTGAGCAAAAATTTCAGCAAAAACATTTGAATTGTATGAAAACCATTTATCAGTCACACAAAGTAGTCATATGACTTTCTTTTCATTTGCTGAGTTGTTTTATGATCTGTCTCTACTTCCAGTCAGATAAATTTATAAAATAAATAGAATAAGTAAAGCAAATATCCATGAATTATATTACAGCTTCACATGATGTTAAGAAGTTGTCCCAGTTATATTCATCAAAACACAGATCTTGACAGTTCCAGAAAAGTCACCCTGTAAGAACTGTTCCTTATAAGTGCAGACCTATCACATCATTTTATACCATATGGCAAGTCAATATTAACTCCTAGGGGAAAGCAGCTTTTAAAGAGTTTCTATGTCTATGTTCACCCCATTTAAGTTTACATTTCAGTAACTTTTATCATGGGTTCCTTCTCAGTCCTTCAATCTAGAAGTTTAAATTCTTTCTATAAGTTATTTGTAAATCACTGCCTGGTCAGTAGAAAATTCAAAATGTTAAGTCTCCCACATCTCAATCTAGATCTACTTTAAAATATTCCCTCTCATAGGAATAACTCTTCCTTAAAAATGCTAGGATCTTTGGAGCTATAAAAAATTTGTCAAGGCAAAAAAGTCAGAATCCTCTAAAAAGTTGCATCTGTGGTACTGTTTTATGTATGACATATTCACTGCAGAGGAGAAAATGCCTTGTTTCCTGTATGGTCACAGAATGAATCAAGCTCATTTTATTTTACACACTACTGAAATTTTAATTATTTACTATCTTGCTGAGCTACCCTAATTGCTAGAGTACCTAATGACAGTTCTGTAATAACAATTTTATTCATAAGGTAAAATGCACAATAAGTGATTTTAAAAGGGATCGAAGGAATTCTTTTTTACATTAATGCATGCATTTGCACCTATTTAATATCTCAGTTCATTTTAAGTCCCTTTGTGAATAACACACAAAAAATAGTAGTTATTATTATTATTATTATTATTATTATTATTATTATTTTGATAATATTTAGATAATTGATTGACAAGATTTTTCTGAGTGCATTAAAAAGAGAGATATCTTTCCAAAGAAACAATTAGATATAATTTTTTTTCAAAAGTTTGTCTAATTTAGATAGAAAACTTTAAAATACTAATAAAATAATGTGAGGGCAAGAACCATTGAAAAATCTTCTTTTAATTTTTTTTCATTAAATTACTTAATGCTTTTCATAAAAAATAATTTGATTTGTTGTTGTTGTTGTTGTTGTTGTTGTTGTTGTTGTTGTAGTTGTTGTTGCAGTCTTTGGGCTAGGAGCTGCTGGACTGTATTTTTCTCAAAAATATATGACACAGCTAATGTGTAGACCTCTTGTAGCCTATATTTTCTGTATTTTTCTGCACTCTTTCTCTTTTTGAACCTCTAGATCAATTTGTTAAAAGACAAAAATAATCTCTTGGTGCAGAGATCGCAGCCAAGGTGTTAACTTACATATGTGAGTAGTCCTGGACACCAGACTGATGCTCCTCCACCTTGCTTACCATTCTTCTCATCCCACAATTACACAGCTGCTGACTCTAGAGACAGAAGTACCCCCAGACTGAATGTCCTAAGGACTGTCTTCAGAAGTGACATGGGAGAGAAATTCCTTCATGCTGTGGTGATTCAATTGACCCAGATCTTCTTTGGCATTTGTCTAAACATTAACAGTTCTGCAAAAGATGATGGAATCATCTCGTTTTATTCAGCCTGCTTTACTAAGGAAAGAAACCAATAAGGGTCAAATACCTATTAGCGACAAGCAGGCACAGCACAACTGCAAATTTGCTAAAAGCTTAATGATCTTGCTAGCCTTAGTCCTGATAGTCCCAGGAAATAATGAATTAGTGCACACCTAGAACTGAGCTCAGGTATCTGTGAGCAGATACTTGCTAAAGAATCCATTGACTATTTGTTAGCTATCCAACTAAGACATATTTTAGGCTGAGTTTTCATTCATTATACTTCCTTTCTAAGTCCTTCCCTAAAGATAAAGTGCACTAAATTCAGCCAAAATTTCTTAAATATTTTTAAATTAAGTACAAGATTGTCTGTTCATATGTATCACTAAAAGATATTCAACTTCTGTATGTATTTGTATCTGTTTGTTTTAAAATACAAAAACATTTCATATTAAAAAATGAAAATGCCTTGTAGTCAGGTGAAAATCCAAAAATTTTTTTTTAGGAAAATAAAAATGCCCTGTAAATCAATACTTCATGTTCATAGTTTCATATTATTCATAGTTTACCTCATCTGAGTGTTCATCATAAACAGCCTCTTTATTGTTGGTTATACTGTGATCTATATATGTCTAATACTTTGATTTGTTTTGTATTTCTCACAAATCAAGTAAAAGACAAAACTCACCAACTGGTAACTCAAAGTGTCCAAAACTACATAAACCTCTAGGGTTTATTTGTATCATGTTTTCATCTTATTTTGGAATTTTTTTTGTGGTTCGGTTTGTGTTAGTTTTTTTGTTTTGTTTGTTTGTTTGTTTTTGGCTTTTTTGGTTGGTTTGTTGTTTCTTTTTTCTTTTTCTTTTTTCTCTTTTCTTTTTTTTCTTTTCTTTTCTTTTCTTTTCTTTTCTTTTCTTTTCTTTTCTTTTCTTTTCTTTTCTTTTCTTTTTTTCCCCTATGACTTTGTTTATGTTCTTAGAATATTATGCACAGATCATGTTTCACTGACTTGAAGGGGTACATGAAGCTTCTTTTCCATGTGACTTTCAGGAACTACTTTAATTTATTATATTCTTTCTTTGTTTGAAACACTCATTGCCTTAAAAAAAGAAAAGAAAAAAGGAATCAATACTTTATGATTGAAATCAAGAAGGGTTCTGTTAATTGTTCATTTAGATTTTGTGAACTTTTTAAACATAACCCTATAACTGTCCCAGTCATGGTAATCTTGCATCTCCTTTTTGTACGTTAGTGGAGACACAGCTGTTATTTTATCAATTACATCCATTTCAATATGATGGTGCCCATGTTGCCATTTTATTTATAAAAACTGATCTCCTGTAGAGGTGACAGATTCACAAAAACACAAATTGGCCAAGATTGGAGGGGATTATAGTGAGGGTCACCTAGATCAACCTCCCTGCTCAAGAACATCAGTGCATCAAGGGTTGCATTTGATCCAGGAGGAAATAGTCCTGAAATATTGACCAGCTCTCTTGGACCCCTCTTCCCTCTATGGTGCATTCCCATGAGATCCTTCTGTGCAGGTCCCTGAAGACACCAAAGTTAGATCTTCTGGAGTCCAAGTCCTTTCAATTGTTTTATGGCAAAACTAGCTTTCAGAAAAATATGAATTATTCTTTTATTTTTGTCAAACATATCTGCATCACCCCATGTTCTGGTTTTGGCTGGAGTAGAGTTAATTTTCTTCAACGTGACTGGTAAGGGCTGTGTTTTGGATTTGTGCTGAACACAGGGTTGAGAATATAGAGATGAATTTATTCTTGCTGAGCAGGGATTACACAGAGCCAAGGCCTTTTCTGCCTTTTGTACTGCCCCTCTGGTCAGGGGGCTGGGTGTGCATGGGAGGCTGGGAGGAGACACAGCCCGGACAGGTGACCCAAACTGACCAAAGGGATATTCCAGACCATGTGACATCGTGATCAGTGTATGAACTGGGGAGAAGAAAGAGAAAGGGGGACATTTGGTGCAACGGCATTGGTCTGTCTTCTCAAGTTAGAGTTGTGTGTGATGGGACCCTGCTTTCCTGCCAGTGGCTGAGCACATGTCTACCCACAGGAAGCAGGAAATGAATTCCTTGGTTTTCTTTGTTTGCTTTTCCTATTAAACTGTCTTTATCTCAACCTGTGAATTGCCCAGCTTTTACCCTTCCAATTTTGTCCATGATCCTGTTGGTGGGGGAGTGAGCAGGCTGTGTGGTGCTCAATTGCTGGCTGGGGATAAACCATGACACCTCACACAATGATGCCATCAATACATTGCAGGTGGTCAGCACCTTCGTCCTGTTCCCCTGCACTCTGCATCAATCCGCAGCAAACGGTGGGGCTCTCTTGCCACCCCCAGGGCAATTGATTCCAGGTGTACTGGACACCCCACCAAGTGGGCTGCACTCTATATTATTAACAGTTTTGGTTTCAAACCCATTTACCTCTTTCCTAGCCAAAACCAGCACAGTAGCTGAACACTTTTTTTTTCTTAATGACAAATTTTATCACATAAATTTTTCTTGCCTGGATACTAGTGATTTACCATGTTATCTTTTTTCCTTATGTCCCAAAATTCCTTTCTCAATACCATAGTTCTTATATGCATTTATCAAGAAAATCTTATTCAGGGCCATTGCAGAATATTGACCACAATGCATCACAGATAAGTTAAGCAGCACACTTATGTTACTGAAATTCATAAAATACCCAGAACACTCAATATTTCTACTATAGTACTAGTACTTTTGGTCATCAACATCTAGTGAGAAACAATCAGTACAATATATGCTTCAGCAGAAAAGGCTTTCCTGAAAAATGCTATGCATTGATAATTTTGACTATTGATATCGGACTATATGATATGGATATTTTTGACTATTTGATATTGCAGAATTTCCAATTAATATATAACAGCTCTTAGTCTTTTACTAGTAAGCATGCCTATATATTCTCTGCTGCAATTTGAGTTCTGTGTTTTTCTTATGAAAAAAATGCTTTATTTTAAAATATTTTGTGTCATTTTTTTAGCCACAGAGAAGTATTCTTAAAACAGAGTGGTTACGACTGTTGATTGCTTCACTGCATTACAACTAGCTTGTTGGCATTAGTCAGAAAGTACTATATGATTCATTAGCCATGAAAGGCTTTAAATAATTGATTTGCAGCATGGGGGATTAACATGGAATCTCATTAACTAAGAAAGTTTGCTATAGTTTTCATTTAAGTAGAACTTACGCTTTGCAAATTGCTTGATAGGGGAAAAAACTATAGCTGTCTCAAGAGAAACTTGGTACTGCCAATATTGCAAAACTTCCATCATATTATGTATCTTATTTTTAATAGTTGAACTTATGTCTGATATTATAACAAACCTGCTATGCATGTCAGACATACATTGTTTGATTGAAATATTTGGTTGATGATTTTAATATTTTTTAATTTGTTTTGCCAAAGATTATATGGGTTAGATGAAACTTGCTGTAGATTGACTATAAATATCAAATTTTTTAAATACCAGTGGGGAGTTCAAGTCTCATGAATTAAACTTCTCTGAGGTCCTGGATATTTTACTAACAAATGAGAGTGGGAAGGGATTGTGGGTTACCTAGTGAAGACATTTTCAAAGATGTGTTCCTCCGTTACACAGTTATGTCTTTCTCCTTAATAGCTGCTTTTTCAGTGTTGCAGATCAATTTCCTGAGGAGAAGAAGCCCATTGCTCATATGCTGTGTCTATTCTAGGGATCTTTTTCTTCTATTCAGTTATAACATCAGTGACCTGGAAAAGAGTTGAATTAAATTTTCTATATCTTTAGCTGACTCATGTCTGAGATATTCTAGAAAATAATTATTCTTATTCTTGCACAGTCCCTTTTTTATCATTAAATAAATGTAACAAAGTTGCTACTACTGAGTTAAAGCATCCCTCTGGGATGAAATAGAAGAAGGCATATATATATATATTTAGAATAACTAATATTTTTACGCTAATTCATTTATCAAAACGTGTTTTCTATTTTATCAACGTCCTCTATCAGAAGATTAAATAGGGTAACATAATGTTAGATCACTTTTGTCTAGCCTTCCTTTTTATTTCTGATATCTGCCATTTTTAGATCCGTATAAGAAACATAATCTGTTCATAAAAGAACTGTCTTCCTTCAAGTACTTAATGACTAGTGCATGCACTGAAGCATAAGTGTTTATATCCCTCAGACTTTTCACACATCAAGCACATACAAGTTTTTGTATCTCTATACATCTAAGCTTTTTTTGCTAGTTATTAACGCATTATTAAATCTAGTTTCTTCTACTCTCCATGTCCACGGCAAATTTTGCCCTCAATATTTTTTTCTTAATGAAACAACCTGTAATATTAGTGATTAATTTTTGAAATGGATTGGATCAAACTGTACAGGCTTCTTTACACAGACATTTTTCAAATTCCATACAAGATTATATGAGCAATTCTACTGCACCACCTTTACATTTTATTATGTTCTTTACTCATTCTTTAAACCTTAATTCAGGAATAATTTATTGGGATTTTTACCTCACTTGAGTAAAGTGGTGGTCAGCAATGACCTACTTTAACCCCCCCCCCCCCCTTAAATTATGGATATTTACAGGGAGGGGGACATAGCAGGGGGGAGAGTTTTGTATTTGCCCAGGTGTATATTGATTTGGTGATGTATTTGACCTCTTTATTTAGTTTTCTTTCCTCTTTCTGGTTTTATGACCTCAGCCATTCCTGCTACTTTTCTGGTGCCAGCAGACTAATAGAACTTTGGTTTGGGATACTGACAATCTACTAGCATTTCACTAAAGCAAAAACACCATAAGTATTCAAAGCACTGAAAATTTTAAAATCTTTTCCACATACCATTTCCTAAATCACTCGAGTGGAGTTGTTTATGCCTGACTACATCTGCATAAGAAACCAGAGACATTTTAGAAAAATACTATAAAAATTTATTCATTTCTTATTTCTATATTTTCTCTGTTAATCTAAATGTATAATCTTGAATGTGGTGCTAAGGTATATTATGAATTTCTTAGTGTAATTTTGTAGTGTCTGTTTCAATAAACAGCATATTAAACAGTTTGGATAAAAGTGCAAGCTATGATTTTTTTATTATTCATGCCATTACTTCACATACAGCTGTAGCATAACATTTATGGTGTTTTTTATCATTTTATGGGAGGATCACAGGTCCTCAATGGGCAGGTTTTAACCACATTTTAACATGCCCTCCTAATGTGTAGTATGATTATTTTACAAGTGAAATGATTTAGAACAGTGATCATCAGGTTGGGAAAAAGAAAATAAAAACAGTATACAAAGACTCTAAACAGGAATGGTCATGAACATAAAAGGATCTCACTTCACTGAGCATTCTCCAATAGAGGTGAAGTTCCTTAGAACAGAAGAGTCAAGGATTTGACACTACTGCCACATAATATATGCATCTATTGCCATTAGTCTGACAGTTCTTGTAAGCAGTAATTCCATTCTATATCTAAAAAAGGTCCCCATTAAAAATTCAGTGTTAAATCTGAGTAAAAAAATTAAATAATCCACAAACACGTAGCAATGTGTCATTAGCTTATTTCTTTCTTTATAAACTTTGGCAAAATAATCTTCAACAACCAGTTCCAAGTAAATTACTGTGATTTTAACATTGTGGTGCTATACAACAGCTTGAGTTGTATCTACATTTAAAGTGGATCAAATATAGAAAATTATACTTGTGGGACATACTTGCATCTTTACTATTCATTCCTGTAACACAGAAAAATAAGCAAATAAAATAAATAAATCTAATTGTTTTCTGAAATGTGCTAAAGGTTTAAGAAGTATTTCTCCCTTCAAAACTAGAAAGATTCAATACTAAACCTTTCCAATTTAACTCAAATATAACATTCAATAGTATTACAGCATGTATTTTTTTTCTCAGTTCTATCACAGGCTGAATTTTATCTACCCTTACTAGAATCAGGTCAAAAAATCTCCCATTGTGTGAAAGTAAGGTAAGGATCAGAATAGCATTGCATCTTATACCCATATTCAAATTAGGAGCAAAAGTGTCTAATGGATTTTTTTCTTGCCAGTTTTGTTTCTGTGATATTCTGTTACTGGGAAAGTTATTGATTCTGCATTTGATGAAGTGTCTTTTAAACGTAATAACTCTTTCCTGCCATTTCTCTTTTCCTTAATATCATAGCTACCTCAGACACTGAACATTCAATAAATAAACCAAATATGTTTATTTTGTCTTGGGGTAGGGAGAAACATTATTAACAACATCCTTTGTATATGCTCTTGAAGCCACCACTGCCCAAAACAGTGTTGATGTCCTCTTCCCTCATGTTAAATTCTGTAATATAAATTGTTTAATGATAACTAAAGAAACTGCAGCCCATATAAAAATATAATTAAATTGCTTATGAATTTCCAAAGTGATTGATGTGAAAGAAGAAACACCACGCTCCTTGTATTACATGGCATCATAAAAAAATCAGTAACTTAAAGTAGCTATTGACTGATTTTCAGATGGAAAATTGATTGCCAAAATGCATGCAAATTACATTTCCTCCCCAGCACAAACTCACGAATTGTGCTTTTATCTAAAAAATAACTGCAATACTGAAAAGAGTTACTTTCATATTACATGAAATATGTCAGTGTTATGCTTCCACACAATCTCTACAGATAAACCTGAACAGTTAAGAGAGAGAAAAATAAAACGTACATTTTGTAAACAGCATAAGTGTATTTTATAAGACTTTGATTTTCATTAATAGTAATAGAAAATGTAAAAGACATGAATAAGGAAGAGAAATATTAAGATTTTTGGAAGTCATACATGATATTGAAGGACGTAACAGAGCATTTTAGATAACTCGAAAAATGGCCATTCCTGTTTCCTAGAAACAATACAGCATCAACTTGATGCCAAGGCTTAGTCATTAATTTCTGCTTTGATTATAGTGTTTGTCTTAAAAAAAAGACTATATCTTTCTTGATAATATTTTTTCATTTTTCTGTCTCCTTTTTGTTTTTCAATACTCTCAAGTCCAAGTTTTATCAACTCTTTCTCTGTCTTCACCCAATTTATGCAGATAAAAAATATATTTAAGTAATTTGAAAAACTGTGAATAACAAGGATGAAAACTAATCTCCTGTTTGGCATCATACAGCATAGGAAATATTATTTCTGTAAATACTAGCAAAAGTCCATTGATTTTTTTATTGGTCTAATTTGACTTTGATAGCTATGATAACATTTGTCCAGCAGACAAGTAACTATTGCCTAAAATGGTTTTAGTTAAGCTTTATAGCAACGACAAGAAAAATGTGTGTACTGAACTGTTAACGATTCCTAAATAAAAATTGTTGTAGAAGGATATAGACACAGAATGATACCTGAGGCCCAGGAATGAAAACTTGTGAATCAGGGATAACTGGACTAACATGTAATTGTATACTGTTACCATCAAATTTATTTTTTTCCTAGAAGTGACAACAGCAGTGGTAATGAGAAAATAGCACAGTGGTAAAACTCTTCATTATATGAGCATTTCAGCCTACCTCCCCAGATCACAGCTGGAAAACAATAGAACCCAGAGAAACTTAGGTCTCAAAGTTATACACTTCAGTGAGAATTTTAAGAGATAGAGATTTTGCTAAAAATTGTAACCATATAATAAAATAAGAAGGAACCAGAGAATCAGAATAAGAATAAAGAAAAATTATGCTAATATGAAACCCAATGTTATGGGGAAAAAATGAAGAAAAAACCTCCTGTGTCTAAATTTCTATTTTACTTCAAAGTATATTACTAAGTCTGTTAGGAATAAAATTGCACTCATCAAAGTGAGAGACAGTGAAAGATAGCATTTAAAAGAAAAAATATAATAATGAAAATATGAAATATGGACAAAAGTTCTCTACTGTAATACATATAAATTCTTTTTACATTATTTTTACATTTGTATCACACATACAAAATGACTGATGCTTTTAATGTTATCTTGAAATGTGTAAATCATATATGTATAGATAGATCATACAGACAGAGATGATATAGATATGTATTAGATATAGATATGATACAGATATAGATAGGTAACTGCTGCAAGTACAAATTTATACTCAAGGTGACAAATATATTTTCCATTCTTCATAGTAGTTTTCTATTCTTTCTGTCTAAGAGAAACCTGGTCTGTTTATTTATTTCCAAATTGTTTGCAATTCTTAAGTTTGATGGTCATCCAAGTTAGTCTGAGGAGGATTAAATCTGAGTGGGATGTATTTTTGTTTTTGTCAGTCATGTTCACTTACATTTTACTGGTGCTATTTTGTCTCTTGGGAATTTTAAGCAATTTCTTGTGTTAAATAACAGACAGAGGCTTACTGAAGGAGTTAAAATCATGTTTTGGTTGCCCAGCAATGTCAGAATTCACTAGGTTCAGACTACTGAAAAAAGAGAAGTCACATCTCTCAAATTAAAACTCCTTCAATGAAGCACACACAGAAGACAAGAACTAGTTCACACTGTTGGCTTTATGAAGATATTGGATATATTGCAAAGCTATCATTGTGTTCTTCCCAGTCTTTTTCTTTCTCATTTAAATAAACCTGATTGTTCCTCAGATCATGTTTTCTCATTGTCTTACCATGTATAATATCCTCTGTGAAAGATTTATTTAGCCAGAAGACCAAGTAGCATTTTTTGCGGATTAGGAATGTGCTCAAGCCTCTGGCATAACTGGGGATTTTAGTTAGATTACATTATGTACAACTATGCATGACAGAGAAACATTTTTGTTAGTACTTGGAATGACAGATTAATTAAACTGTCCTTTATATAATTACTTACCAAATCAGAATCTGATGGGAGTCATTATATTATAGAAACACAGAGATGATAAATATATTATTAAATCTAAAACTGCTTGGCTTAAAAATGCAAATGCACTCCTGAAATCTTAGTGTTCTGTACTTCGGATTTGGGATCTTTAGGATCTCTGCTTATTCTTCAGTTATTTGCACAGTTTTCTCTTTCTAGGCAGAAAAAGAAGCAGAAGCCAGCAAGAGGCAGCTTGCAAAGTCTCCGCAGACCCCAGCTGAGAGCTGCAGTTACTGGTGCATCAGCCTTTGTCGTTCTAAAGTCTCATGCAGAGCAGCCAGTGCGCAGAATGCTCAATGCCTGCATTACATCCCATACGTTCTTGTCCTATATTTCCTCATGAGTTTTGGCTTTTGTTGTTGATTGTGCCGTTGAATGTCTAAATACCAGAATTCCAAAGGAAGCCTAACCAGAGGCACAATCATCTCAGGAGCAAACAGGAAACATAAGATGTAAGGTGTGAATGTTTGAAACTTTGTGATGATTGAGTGGGGTGTTTGAGTGTTTAAACACTGCAAGGACTGCAGGGATAAATGTGTAGAATATAATCCTGAGTTGGAGTGGTTTGAATAATACCATAGCAGTCACAGCCACTTGGTGGCTTTTTGTGTTTGGCTCCAAGAACCAGCTCCGTGTGTCTTTTTATTTTTTATTCTCAGATGGAATTCAGTCATCCGATTTTTATATTAATCACATAATTTTTACTGCAGTCTCTGAGAGACCATTGTAACCTACACAAACAGACTTAAACTGTGATTTAGCAATCAAATTCTATTTTTTTTTTGTTTTAATAGTAACAGAAGAATTAGTAGTGTTTCTATTTAGTGAAATATTCATTGCCACTTCTCTTTCTTTGAATAAGTTTAAGCTGTTTTTCATTCATTCACTGATATTTTCAAATGCATAACTGCAAAACTAAATAAAACAATTGATTAATAATGTTTGGATAGATACATGAATAGATGGATGTACATCCTTTAAGGGTATTTTTTGCTTATACAAGAAAAAAAGTTTCACACAAGAAAGTAAATTTTTAAAATACAGTTAATTCTCTCAATTACTATTATTATTTTGAAGGAAAGTTGTCTCAGATATATATTTAAATAATTATAATCTTCTGTGTTAAATATATTTATCCTTTTATTCAGTCCAGTTTTTTTGTCTCTGGCTTTCTGAATACTTACAGAATAATAAAAATAACTATCAGTGACCTAAGGAGATCCTCCTTAAAAAAAAAATCATACAAATCTGTATTGTAATATTTTATTGTATAAGCTTAGACAATCCCTGAGAAATATATGTTCAGGGGTTTTTTTATGTTTTTTAAATTCCTTTGTCTACAATCTATGTTTTTGTTTTATAATCTTTATTAGAGTATCTATATAATTATATGTATTCTGTCTAGGCAAGATATATAGTCCTTATTTTTGTTCTTATGAAACTCAGTAAACAGTCATTTATTCATTTAGTCATTGCAACCCTTGTTTATGTGGACAAACACATTTATAAATGTTCTCATGTGAATTAACATCCACCAACATGTGAATTTCCAAACCAGCATGAGCTTTGGTAGCCATGACAATAAGATTGTATTCTGCCTATTGCAACTGTTAATTTGCTCTTGGAGCATCCTAATAATTTTCACTGTCCTGCTTTAACTAATGATGAATTGAACACTACATTTAAAATTTAATGAAGTCAAAACCCTCAAAGAATAAATAGAGCTTGGGAAGATAATGACCAGAATTTGTATCAACACAGACTTAATTCTGTAAAACCATAAACAGGACAATCAAGACCTTATTATGTTCACTTTAGAATTAATAAAACTGTTACTGAAACATGAGAGACAATGCATATTGGCAATGCAAATTTAGTAATTTCCTCATAAGAAAACCAGAGGATTGACATAAAGCATACAGTTTTGTATAAACCTAATTTTTTCAGATACTGCAGTTTAGATGATGAATAAACTACTTTAAAAACCTCAGATGATAAGAAAATTACAATTTAGAATGAAATCATAACAAGTTTCAAAACTTACATTGTATACACTAATAAAAATATCCTAGTTTCAGAAGGGACACAGTTAATTTTCTTCTTAGTAGCTGGTAGAGGGCCATGTCTTGGATTCAGTATAAGAATAATGTAGATAACACACTGATGGTTTAGGTGTTGCTAAGCAGGGCTTAGCATCTGCCAGCGAGAAGTGCACAAAGAGCTGGGAGGGAGCATGGCCAGGACAGCTGACCTGAGCTGACCGGAACACAGAGCGTCCATCATGCCCGGGGTATGAACTGGGGGAGTTCTCTGGAAGGGGGAGAGGTCGCTGTCAGGGATGGGCTGTAGTGAACAATTGCACAGTGATCACTTGTTTCTCTTGGGTCCTGTTACTGTCTCACCCTCTTCTTATAATCACTATTATTATTATAAACTTGTTAGTAGTAGCTTTTTTTTTTTTTCAGTTAGTAAATTGCTCTTATCTCAATCCACGAGGTTTAACCTTTATTTCTGATTCTTCTCCTCACCGATAGAGAGGAAATGAGCAGCTGCATAATACTTCATTGCTAACTTCATTAAGTTAAATCATTATTAAAAAAAATATATTTCTCTTGATTAATGAGAATAATAATAATAATAATAATAATAATAATAAAATGGATGTATGATATCTTTTGAACTTCATTCTCCCTAACTGATGTACCTAATTTCAGAAAATAGTGCTAGCTCTGAACATTAAAAAAATATTGTTTTTATCTATCAGCTAATTATCTGCATTTCCATTTATAATAAGTAATCTTTGCAGGAAATAAAAGAATATGATACCTAAAAGTTGGTCTCACTTTTCTTTTTCAGAAGTTGCTCCTCTGGAAAATGCAAATATATTTGATTTCTTTCAAGATTTCTAACTCTTAGAATCTGCTTACCTTAAATAATTTTGGAAACAATAAAACTTCTTTCCAGACCTCAAGCCTGGAAGAGCTTGGTATAGTAATCCCAGTTCTATATATAGGCGCACACCAAAAAAACTTTATCATAGAACGGTTTTATTTACTTCTTCACAGCTCCACAGGACATAGAATCCCTTTGAAATGTTGAATTAACTTCCTTGAACATAAGCTCAAATGTTGTAGTCTGAGAATCTTCTAATAACTTCTGCAGAATTTGAACTTGCACATATAATAAGAGGATGAACTTTAAAAAAAAAAAAGAATAAAAATATTTTTTGTAGATCCATCACATTTCCTGATACTCAGTTCTCCTGACTGCAGCTCTTTTCCTGCAGACATTGCTATTAACAAACTTGTGAGAACTAGGTATCAAAAACAAACTCTTATCAGTACTTCTCTGCATCATTAAACATAAAGAACACTAACTAATAAAATCAGTGTACAGCCTAATTTATTTACAAACGAAGGAAGAGCAGGAAAACAAGAGTTTTCAAAAGTGCTCAATAGCTTCATCTCAAGTATTTGCATATGAACCCCAGAAAGCAAAGCTATTAAATTTGTAATGCAAATATTGAATGAAATAGAACTATTAATTAAATAGCTTCTGTCTCTTGAAAAGTTTTCTTCTGACACTTTATTTAGACAGTAATATCTTCCACTCACTTTAAAACATTATATCAGTTAATGGAAAAAATTTCCACTGGACAAAATCCCCAAAAAAACTCCATGCAGTAATGCATGTCCAGATAGATCCAGGTATTTTTTGTGGTTGTCCTCTATAACAGTATATATTAGCTTGTTTACATATTACATATTGAATAAAATTTAATGGCGTTTTTAGCATAAAATTAAAATGTTCATTAAAATCTTTATTAAAATCAAATCAACTTCACAGATTTTTTTAACCTAATCATTGAAGTTTGGTTTCACTTCTTCTGTCTAAAGCAGCAATATAAGGCCTAGCTCATTAGTATTAAGTGTAACCTTTCCATCCAACTCAAAGGATAAAAATAAATCAGAAACTTATCTTTCAGAATAAATCTTTGAGAAATGCCTGTTTCTCCTCACAACTGATGCAGAAAAGAAGATGAAGTTAAAATCATTTAAGTTTTCATCATCAAAAATTGGATGAGATCAAACCACTTCCAGTGACTTTAATAGCATACACTGAAATATGAATTTAAAAATTGTCTTAGTAGATGACTGTTAAGAAAGAGAGAATGGTGTTAAATGAAGAAAGGAAGAAAAATTGTTAACACAAACTATGAAAATACAACTATCACAATTATTGACAATCTATAAGCAATAAAGATATTTTACTAATAGAAAATATAGCCTTGTTCAAGGCAAAAACCCAGTAAAATTATTGTTAAGTCAATTGAATAGTTTTATGATTCAGACATGAAGAGTGAGGACAAAATTTTATGTATATTTTGTAGGTTTATGGCAAGATTACAATCACCATGGTAACACTTCTCATACTAAAAAAGTAGGATAATAGATTTTGATTAGTTGCTCATCTGCATCTTAATTTTCTGAGGCAAAGAAAAGATACTGTTTCCATTAGTTAATGATTACAGGATCATATTTTTGTCTTTATTAAAAATTAATGAATTAATATATTTTGCACAAATACATGGGACCATGAAGATTAAAATCTTACAAATGGTGTGAGTGAAATGTACTATAAAACAACAGAAATAAAAAAAAGTCCTAATAACTTTTTCTCTTATCTAAACACTCCTGATCCTTAAAACTCCTTTAGTGAACATGTTGGTTTGGGTCTTTTTTTGCCATAAACTGTTATTATTTACAGAGAAGTCATGCCTACTATTCATCTATCCTATTCTGACCAATTTACATATGTAGACTAGTGTTGCATTAACTTCAGAGGAAATCACTCACTGAGCCTTGTAAAGAAGTCCAGCAGAATATTTGTATTTACCACTGAGTGAATTCATGTTTAATTACCAGTGTAATGCCTTTGTATTCTCATGATTGAGACATCATATGATTCCTGCTGGTCCTGCTGTCTCTATCCCTTTCCTAACCTTTGTTTTGGCATTGAAATTTGGTCATTCAAAGGACCAGACCATTGTCTTGCTGCCTGCTGGCTGCTGCTTGTGTGATGACAGCGACCACATAGTTATCCTGGTTATTCCATTCATAACACTTTTGTTCACTAATAATAGCATTCACATTTCATTTATTTATTTTTTTTTCTTCATAATTTAGACTTAAAAATGAAACTGCGTGGTTCTCCCTCAGACATAAAGATCAAGACAATTGTTGTTTGAAAATCCATTCTTTAAATTAGCAGCTTTAAATAAAAAGCTTGAGTATGCTACCAGATTTCAAGTGAGTTATAGAATTTATTACTTTTTAGAACTCAAACCTACATATCCTTGTTTCCTGGCATTAAGATGTTTCCCATTTATATGGATCTAAACTAAGCAATGGAACTTTGCCAAATCCTGTTGAAACCTAGGCATGATCATGGAATCATGAGAATGGTTTGGATTGGAAGAGACTTCAGAGGTATCTAGTTCCAACCCTCTGCCATGGGCAGGACATTTTTCACTAGACCAGATTGTTTAGAGCTCCATTCAATGTGGACTTGAGCTCCTCCAGGGAGTTCATAATGAATAACATTATGAAATACAATAGATCAAATAAAATTAACATTAGAAATTTTGAATATTTTGTACAAAATAAAATGTTTTTCATTACCTGTTGTAAGTTGTGTGAAATAATATCTAGGAAACTGTGTGTAGGAAGCAGTGGAGCAGTGACAGTAGTTCTTCATAATGAAGAGTAAGAAAAAATATTTCTGTTATAATAGAACCGGTATTACTGAGGTAAGTGTTGGTAGAAACACTTAAGTAAAAGAAATTAAATCCTAACTAATTAAAACATGTGAAAAAATACTTTAAAATTGGAAACAGATGGTATGAAGGAAGAAGAAAATCAGAAGGAAAAAAATTAAGAGATCAGTAAAGTTGAAAAAAACATAAGAAACACATGCAGTGGTCCTAATGTGTTCTTTCTTTTTCCAGTTTATGAAGGTGACTGCCATTTTTAAACCATCACAAATTCACAATTAAGCAGTGAACAAATGTATAGACAACGGGTTAAAAATAACTCCCACCTCCATACGATTCAGCCATACACCTACAGCAGCAAAATTATAAGATGGATGTCTGAAAGTAAGAAGGGAAGTGGGTGGTGAGAAAATAGAAAAGGAAGAGCTGATGCTGAGGAAGATCAGGATGCACGATTCTTGGTAAAAGTAGTATCAGTGGGAAAGAGTGAAGTTTGCTGGAGGTGGGTTTTAATAGTTTTGCGCGGAGCTAAAGAAAATTGACAGATTGGCACAGCTGAAAACTTACATGGAGCTATGTAGCCTGAGATGCTTTATATGTTCTAATAGACACACAAATATTTTTGTTGTGAAATATATTACTGCCTCAAATATTCTGTGCTGAAATATTTCCAGCTTATTTGTCAGAGCTGTGTAATCATTTTGGCAAATAGCAGAGCTCAGTCTCTAATGATGACAGCAATCTGTCATCATTAGGATTTAACAGTGTGGAAGAATATACTTTACAATCTGTTTTCCTCAATCTCTACACATTCTCCATTTTACTCTACAGAACTTTCCTTGGCACCATCCACTTGCAGTTAAAAACTGTGTGCAAAAAAATCCCAAACAAACCTCATTCCTGATGAAAAGTTAATTACAGCACCTCAAAAGCAGACATAAAATGAAAAAAAAACCAAAACCTCTGTCCATTCACATTCCTTCATATGTGGAATTAGCAGTTTAAAACAGTAGATTTATTGGAAAACTAATAATGATTGCTTATGAAAACTATTAGGATATCCTAACCACAGCTGAAACAATCTCATTGACAGCACTGTTACTTTGCTATACATACATA
>VZTX01029655.1:0-13612 GCA_013400915.1 Pardalotus punctatus
GTGGGGACCGAGGGGACCGGGCCGGGCCGTCGCGATTTCGCGGCAGGAGGGCGGGAACGCGGCTCTGCGCCGGCCTCGAAGCCCCCCGAGCCCCCGGGGCACGGCGGTGCGGGGCCGGGGGAACGGGACGGCGGCATGGAGCTTCAGCACCGCGGGGGTCGGTGCTTCGTGCCCGTTTTGGGGAGCGATACGGAGATCTCATTTCCGACACAAACCCTTCTCTGTACCGCGCTGAAAGAAATTGGTTTATGTTTTTCTTAGTTTTTCGCTTTTGATTGTTTGGTTTGAGGGGGTCTCTAACATGCTGTACATTATTATTTTAAGGGTGTGAAACCCTGTAGTTTTTTTCTAAGTATATTTTGCACGTTAAGCATTGGATAAATTTGCAGCTTTGAGTCTCATTTCTGTGGCAGTTAACAAGTTAAAAGGCACTTTGTGCTTTCTTCAAAGGAAAGCTGAACATTGGCGTTGATACCGTTCAGCATGGGGTAGAAGGACTAGTGTATCTTCTTACCGAGAGTTCCAAACTTATGGCAAGTATATCTCTTCATAAGGAATGTGGGGGTACCCTCAAGAGATGTCTTCTGAACACTTAGACCTCTAAAAATATTGGTGATTGGGGAAAACATAGCTCAAAATTTTGATGTCGTGTATAGTTTTAATTTCATAAAAAGGTGTCTCATACTATTGTTTTATTGAAACACTGCATCTGCTTGTATGACTGGAATTTGTATTCAGTGTCTGAAGCTAAAATGTGACATTTTAATAGCGTAATTTACTCCGTATAGAGAAGCTTACTTTAGGATTAAGCTCTAAATAAAAAAACTCAAGTGACAATTTTGTTGTTCAGCTACTGTACAGGACTAACCCCCTGTTCAACATTCCCTGTCTTTGTCCAGTGTGGTGGAATTGAGAGCTTTTTCAGCTCTTGGCATCAAAAGTTTGAGTGGGTATAAGCAGATACTAAAAAATTAGTAGTTGGAGAATTACTGTTTTACTTGTAACTATTGATATAGTAGCATATTTGAGCAGTAACTACATGGAGAACAGATACAGAGACAAGGAATGCCAGATTAAGCTCAAGCAAGCATTGCTCTTAAGAGTGGGTGGGGAGGGGATGGAAATGGTGCAGAGCCTTTCCTTGAAACAAGGGGTCTTGACTGACAGGTTACTGTGTGCTGATGTGGTTGGTTACAGACTGTGTTTGCGGGGTGGTGTGTTGAAGGGGTATGATGGCATTTTCTCTTGAGTCACTAACAGCTTCCCCAATGCTGGGCCAGGCTGCTGCAGCTAGCGCAAAGGCTGTGACCTGTGAGGCTTCTGCTCTTGGGACAGGAGCCTGAGCATCGTGCCTGGTGCAGTTCACACGCAGATCTCTGCTGTGTGTTTGGAGTCTGATTATCAGTGGCACAGTAGCACCCTGATAAATGGATTCATGCAGCATGTCCTGCCATGTGACACAACTCAGGTGCTCCTTCGTGCTGTGTTTTGCTCTTGTTGTGAAGGCTTACATTTGAGGGGGTTGAATGTTCTTCTTTAAGAAAGTTGTTCCTGAATCTCATGCAAATCTGCAGTAACACGTCGACATCTGTAAATCCTTTAAAACCTGGATATTTGTTTTGTCCGAGGTGTAGAATTCTACTTGGACATTCCTGCAGGAAAATAACTGCACCACAGCATACGTGATGTTTAGTTACAGTTTTACTTGGTTTTCAAGAAATAATGATGATTGCACAGTTCTGTATTAAGGCCTAAATTGTTATTTCTAGATTTCTGAGGTTGACTTCCAAGATTCCATTCATGTTTTGGGATTCTCAGATGAATTGAACAAATCCTTGCTCCAGCTGTACCTTGACAACAGGAAGGAGATCAGAAGCATTCTTGGAGAGCTGGCACCAAGGCTTCCCAGCTACCACAGTCTGGAGTGGAGACTGGATGTGCAGGTGACTTTCCTAATGTTTTTAGTATTCCATATTTTACTTCACATTTTTTTAACATAATAGAAACCTGCTTAACAATGCAAAAGTAATCGAGGCAGCAGTACTTCATGTATTTAAAACGGACATGACTTTGTTAGTGCCCCACAGCCAGTTGTGAGATAAACAGGTTATGCAATGATGCAAAGTACTTGTTGCCTGATGAAAATTGAATTCATGGCTCTCTTGGTGTTTTTAAAATATTAACATGTACTAAACATATTTGGTCTTTATTATCACCTAATTTTCAGAAATATTATGAAAGCATTGATTAAAGTGGGTTAGTATTCCTTAATTATAAAACTCAATAATAGCTTGTGTGTATCTTTAATGTGGATTAAAAGGGTTTTTCAACAGTCCTCCAGGCAGGTTCTGCAAACCTGATGAGAACTGTTAAGTACAGTGATAACCATTGATCATTTCCCTGTTTCCACCCCACTGAACCTCTCCTCTCAGCTTGCAAGCAGAAGTTTGAGACAACAGATCAAGCCTGCTGTGACTATGAAGCTACATCTTAACCAAAATGAAGATCAAACTGCCCAGGTGTTGCAAACTGACCCTGCTACCCTTCTTCACCTGATCCAGCAACTGGAGCAGGCATTGGGGGAGATGAAAATGAACCACTGCAGAAGAATAGTACGCAACATGAAATAGCCTTGATTCCTCTGTGCTCTCTTACTAAGCAGTTTGAGAAACAGCTCAAAACACTGCTCACAAATACATTTTGAGGAAAAATAAACATCTGGATCAGATGAATTGCTTTCCTGTGCCAGGATCTTGAGCCAGTATTTACAGGCCAAATGTCCTTGGCTGCCAGCTTTGCACATCTGCCTGATAGAAGATGAGTAATCGGGTTTGATTTACTTGCAAATGTAGGCATTCAGTATGCTATGCTGAGAATTTCTGTAGCTCTGAACTAGTACAGTTCTGCTTGAGCTTTCTTACATTATATAATATTGAGAGTTCTACTTAAAGCTGCACATTTATTAATACATTTATCAAATAATATTTTCCCTTTTTGCTTCTGCGTTGAATTTTTTTTTTTTTTAACCCCTGCACTGGGTGGGAATGATACTGCACAGGAAGGTTTCTGCCACCTAGACTTAGGTGTGTGTAAGTGTTCACACAGGACTGCTGCTCTTTTTTGAGGATTTGGTCAGTGTGGGGGCTGATGTTACCTTGCTGCTCTGCCCTGCTCTGGTGTAGCTGAGCTGTTGCTTCCATTAGCAGAGCCTGCTGTGACCGCATGAGGCAGCTGATGCTTTTTGCAGGCCTTTGGGCTGGCAAACTGGTTATACATGAAGGTGGTCTGAAAATGTGCAAAAGTGAAGTCATGGGTGAAGAGGCAGGTTAAGAATATCATTAACTTCTGCTAACTCTGGTCTTTGTGCAGTGATGCCACAGTTTGTGTTCCCCTCTTTGATTAGTACTCATAAAGGCAAGACCAGCTATTGCAACAGAAACTATGCTTTTCCATTTTAAAGAAAAATGTCTAATAAAGATTGTGTCAAAAGTAACTTTTCAGTTGTATCCAAATGCAGTATTTTGCATCTTTTGTGAGTATAATTACATAGTTTTAGTAATCAGTGCTTTAGTGTCCCTACTGAGGGTGCACCATAGCATACAGATTCTAGCAATAACTATATTCACTGTCTTGCATGGCAACACCATAAGCTTCTTTATTTATTGTGTTTTTACATTCAGAAATGCATTCTTTCTGTTTTGAATTTTTGTACCTGTGAGAGGTTCTATTTTAAATGAAGTGCTTTAAGAAAAGTCAGTTTTCTAGAGCATGGACTTGCCTATTCTCCAGTTGCTGTGTGCAGTGTGGCAATGGTGTAAACAAACTGAAGTTCCTCTCATATGTGAATCAGTGAAGTGTTAATTTTACCATCCATACATGGTAACCTTTTTCGTAGAATCATCTTCATATATAGTACGTGGTGATTAAATGTGATAAAATGTTTCTACTCGGGATTTTTGATTAGAATTTTTTATGTAATTGACCTCTGTTTTCAGGTGAAACACAAGAACAGCTGATACTGGTTTCCGTCATTCCAGGTCTCCTCGCTACAGCCATAGTCTGGAACTCAAGGCAGCAAAACAGGGGTTTTAGATACAAATCCTAGAAACTTTTTGTTGTCTCACTACTGCCTGATGAATGTGAACATATTTACCATTTTCTTTCTTAAACATTTAAAAAAATCCAGCTGCTATAGAGCTGATTGGCATCATGGTAAGTGCTGGCAGACTACGCATGGGTCATATCCTGAAGCAAGTGCTAACTGAGAAGGGGGAAGGGTTTTCCTTGGGGATTGTGAGTAAAATAATCAGTTGAAAGCAGATATTGAGAACGCAGTGTGTCACTGGAGAGCCTACATGTTCCTTTGTGCAGTGTGTTGCAATAGTGTAGAAGGAAAGACTGCAGCACTGAATGGTTTTGTTTCCTTTTACAAGAAATTACCTCAGTTGAGGATGGTCAAGGTTAAACTTTGAAGCTGGGTGAAACTGAGAGAAACTCAAACTCTGGCAGTGATTCACAGACTCAAGGAGAGAGGGAAGGAGAAAGATCCTTTACACCAAGCATGTTACTTTTAAATGGTGTCTTTGGGTTTGTTCTGGGGGAAGCACTGAGCCTGAAAAAGCAGCTGCTTGGCAGCAGGATTTGGGCTTAACTACTGGAAAGGCAGTTTTGCATTTAGGTGAGGTTGAAACTCGTCTAACTACAGCTCTGCAAGTTCTCGCTCCTCTGTCTTCACAGCACCCAGGGCAGCTGCTGAGGGCTTAGCACTGAAAGAAAGCGCAGTGGTGAGTGTGAATGCACAGCAATCCGCACTGGCTACTGTAGGGCACGTGAGGTAGGGAGTGAAAAGACATCTATGTCAGTAACCCAGAGGTACTGGTAAAATAAGAATTCACCCTTGGATCCAGAATTTTTGGTTTTGTTGTAAACTCCCAAATTAAAGGTGGCATATAAAGCCATATTTAATGTGTCCTCTCTAATTAATTTGCACTTGCTTTATAGAAACCCATGAGCAAAACAAGGAGACAACAAAGCATTTTTAACAAGCTACTAAAAATATTATGTTGCTACTTTTAACCCATTTTATTTTTAATGGGATTAAAAAAATTAGCTCTGGTGTCTAGCCAATCAAAGCAAAGTGACATTTGAGGCCATTTCTGTTACTATTCAAGTGGGGAAGAACTGAATGCTGATGTTAGAAAAAAGTGACTTTCAACTTTCCTCTTAAAAAGTTAAGTAACTTATTTTTTCCCAAAGTAACTAACCAATTTGATTTGTAGGTAGTGCAGCATTGCAGTCTTGCAGCAAATTACAAATATTACTCAAGTTCTGAATAAACTGTGAGGAAGTTAAGTGCTTTGCTGTTTCATGTATTAAGTATGGAACGTAATCTGTTGGCTCCATTGCAGAACTTCTGTACATTCGGATTTAATGCAAATTAACTTTTTCTGGCAGAACTGCCCTTCCTGTGTATGTCAAGGAACTTTGGGGTTTATGAAGAAAGTAATGTGTGATGGCTCCCTGGCAGTTTTTTGGTAGAGCACCATATTTGGGCAAGCATCCTGACAGTTCAGCCTTCAAGAACACAGACTGACTAAAAATGCAACAAGTTTAGGCATAAACTAGAGTATTTTCTTAAAAGCAGAGCCAGGCTCAGCCCTTAGCTACAATCTTCTCAACAGATTCATATTCCAGTTTATTTGTTCCTGCTCTAAACAACAGAGCACAAAGTTTGGGGTTTATAACCCACAAAGGAGATGTTTCACTACATGGCCAGTGTTTGTCTTCCAATGAGAATTGTTGATAGGCTCAAGACTTAGCTTGGAATGTGTTTCACCTTACATTTTCCAAATTTGGGAGACAAATAAAACTTCCAGTTTTCAACTGCTGTAAAACATTGCTTCCTGAATCTGCACATAATTTGCCTAGCTGCTTAGTAAAGAACATAGTATAACTCAGTTCTTAAATCTTGGGATGGTGTGGTGGTGTAAAACTTTCATATTCTTTTAAACATTGAGTAAACTCAGGAAGCAATTATTTGCTTCCTGTTTTTTATTTTCCTAAATCATTTTGAATGAGCTCTGCACCATGACTCTCCATTTTATGCAATCTGCTGTTCAAGCTTCAGATCCAAGTTTTAACCAATTCTCTATCTCTGAGGTATATTTAGACTCTCCTCCTTTTCTCGCACTTTTGTTTGTCCTTGCCACACTTTCTTGCAAGAAGCTTTTAGTGTACTCAATATTTTTTCACCTTCTAAATTGCTAATTAATTAGATGTTCCTGAATTATATGGGGGAAACTGTTTTAAATGGCTCTGAAGTCAGTTTATAGGTATAGATACAGATATATATGTGCATGAGCAAAATAGTGTCTTAATTTTGCATTAGGCCTACAGTTCTCATTTACCAGAACACCCATTGAACTCAGATTTTGTCTTAACATTGTGTTTTGGATTTAATGCCAACTGTGTTGCTTACGTAATGTGTCCATGTCTGGAGCCAGAGGTTTAAATAGTAGGTTTGTGTCAGTTCCAGTGTTTGCAAGAATGCCCATTTCCTATACTGTGACTGCACAGTATAGGATAGGTGGTGGGTAGGAAAATAAGTCCAAGATGAGGACTAACCTGGCAAAACTCCGTGAGTGAAGCCATGGTGTTTATTTTGTCTGAATAAAGGGCAGAAAATCTGTCACTGTGCTAGGCTTTGTGGTCAGGCTTGGGTATATTACTCCACAATTGCTTTTGTTAAGTACTCTTGCTGATTTTGTAAGTTATGGCAGTTTGACTACTGCAGTTTGTATACTGAAATCTGAAGTTTCACTCACCCATCAGATTATTTGTATCAATAGAAGACATGTATTTTGTTTAGCGTTCTGGGTTTTGATTTATTTGAAATGTGGCAAGTTTTAAACATTACCAGTAGTTCTGCTGCAGGTGGAGCAGTGAGCAGCAGTGAGCAGACTGCTTTTGTGTGCACAGAAGTGCATTTTTACTGTAATTGGGGAAACAGAATTCTAAAATAGAGTTTTGGAATTACCATGATCATCAGCTCTGTGACTTGCATATTCCAGATTCTGTATGACAAGCTCTAGATACATAAGCACAGGCAGTCCTTCAGTCTGACTATCAGATTAAGGAAGTTGGTAAGGGGAACATCTCTCCAGATAGTTGCATCCTGAGCCTCCCAAAATGTGGATAATATTCAGGCTAAGATACAAACTATAGTGACCAAATATGCTGAAAAAAACATGAAGAACATTTTTCCCATTGTTAAGTACATAAGAACCTTCTGCTGATCTTGGGGAAAGAAAAGGCCTGTCTATTGTTTTGTCAAATTGTTATTTTTTTTGGAAAAGACAAAACTTGAAGTAAATAGACGGAAACTGAATTTCACTTTATGGAATCTTTCTTACTCCATTGTGTGAACATTCTAAACAGTATTTTCTAGTGCTCCCAACAGATGCTGGAAGGACCACAACTGCAGAAGTCAGAAGCTTCCCGACCAGGCCTTTTGAGCATTCTGTGTACATAGATGTACTATGAGAGAACAGAGAAGCTTCTGTCCTCGTTGTTTTGCCTTTAGCAGAAGCCCTAAGTAAGCCCTAATTTTAGAGAAATCCCTCGGTACTTGCCCTATTACTGAGACAAAACCTGTTGTAAACATCTTTATTCTGAATTTCAGGAAACAGTTAATAATTTGCCATGGGTGGCCTTGAAAAATCAGCATTGTGTGAAGCGTGAAGACATTCCCTTCTGCTGGCTGAATTCTGGGTCAGCAGCAGCAGGTGCAGCCGGCTGCTTACAGTCCAGGGGGTGAGCAGTGCAGGAACTGATCCACAGAGATCTACCAGATCCAAGATAAGGTAGTCAGTGCTTTGAGAACCAAGAGTGGAAGCCCCAGCAAAGCTAACTTGGCATCTTTGAGAAACTTTATTATACAAAAAAGACGAGATTTTGTCATTTCTCCGGATTTTGTAATTGTTAGAAGTTGAGGGACTTAAAAAAAATTTAAACATTTCCTTCAGTGATCTTTCCTTCTTCATGTGATCTGAATATTGTGGGAACTTCCTCCTAGTGTGGCTAGTTTAGGGATGTGTTACAAAGTCTCCTGTCACAAAGAGGTCTGGCATACAGTCTCATAGTAGATGCAGTCAAGGAGTCCCAGGAAAGCAAGATCCGTGCCTGTTATAAATCAGTCAGCAACTGTCCCCAAAAGGATGTGTGCATGGGAAGATACTGCTATGTACATTGGTTTCACCTTGCAAAGTTTTCTTTTTCATCCTTTTGGAGTAAGTTCTACAGGCCCACCTTTGAATTTTTTAATACTTTGCTGCATCAGGTTCAATACTCAAGATCTTTCTCATAAAATCAAAACATGGAGGAAAACAATCCCGTATCTTCCATTCTACTCTAATATCAGCATGAGAAAAAAATGTGCAGCTTTATCTCTGTCAGCCCCACCTTCACTTTGTGGTGTCAGCTAGTGGCTGGAGATGTTTGCCTAGTTCTGTCCACTGAAAGAATAAGGGCCCTCTTTGCTCTGCACTGCTGTTGGGCTTTTCCCTGTGCAACTAAAGAAAAAAGGAAGTGAAAGGGAAGTCCTTCTACTTCGCTGGTTTTGCTGATACCTACTTGCTCAATGTTGGGAACACATCTTAAATACTGGTTTTAGACTGGTCAACCTTTAACACTTCCTTGAGCATTTTTTCTCTCATTCCTTCTCCTTTTCCCACAAAGGTTAAAAGTTAGTATCAAAAAGAAAACATGACGGAAACAGGGAATACTGATCATGGATGTCACCTTTACTCATCTTGGAAAATAGAGGATCCTGCAATTCAAACATTCACAGAGTGAGTCTGCAGGCCAGCAAGGAAAGGGTGAAATACACAGTGCTGAGCAACCAATATCAATGTGTGCTCAGGATGTATTAAGGAATATATGACACTGCCATTTAATTTATATATATATGTATGATTTATATACATATATACACACACACTTACTGGGTGAGTGTAAAACTGTTATGTTTTACATGGACAGCAGAAGTGGGATGTCAGAATCATTAGGCTCTTTCAAATTACCCTGCTGAACCTGAAGACTCTCCTAAAATACCAAATCTGATTAAACTACTAGCTTTGGTTCCTGGTAAAATCCACATCAGAAAACCCTCTCCATCTACATGCAGTTTATTGACATGAAAACTCTATCTTCATGAAAGTTAAGTTAGTTACGCTAAAAAGGCTCCGTTTGTGCCGCTGTGATTCTCAGAACTGCTCTGTGCTGCCCTCCTCCTCAGCTCTGTATAGCTGAGGCCACTTTTCCGTCTCCAGCGACTCCCGTTTGCCTCAATCCCACTGCTTGGTCTTTATTCCAGGCTGTCAGCAGAGTGCACACAGGGAGCCAGGCAGACAGAGCTACTCCAGAATGACTCTGGCCACTAAGATCAGAGAGTATTAAGTAATTTCTATGTTTCATTTTGTCATTCTGGACTTCTGACTCTGGAGCAGCAGGTCAGGTCCCAGTTTATTTTACATTACTATTTTGGGACTTATTTATGACAAAGAATTTGGCCAAAAGTCATCTTCCAAATATGCCTGGAGTAACTGAAAGTCTGAAAAACTGGCAGTTTTTCTGTCCTTTAAACACTACCACATTTCCACAAACATGAATTTGTTTCCTAATTAATTTATGTGCAAAATCAGCTATATTAGCAAACCTCACTGTCAGCAGCAGTTTGAGATACTTGAGACAAACCAAAGATGGCCTGCCTGTTTTTGTTCCTGTCTCTTGAGAGGGGTATGCTGAGTTCAGTAAAGAGGCTGAGACAAGCAGCTGGAGCACGGAGACTTCTGACGTGGCTTCAGCTGTTTGTGAACTGCACACTGCAGCTTTCCCCAAATCCCTGCTGCAGACTGTGTCATCTGCCTCTGCTGTGGAGGAGCAGGGTCTCCATGTCCATTCCACTGGCTGAGCTCGAAGGGGACAACCCCTGAGACACAAACACTGCTGTCATTTTTTGGCTAGAGCAGCTGTTTCTGAAATGAATGTCTGAGCGGTCATCTGCTAGAGATGTCCATAGAGCTTGCTTGCCAGTAAAATTACATCAACTTACAAAACCACATGAACTAAGCTGACCGAGTTGTGGGGCGTTTCTTTGCTAGCAGCCTGTCCATACAAGAGGTTTTGCTAGCTGGAAAGGTATATGCTTACACAGCTGCTTTAGGGAAACTCATAATAGACACCGGGTCTCTGTCTTAGATAAACCACATCAGAGCTGCCCACACAGGACATGCTTCATGTGGATCCTGAGGTGCCAGCCAAAGTCTTGAAGCTGTCTGTCACCAGAGGAAGAAACAGCTGGAAAATGCACCCAGACAAAAACAAGCATTGATCCCTTTGTTAACAAACACTACGTTTACTGAAGTACACCTTTGCAGAAGTCTCTTGAAAATTAGATTAATACAGAACTATTAGCAAGAACATAATACACAAAAAATTTTATCAAATAATACCCCATTTCCATAAGAGCAAATAAAAATTATTATTTGCATGACAAATTGTACATTTTTAGAGCGTAAATGTGTGTGCTGCACATATATATCTTTGTGTAGTGAAACTCCATGAAATGTTTACTACTGTTCCATTGTTTTCTTTGTTCTCCATTATTTAGTTTGGAGCAACAGAAGTTTTCTGTTCCTATATGGCTGATCACAGATGTACATGGAGCACCCAGCTGTAGTTATTGCCTGCTCAGAGTCTCCTTGCACAGAGTAAACCCAAAGCAGAGGAACAACCATGCCCAGGCTGGGCTGTGTGCTGGTCACTGGTTACCCAGAAAGAACAAGGGTTGCCCAGGGACCCTGAATGTTTCATTTAATAACAGACATCACACATGCAGCTTCACCTGTGTAGGCTTTCTCAGAGAAATGTAAATCTATGAAGAGCTTTGACGTAAAATAGGGATGGATCTAGATTAAAAATTACATGTGGCATTGTTTCTTTAACTCATTAGATGCTCATCATATAAGGGTACTTTTAAAAGTGCACTTGTTTCTTCTGAGCTGTTTGCTTGGGTTTTCACTGAAGTATAAATTGAACTTGCTGCTAGAAAATCCATAACAAATAGGGTATACTCAAAGCACTGGGCTTTATAAATCCTTCAGATGAAAACAAAACCTCTGTAATATTCAAAAACATTTGAACAGCATGTGAAATTGAGATAAAATAATATTACTATTTTTACAATGTACAATCTTGCAATAAGAACAAAGAAATAAGGATAAGAAGTTTTCTATGTCACATTTGTGATTTGTTTCCCTTATCACTTAATCCAGCCCCATTGTGATGGAAGTGTCCTTGTCTGGCACAGACTTAAACATAATGAATCAATTGCCCTAAAAGCCGGTGGTCATATATTTGTGTCCAAAGAAAGAAGTTACTATTTCTAAATGAAGAGTAATGACAACAATACTATGAAAATTTATTCTTACAGTTCTAATCACTTCCAAATTAGTGGAGAAAAATGTTTTAGCCTACACCAAGTGGTACAATAGCAGAAAATTGTATTATTCAGTAAAATGTCAGCTGAAACACATCTTGTTGAAGAAGACAGTTCTAATTGCAATAAATGTGGCTTAGGTTTAGGATAGATGTGTACCTACTCACCCATAGGATGCCACACTTATGAAAGTGGTCTAATTAACATAGATGAGATAGCCCCATGAATGAGACTGTTAGAGCCTTCCCTCGAAAGAATATGTCACCTGGAAAGGAATGGAACAGGTAGAGAGTGTGGTTTCTCTTAACTCCAGGATACAGAGCCCTGGAAGCCAAAAAAAAAAAAGGCCCTTTTAAAGGCTATATAAAGAATCACTCATGTTCAGATCATTATCTGTACAATAACCACATTCACACAGCCCCCAGAATCTCATATGCAAAGTATTTAAATAAAGATATCACAGGAAAGAAAAAAGATATGCAATGTCTGCATAGCCCTGGAGCAGGTGCTGGGATGAGCACAGCTCTTTGAGCTTGCTGCAGCAAGGACCCCAGTACAGAGCAGCAGCAGAATGGTACAAAAGATAGCATGGAAAATTCTTTGGGAAGGGAAACGTAAACAAATCTCAGGAGCTCTGGGTTTCCTGACCAGAAATACAGCAGATATTGGGAAAAATAACAAAACCCCAAAAACCCTCAAACCAATAAAAACAAAACCCCCCAAACCCCCACAAAAACAAAGAACAACAAAACAAACCTCAAAGAGGAGATCTGCCAAGCCAAGGAAATTTGAGGAAAAGTAGTATTTGTTGGGAATATTTGTTGAAGCAAGGCAATCAGGAAGTGCACAGGATCTGTTCCACAGAGCTAGCTGTAGTTTCTGTGCAGGCTTAAACTGCGACTCTGAGAATCTGCATTACCAATATTACATATAATACTGATTCAAGGGACAAAGATGGTTCAGTCAGGCCTACATTCTCCACTGAAGAAGCCAAATGCAGTTTAGGAAAGTTCATATTTCTTATTAAGAAATAAAGAATAAGTTAAAAAAATTACTTAATACTTTTCTCGACTAGATTCTGATTACTGGAGAGGGTGTATTCTTATCAATCAGCATAGCCTGGAGTCTGTCCAAAACACAGAAATAAAACAACAAAATGCATTACTAATATAAAGTCATGTTTGTTTAGCCAGTGTGTGATATCTCTGTGCGTTGTCATAAAACCACTGTATGCTTCCTTCTGTAAAAATCAACACTGAAGTTGGAAACTCAACAGTATTATTCTGTCTAGACACAGCTACTGAATTTAAACATTTTTTGGTCACATTGCCATTCAAAAGTTATTCGAAGTACACAAAAAAAATTGGTTTTTGTTTTTAAACCAATTTTAGGTATTAATTAGAGACAACCCCAGCTATGCATTTTGATGACAGCTCTGGCTTCTAGTATAGGCTAAACCAAAGACAAATGACTGAATGGGCAGTGAGCAGAGATCCACAAAGCATCATGCCAGCATTTGAAACTGCCCCAATGAACAGTGAGCTGAAAGGACTTATGATACAGCTCCGCACAGGACTTGTACTTGCCAGCAAAGGGCCAAACCTTATCTAAACTACAGGGAAGCGGTTGCTGTCCATGTCACTATGAATGCTTCATTCCTCCCCATCGCCATAGCATCACTAAATCATGCAGTTGAACTTGTACGTGAACTAACGTAAGCATAATTTTGCCTCCAGAAATTAATATCACCCATTAACTTTCTGAACAATGGTTTTGCAGCCAAACTCATTAGCTTGGCAGAGACAAAGCGCTAAGAGGTTCTCGGGGCACCACGAGGGCTGTGGCTGGAGCGGGACAGCCGCTCCAGCAGCGTAGAGAGCATCGGGCCCCTCCGGCCGAGAGCAGGACAAAAACACTGTGGGAGGGGGTGTGGGCGGGGCGGGCTCCGATGGCCGTCCCGTCCCAGCCCCGAGGGCCGTCCCCTGCTCAAACTTTCCGCGGCAGTTGCATAACTGCGGGCGGGGCAGCGCGGGGGCCGGGCTGGAGCCGCCGGGGGCGGGCGGGAAGCGCCGGCACTGCCCCTGTCCCGCCGCCGCTGCCCGGCCCGGCCCGGCC